>JAMPIV010013924.1:0-450000 GCA_024509875.1 Oreohelix idahoensis | reverse complement strand
AGAGTGTGAAATGTAAATATAAGTGTGTACAAGTTTACATATTTGGAATCTTTATTCATTTTCCTATGAATCCATGCTGGTCATTAATTTGTACATTTGATTGTTATGAAATTCATTGCATTCTGTGCAGGCAAGGGAGAAAACCAAAAATACAAAAAAATGCACGTGCGTTATCCTGCTGGAGAAGCTGCAAGTCTGGATAAATTGTGAACGCAGGAGCAACCAGTGCACCCAGAACCTCATCTCGATATGTCACAGCATTAACATTTCCACGGAAGACGTGAAGAGGCAAGCGATGGTGAAAACTGAATCCTCCCCAAATGTGAATACTGCCACCTCGAAATCGGTTGACACAGCAATCTGCAAAGCGCTCTTCACACCGTCGCTAAATCCGCAAACGTCCATCTGCAAAGGATATGTTGAATCTGTTCTCGTCTGTGAATAGCACAGCATTCCACTGCAGTCTAGTCCATCTGATATGTTGCTCTGCCCATTGCAGGCGCTGCTAACGATGTCTGTGAGTCACGTTTGGCCCAACATAAGGTCGTCTTGCAGTAAGGCCTGTATCTCTGAGTCGTCGTATGACTGTCATTCGAGAGACTTGCCCATGTCTACCCACTATTGCTCTTGCTGTTTGACTTGCCGGGAGAGTCAATTCCTTAGGTGACTCAGCACAATATGACGATCTTGCGCAGGGGTAGTAACTCGTGGTTGGCCACTCTGAAGTCTATCCCGGGCACTGCCAGTGGTTCCGTAACGTTCATTGAGACGCACAATAGTGCTGTGGTGGCAATTCATCCTTCTGGCAATGGCCCGCGAGCTCATTCCGGTCTCCAACATACCAATGGCTCGTTGGCGGTCGTTTTCAGATAGTCGTGGCATTTCAAGCACATGTACTGGGTGTTTTATCTCAACGGCCTTTTTATACCGAGTATACTGCCACAACGCGTACACATTTTCAGGGTCATAGCTGTTGAGAATCGTGTTGCACGTGTAACTTTCATCGTTTTCATGTAGTCTGTACACACACCCATGGGTTGAATCTTGCACTTTCCATTCCAGCAGCCATTTGCTCTCTACCTCATGGCAAACACGGGGAAAATCCATTCCCACACTTTTTTTTGCCAGCTTCTCGGCATCAGTATATATAATAGTGGTGCGTTTTTAATGTGCTTCAGTATATATATATATATATATATATATATATATATATATATATATATATATATATATATATATATATATATATATATATATATATATACACATATATATATACACACATATATACGCAAACATACGCGGGGACGATGCCAGTACCAAACCTGCCCAGACATGAAGGCCATGAATATTACCGACAGCCACTCTAGAACTGAAGTCATTAAGGGGAAAAAGTTGTTCTTTACTTGGTGTAATTTTAATGACGGATACTAGATTCTCGTAGAACTTGTCTTAAGCTTCCGAGACAAAGTACCAAGTAGGACCATACACGCTGAGAAGCGTGATAGGATGCTCTACTTTGCATGAAAATCGTTAACAGACGTTCTGATCCATTTTCAACCGGTTCAACCATTTTAGTAAGCGATTTTGTGACCGCAAATCCTACTCCATGTTCTCTGTTTTTTTTTAATTAAGGTCGTTTCAGATAGCCTGCCAGGCGTGTTTCCTAATGTGACAGGGTGGCTAGCATAACCGGTCTATGCGGTCCGTGTGTCGTACAGTTAACCAATGTCTCTTTTCCTTTAGAGATGCTACTGACTAATATGTACTTTGTCTTTACTCAGACGAAACGACATTGATGTAGTTCACTTATTCTAAGACGTGCGTTTTATGAACTTTATTGAAGTTCTTTGATGAATGTATTTACAGATAAATTACATGAATAAAATCAACGTGTGATTCATTTTCTATCTATTCTCACGGGTCATTGTTTCATCTAAAATCTCTCTATTTTCAACTAGTTGCATCATATCACGAGTAGCTTAACTGAATGCTCATTTTAGACTGGGCTCCTACCGGGAATATTCTTTTAGCAGTTGAATGCTAGTTTGCTCCACAAAGATATCTCCGATCTTCTTGTCAGCCTCCTACATGATCTCTAACGTTCGACGAAATAACTGTCATCTTTTATGGCACAAAATCTTTGTCTATATCACTGGTCTTCTTGTCAGCCTCCTACATGAACACTAACTTTCGACAAAATAACTGTCATCTTCTATGGCACAAAATCTTTGTCTATCTAACTGGTCTACTTGTTCGGCTCCTACATGATCTCTAACGTTTGACAAAATAACTGTCATCTTCTATGGCACAAAATCTTTGTCTATTTAACTGGTCTACTTTTCAGCCTCCTACATGATCTCTAACGTTCTACAAAATAACTGTCATCTCCTATGACACAAAACCTTTGTCTATCTCACAATATGTCTTGATTTTTTATTTCGCATTTATTTATCTTCAACTCATTCTGGCCTCTTCTATTTCCTGTCCCCACTAATATTACGTTTGGGTAGTTTATTGTTCAGTTTCATTTTTTGGTTTCGTAGTATGTATTGTATACATCCGGTGGTGATAGTCATTTCCTTTTCCGGGCACGCCAATCGGTTTGCGGGAAGTTTCCTTCAGGGAAGTACCTAGGTTTATTTTTTATATTTTTTATATTTATTTAGGTTATTATGTGTCCTATCTTAGCCTTCACTTTCTTTCCTTTCCCTGACGACGGCCTTGTGGTCGTAACGTTGGCTGTTTTCTTTGTCTTTCGTCCTCATAAGACGAATTACCTTTTTTCGATTTTTTTTCACACCCATCCATTCTATCTCACTGGTATTCTTGTCAGCTTCGTACATGATCTCTAACGTTCGACAAAACAACTTTCATCTTCTATGGCACAACACCTTTGTCTATCTCACTGATCTTCCTGTCAGCCTCCTACATGATCTCTAACGTTCGACAAAATAACTGTCAACTTCTATGGCACAAAATCTTTGTCTGTCTAACTGGTCTTCTTGTCAGCCTCCTACATGATCTCTAATGTTCGACAAAATAACTGTCATCTTCTACGGCACAAAATCTTTGTCTATCTCACTGGTCTTCTTGTAAGCCTCCTACATGATCTCTAACGTTCGATAAAATAACTGCCATCTTCTATGGCACAACACCTTTGTCTATCTCACTGGTCTTCTTGTCAGCCTCCTACATGATCTCCAAAGTTCGACAAAACAACTGTCATCTTCTATGGCACAAAATCTTTGTCTATCTAACTGGTGTTCTTGTCAGCTTCCTACATGATCTCTAACGTTCGACAAAATAACTGTCATCTTCTTTGGCACAACATCTTTGTCTATCTCACTGGTCTTCTTGTCAGCCTCCTAATGATCTCTAACGTTCAACAAAATAACTGTCATCTTCTTTGGCACAATATCTTTGTCTATCTCACTGGTCTTCTTGTCAGCCTCCTACATGATCTCTAACGTTCGACACAATAACTGTCATCTTCTATGGCACAACACCTTTGCCCAAGTCCATTTATTTTCTGGTGCATTGGGTGGTCTAACAGCCTCCTGAATTTCTCAGCTTGTTGCTGGGCTCTGCTATCTCTTCTATCTTCCCTAGGTTGGAGGTGAGTAATCTTTTCAATCTCTGCAACGGGTGTTGACTTCATGCCCTCTGTTATGATTCTCAATTTGTGGTTTTGGGTTCTGTTTATGTTGTCAAAGTTCGACTTAGCTGCCGTTGACCATGCTGCAATGCCATATTCTAAGACTGGTCTCACTCGCCCAGTAAATAACTTCTTTATTACTTTCTCGTCTGCTCTCCTAACCCGTGCCAGCCAGTATTTTCATGATTGCCATTCTTTGCCTTGCTCTTGTCCTGTTTTTTTAATCTGAGTTTTCCAAGTCGACCGACGATCAAAGGTAATGCCTCGGTAGTTTGGGTTTGAATCCAGATGTAGATTTTTCCCATTTAGCACCAATTTGGAGATCTGTGGTTTGTTTGAGAGAGAAAACGCTGTGTATGATGTTTTCCCTTCATTTATCTTTACTAGCCATGCCTTGGCCCACTCCTCCAAAGATGTTAGGGCTTGCTGCTTCCGAATGCTTGCCGTAGTGATATTTTCCTCTGAGATCCACAGGGCTAAGTCGTCTGCAAAGGAGGCATTATGGATTTTTCTTGGAATATTCTCTGATATGTCATTAATATATGCAAGGAACAACGTGGGTGACAGGATTCCCCATTGGGGAACACCCTGCTCCAATACCATTTTCCTACTGGTCTGTCCTTGTAGTTGGATGATGGCAGTTCTATTCTCCAGATAGTGGCTGATCAATTTGAACATTCTTCCACACACTTCACTCTTTTGCTAGACTGGCAGGTCTGTAGCCATTTGGTTCTATCTAAACTTTGTCTTTCTTAGGTATTAGAAACAGTATGGCGTCTCTCCACGCCTGTGGTACTATTCCTCTTTTCCAGCTGCAGTTTAGGATGGCCAGAACCTTCTTTTGTCCCTTTGTTCCCAGGCCTGTTATCATTTCATTGGTTATCCCATCTTTTCCAGGTGACTTCTTTTTCTTTAGCGCCATCATTACCTCATCCATTTCTTGCATTGTTAACTTTGCCATCATGTGCTCAGAACCAAATGGCCACAGACCTGTCAGTCTACTTAGGTGTGTTGGAAAATTGATGGAGCTCATAATTAATACCCGACTGATGTGGAATCTAGAGGAAAAAACATATCTTAGTCCCACAGCAAGCAGGATTCAGAAAACACTGATCCACTGAAGATCAGATCACCTATACAACTCAGAAGATTGAGGACGCTTTCCAAGAAAAAAAGCACACACTGGTGGTTTGGGTGGACTTAGAAAAAGCATTTTACAAAGTGTGGAAAGATGGACTGAAAGTCAAGCTGCAAAGGAGTGAAGTGTGTGAGAGAATATTCAAATGGATCGGCCACTTTCTGGAGAACAGAACTGCCTGAGTTCCCTTTGTTCCTAGGCCTGTTATCATTTCATTGGTTATCCCATCTTTTCCATGTGACTTCTTTTTCTTTAGCGCCCTCATTGTCACTTCCATTTCTTGCATTGTTAACTTTGCCATCATGTGTTATTCTGATGCAAGCTTTTTGTTATCGTGACTTCTTTGTTCATCAATGATGGCCTATCTTCTGCCTTTAGGGACATCCATGTAGCTTCTGTTACCTCATCTTCTAATTTTTGCAGTTCTTCATTCCAGTCTGGTTTATAGTTCTTTCTTGCCCCTATCGGAATAGTTTCAAAAGCCGCTTGAAGTATTGCTCTATTAAAGCTTCCAACCATATTTTTTATGCTGTTGTTTTGTGTGTTGATGGTCTCGCAAAGACTGTCAGTCAGCACTGCAAAACTGTCCCAGTCAGCGCTTTGTAATTCCATCGGGGCAATGGTTTCACTTCGTGGAGAACGCACTCCATATTAACCACTAGCTTTATTGGTCGGTGGTCGCTGCCTGCTAGCTGGCCGAGTATGTAAGAGAGAACTGGTTACGGCATCAATTCACGTTATGTGCCCGTCTAATGTAGTGAGTATGGATTATCTATCCAACCAAGCAATCATTAACTAGATGACAGGTGGCAAGCCTAGTTATATTACCATCAAGATACTAATCTCTTTTATTATTATATATTCCAAGGAGGTTACTAGTTAACTGGTGTACTGGCCATCACCACCAAAAATGACAATTCCTAGATGAGATATGGTCCTTCTTTTCAACCCTTGACTCGTTCTCTTCCTTCTCCGTTGTTATATAGTGTCTAATCGTATAGTGGATTTCATAATGACTATTGACCTGTCATACAACTACAACCCTCACAGATTGAGCCCAACTTGTGTGGTATCCATCAAAACTTGTTTATTTACATGTAATTATTTCCTTCAACAAGGTGAGGCATACAGCATATATCTCTTTTACAGTTACTTCATAATTACCTCAAGTGCAACTTCTGACTTATATACATATATATTTTCCTCTTGAAACAAATTCATATTAAATCTAATTGGCTTATTCCTTCCGTGCTTCAAACCTTCCCCTGATTTGTCTAAGCACCTCAATAACTCCTTGGAACTTTCATTCCCTTCTGACTAGTCCTGACAGGTTCATCTCTACTACCATTCCTGTAATCTGAACGTACTTCATACTCAGAAGTCAATGCTTAAATACATCTGCAGAAGCATAAATATACTTACATGTGAGAGCACATGAGTAATTTCATAAATGCCAAGTTCTCAAATCTCTTACTAGTCGTAATTATCTCTGACGACAACTTATAGTTCATTTATTCTGAGTCCGCAATAATGAATTCTCAAATCGCTCTGCCCTAATGACCTCTGGTTATTCTTCTCTCGTACCCTTCGACCCGTACTCCTGATTTGCTGTCGTAACTTGTTTTTCTGTACGCTCATTGGTTGCACCTCTGATTTACAACTCACGAAAAAATACGCACGTTCTATTAATCGTGAGCCGAGTTGATACTTAACACTCGTCTTATTTATTTGTCACCCTATTTTTTTTCCGTGGACTGTTTTGAACGTTCACCTAAACTTCGGCAATTTATTTATAATGCCTGGGCAAACCCTACGGTGCCATACTTTAAGCATTCATATAACTTTGCCAAAAGCATAAACATGCTTGGGCAAACCCTACGGTGACATACAACCCGGGGTCGTACAAATGTATCCCGTAGGGAGACATTTGAGTTCTATTAACTACTCTCTAGTCTTCTCTTAGGATTCCACCATATCTGCTCCCGTATATATATATATATATATATATATATATATATATATATATATATATATATATATATATATATATATATATATATATATATATATATATATATATTTTTATAAACTATGAATCACAATATGAGAAAAAATCCGAATAAAAACTAAGTGTAACGTTATCTCATTACAGTTACTAAGTCTTGAATTGAGGTATATCATCCATAACCTACCTCATATAATACAACCAAATAATTAACAATAATTCAACACGTGCAATATTTAAATATGTACATTTTGTCGACATGGTCACTGTCTCTGAACGCAGAGATTTGTCAGTTCCTTTTTTATGTCTTATAGTATCTGCCGTCAATGTCGTTGATGCATTGTAACGGACAGTTAAGCAGAATTAACCTAATTAATATAGCGAAGCATGCATAAGTAAATGTCCTAAGGCGATAGTGAAAGACATGTGTCACTAAGTCAGAATTTGATGTGCTCGGCTGATGCTAGCCTTGGATGCACCAGTCAAATCGTCAACTCTGTCTGAAGCTATATACGCTATACCCATGTGTATCAGACTTAACAAAATACCTAACATCATTAATGTCAACGTGACTATGTAAGTGTCATCACCACCATCTCTCAAGTAGATAGTGCATAAAATATCAATACTGCAACCATGTCGTATCTTTGGTGTCGCTATATAACCAGTGCAATTGTAAGTGGGAATGTTCATCATCAGTGCATTATGTGCACATGTATATGAGTATAAGAGTTTCTTACTCTGCTATGACTTGGCTGGATCAGTATCATATCTCTTCTTTTTTTCATTTTCCTCTCTTTCCAGTCTTGACAAGCATATACCTGAAATTCCTACATTATACAAACCAATTTGCATATAAGGCTATGTATACTAATAATAATTATCAGTCTTGATCCTCTGGTGTGCTGAGTCTTGAACCTTGGGAGGAACACTACCATGCTTCATGAAATTCTATGTAATTAGTCTATATTATCACAACTTTTATGTTTCTTTATCGTATGTTTGTTTTCTGTCACTTTTTCCTCAAAGTTCTATACTCTCTCACTTTAAAAGGTTTGTGAGTAATGTGAGTGTCTAAATGTGCACAGGAATATCAATATCAACTAAGTTAACCACAGAGAAACTTAATTAAGTGACTTAATTTTAGGTACTATGTTGATTAGAGTACCTATAAGCACTGTTGCTGAGTGAGTGCTGCGAATTAGTACTTTTGCTGGGTAAGTACTTTACGATGATTACACTACTTGCATAAGTTTTGAAAACTCTTTTGCAAGCTCTAACAGTGTAATTTCTCTACTGGAGAGGCGACTGTCGTACTGTGACGAAGTTGGTATTGATTGTGCTATGGTGTTTATAGTCGCTCTGCAGGAGGAAGGGGGCGATCGAATATTTATACGATGTTGTAAACCTGACAACGGTTTGTGTACTTGACGATGATTTATTTTGAACATGGCTCGTACATGTTCTTGCGGTAGACGTAACAACTTCGCTCTTGGTGGTGAATCTGGTGATAAAAGTTGGTAAGGGCGCTCAGTGGCTATACGTATGTCGGTGTTGGTAGGGTCATCCATGCTATCGATGTCGCTTTCTTCTCGTTCTGTTGTGTGAAGTTCTGATTCAACAGGTGCCAAAGGCGTATCAATAATATTCTTGTTAATGTTTATATGCTCCGCTGTAGAACTCTGAGTATGATGGGTTATGTTGCTTCTTGTTGCTTGTAAAGGTTGTTCATCATCGCTATCCCAGCTGGAGTGTATGGGCTGGTGTTGACTTGAAGCTGGCAGTTGTAATTGTCGACTGGTATGTTCTTCTATAGGGCTCCTACTATGGATGGGGGGGGGGGTTATGTTGTTTCTCGTTGCTTGTAAGGGTCTTTCATCATCGCTTTCCCAGCTGGAGTGTATGGGCTGGTGTTGACGTGAAGCTGGCATTTGTAATTTTCGACTGGTATGTTCTTCTGTCATCAAATGTCCGCTTCACTTAATCACTGGGGTTGCGACGGGGGTCGCGTAGGGATTATGTTGGGGGCAGATGAGGGGGTAGGGAATGATGGTTGTGATCATGTGAATAACGTTGCGAACACCGATGTGCTGTTTCTGTGTAGTGCGGGTAGACTTCTCATGTTATTTCTGTGATAAGTTCTTGCTTCTTTGTTTCTTCTTGACTGTGTCCTCCACATACTCCTCTTGCATCATATCGATCACAAGCTGGCGTACTTCTTTTATTCTTTTTGATAAGTCTATATCAAACTTTACTTCTTGCAATTTGTGCACCTTCTTTATTGTCAAGGTGTTGAGGTCGCCTCCTCTTAGGGTGCATTTTATTGCTTTCTTCAACTCATTTACACTTGGTTCGGCCATCTTATTCTTTACCTCAGCGATATCCCCATGCTGTGGTACTACTACTTCTTGAGCCGTTTGTCGGTTCTTCCCGTTTTCACCGAGTGGTATCTTAGATTTTATGTTATTGTCTAATATATGTGACGATGTTTCCTTTCCTCTCGTGAATTCTTTATAATTTTGTGGTGGCCCCAAGTGTGACGCTTCAGTATACATCTCTGTTTGTGTCGTTGAAACTGTAGCTCTATACTCTGTTTGTGTCGCTGTATCTACTTTCAGCCGTACAATGTTTGTAGTTTGTAGATTTTGAAGTGGTCGTCTGACATTCTTTTTTTTCACTGTTGGATCTCTTTTCACACCATACTGGACATATGTGTACTTTTTGTACGTTGTCTAATGTGATTCTACAGTGTTTTTCATGTGTTGTCGTCACATTATTTATCTGCCACGTTGTTCCTTTTCTTATTTCGCCAATGAAGTTTCTGACGGCTATACGTCTTGTTCTGTTGTTGAGGCTATCCCAGTGTTTGGGGACACTATTTATCTTGTTGCTGTTGGGTCTTGCTCGGCATGCCTTGGCAATGTGATTTGGCTTACCACAATTGTAACAATGTATCTGGTGTACTCTATGCTTTTCTCGTATGTAGGACTCATTGTTTGTCCACGGTGTTTTGACATATGTATTCTCTTCTTCAGTTCTGTAAAAGTTACTTCTTCTCTCTTGTTCTCTCTTATAATATTCAGAAGGTTTGAAATGTCTGGGCTATTCTCTGTGATAAAATGATTTATTTGCGTATCTCGCACTGGATTTCCGCCATGGAGTATGCTCTTTATCTGTTCGATATATGTTCCGTCTGCTCTGTCGTTCACTTCGGCAGTATTCAAAGGGCTTTGAATATCTGAATTCATATCCTCGATACAGTGGTTTGTTTGAGTATCTCGTATTTGGTTTCCGCCATGGAGTATGCTCTTCCTCTGTATTATAAATATGACGTCTACTCTGTCGTTCACTACGGCAGTATCCAAAGGGCTTTGCTGGAGTTGGTAGTATATGTTGGGTAACGAGATTGACATAATGGAATTGTTTTCTACTATCGCCTGCTCTTCTATATATATTTCATCATGTGCTTTTCTTTGTATCACCTGGCTCACTTCTGTGCATAACAATGATATTCATTTTTCTTCGCATCTGCATCTATGTGTTCAGGTTCATTTTTGCAAGCTCTCTCATACGGTGTGTCAAATTGATTGGTATGTTTCTCTCTCTGCGTGTGGAAGTAGCACAGTTATTAGGTATATATCCAGTGTTATTCATCTTATGCCTATGAAATGTTTGCTGACATCCTCGTCTCTCATTATTCTGCTGGTTATAAATTCTATCTCTGTCCACTGTTCTTTTTGATTGGACAATCTTTCTTGTTGCTGGTGTGTAATGCCTATTTCTGTGTGTGAATTGGTTAACATCTGTGCTTTGCCAATGACATTTTCTGCCAGAGTTGGAAGGGTGACCTGGGGCACGATTTTGGGATATGCGTGGAGCGGGGGAATAATGGTGTCGACTCTGACCAGCTTCAGGTATCTTGTTGTTTATGGTAGCGGTCAAGGACGATCTTCGCACTTTAGCAACTATTGTACCTCTGTGTATCGTTGTAACTTGTCCCGACGTGTTTATAATCATGACCGGAAAGTCACGGGAGGATGAAACTTCTGCAATACCTTCAGCCACAAACATGAGGGGTTCATCATTTATGTCCTCATTCTCCAAAGGCTCAATTTGTACTGTTTGTCCTGGTTCAATATAATTAGAACTCTTGATTCGTCTCTTAGCTATCACAAGTGTGTTAGGTTGCACCGTAACTGGAGTTGTCAACCGCACCAAAGATGCGATATGTATATCGTCCTGTAGTTGTATGTATTCCCCATTAATATTGATCTTGTGCAGGTCGAAATATATTCTGGCGTTCTGACAAGAAAATCTCTACCTAAGATGAAATTTCTGGACATCCCACGTGTAATTATAAAGGGATGGGTAATCTGTTGCTGTCCTATGTGGAATGTAACATATGATGTACCACAAGACGTCATAGAATCTCCTGTTACCGAAGCCATAAATGTGTTGGATGGTCGGAAGTTCACAAGATGTTTGATTTGTTTATACAACTGTTCTTTAATCAAAGTAACTGAAGCGCCAGTGTCAATAAGTGCACGGTAATTCTTGTTGTGAATCTTGATCAGGCATGAACTAGGATCTGGGGTAATGTTTATGGACTGTATTTGTTGCTGCGGTGTCCCTTGAGGAAAAGGTGTTAGGTGTGAGACCATGTTGTTGTTCTTTATATGTTTGGACCTACGATGAAGGAAATTATTGTCTTCATTTTCCTTATAGTCATCACTAACGGTCCTGCTTAGTGATTGACTGTTCCTTTTCCCTGGTTGTACATTCGTGCTTGTCCTCTAGTAAAATTGGATGCTGCATGTGCTCTCCGCAAATTTGGACCATACCGATGAGTGTTGCCATAACCATACTGTTGTGAGTTGTTGTAATTCTGCTGGTTCAGGCGAGGATGTTGTCGTCGGCACTCAGGGGCTAGGTGTCCTCGAAAACCGCAATTGAAACAAGTAGGAATATTAACTTGTTGTATGCTCTGTTGTCTGGGAAGGTGTCGAGCATAATTTGTGTTTACGTGTCCCTGGTTATCCATCTGGCTTGGGCGACGCCAACGCGGGCGGGAATGTCCACATTCCATCGGCTCATATTCTATATGTGACTCATCTGTAGGTTCCTGTTCAATACATTGGTTAAATCTTGTTTGAACATTCTCTTCTGTGATTGCTATTTGGATCGCTTCATTTATTGTGTTCGGATCCTTGCGAATCATGTGCAATTTGGTGTTATTGCCTAACAGTCCCTCAATAAAAATTCCGGTTCTTGTGCGTTAATTCACCGCTAAAATCAAATTGTGGAAATTTATTACCCAAACTGAGAACCGTACTTTTTCTTGACTGAAAAAGGTTGATTTCACATTGTGGTTTGGGAGGGCAAGTGAAAAAAAAAAAAAACGTTCCTCGTGCATTCATACTTGACACGCTTACGACAGACCCGCCCTTAACACCCCCGCCCCCCGTATTTTAAGTTTATAAACCACTAAAACGGTATTGAATCAGTTCTACAAGATAACGGTACACAGGAAACAAGGGAAGTCACTGCCGTTGCCTTCTCTAACTCAAGATCAGAGTCGGGTACCCATTTACAGCTGGTTAGACTGATGCGTGACACTACCAAGCTTTGAACCCAAAACCCGGTAACTTATTGTGGTTGCTGTTGAGATGTGTTTCTTGGATGAAAGCCACATCAGTTTGATCCTCATAAAGGCGATTTTTAGGGTGACGTTTTTTGTGGAGAATTCCTTCTGCATTCTTGGTGTTTGCTCAAAAGCTTTTGCCCTTTCCCTTTGTTTGTACCTTGACTCCATAATTCAGGGGAAGGTGACCACCAGTAGTGTTGCTTGGACCCCTTCGAGGCGGGGTCCGGCACTTTCGCCGCCTGGCGGTACTCAACGTGACGATCACCACAATGCTTAAATTGTATTCGTGGCATCTTCATTAGGCTAAGTACGTTGCACTGTTTCGTTAAGCATGTAGCCCAGTGCATCCGATTTCAACAGGCGTTTCAGTAGGGTTGCGTTCCTTAGCCCTTGACTGTACCTAGCCTACCTGCAAGGCAGCAGGTGGTTTAAAATCAGAGTTTTCCTTTTCCTAGACGAACTGCCTTCCAAGGCTTACAAGCTTCATCTACCCGGGATTTAACCCATGCCTGGGGTTTGGGTTGGTGCTGGCCAGAGCATAGTCCACTCGCCAGTGGTACTGCGCCTACACTATAAGGGGTCCCAAACTACTCCCAATAGACCACAAACAGTGACGATCATTGAGGCAAGAAAGCATTTAACCCATGAAGTGGGAATTGATTGGTGCAGACCAGAGCATGTAGCACTCGCGGTGGGTTCTGCATCTAAACCTATAGTGTTCCACCTACTCATCAGCCCATTTAGTCTGGCCCCTCACCAAGGACTTGTCCGGCTTAGGTGACCCTTCCAGGAGTAAAACTCTCGCTGGCATAGATCCTACGATTATTGGAGCACTCAAGATCTCCAACCTACGGCAAGGTAGGCCTACATGTGGAGAGATCTCTTTGGTCAATTCTATAGAGTAAATATCGTTTCTTTGACATGACTAGGTAGCCAGACTTGAGGTATAAACTCATATTAGTCGCTTTTTACTATACGCCAGACCCAGCAAACGTCTTATTGTTTCTGGGTCTCCTTAGAGACCGTCACGGACTACACGTGACAGAATTAACGCAGTTAATTTAAAAACCGCACATCTTCCAAGTCACGCTGGTGGTTAATTATAGAATGGTGTCCTTCCACTTCTGGCAGAACGCACCTGCATTTTTTAAATGTAAAATATAAACCTTGTCATATTTTACCTACCTCCATATACTTCCATTTCACACAATGTCAGAATCGCGTTATTAACATCCTTGTCAATTGTGGTAGCTTGTACGCTGACTTTTGCCACATCAGATGTCAGTTTCCCTGACGTCACAGTATACACGTTCTGAGCCCAGTTATAAACTCTCCAGTGTAACCCGATCCGCTGCCGTTACATGACGTTGTAATTTGTTACTTCCTGGACCCACGAAACAAAAGTACTCGGGAAATCGTTTGCGTAATTGATGTCAAGAATTAGTGAGGGTGTAAGTAGCCTCACTGGCAGGTTCACTTTCACATATGAATACTGTAGCATTGTGCTAAGCTGGTGTGCATATAAGGATGGCTCCAGATATGCCCAAATGCATAACGGGAGATTTAAAGTGTAATATTTGTAGATTATCATAATCTATTACACCACCATTGCAGTGTAGGACTGTGCACGGCATTACATCTAGCAGGCAATCTAAAACAGCTTACCTTCCTGATCGTCCCTATTGTAGAGAACGTATCTGCTGACTGTTACAGGGTTTGAGAAAGTTAGGCTCCAGGTAGCGTTCTTGTCCCAGATAGCTGTGTGACTGCAGCTTTTACGTACAAATTCGCCGTTGGTACTACCATCTACAGCAACTGATGCCAGGCCATAGGAATACTGCGAAGACGACTGAATGGCATCGCTTTTGAGGGCCACATTACGACCTAAAAACATAGTGCCAGTTAAAGTAAGAGACACAAAAACCTCCTTCTCAAATAATTAAATTGTCCTCAATATTTAAATTGCATAACACACCAGTCCAAGACTAGACTTTACCCCAGGAACTGTAAACAAAGTTATTAACGCATATACTTACTTATATGGAAATATATTAGTTCTGTATCTCTTTTCTGCACTGTTCAAGTATTTCTTGTCTTTAACGAAAACATAATAATTGTTTGCTAAGGTGTTTCTTTTCTTTAACGTAGTTTAGGTAGTCGGAGTAGCTAAGAGGTATGGCATCCGCTTAAAATTCCGGAGGTAACGGTTCGATACCCAGTTGAAGGAAAATATTTTATGAAAATTTGCTTTCAGAACCAGTGTTACAAATGATGTCATAACCCCTTCCTGGTCTCCTGGGTAGTTTGATCGGATGCCTAACCTTCTAGGATAAGGATGAAACAATAGCAGGTCACGTGTGCACTTTAAAAATCCCACGGCAGTTGGAAAATCGTAAAGAGTAGGCCTATCTGGCCGCTGCCATTCTTCTTCTTCTTCTTCTTCCGTCCTTAGCCACCGACCGTCAAAGCAGTCAGTGGCCATTACGCCTAGTGGCGTCTTAGGGCAACAGCAGATAGGTTTTCTTTGCCATTGTTTCCCATCACGCCTATTGGCGTCTTTAATGCAACGGCAAATCAATCCATTTGCTGTTGTTTCCGTAATCGAAGTGACTGGCAAACGGGTGATCAGCCCGTTGGCCGCTGCCATGGCAACATTTAAAAATTAGAAACCTGCCCACCACAAAAATATTTATAGAATGTGTGACTTGTATTTAAACACACATTGGGATTCTCGCTGTTGCTACGGAGTTCGTTCACTGTGCTGAGATCCTCCTTGTGTGATCTAAGGGAGAAGATCGGTGCACTGATGGCGTTGTCCGTGTGCAATGAAGATAGTTCTTAAAACCAAACCAAACCAAACCTAACCAGTTTGTTGAAAGTCTATGCTTCTTCAAAAGATGAAGGCTATTTCTGAACGGTAACTATGTTTTTCATCGTCCCTGGCCCTATCAATTATTCTTAGTGGATCTTCACGTTGTCTAAGATACTGTACAGGCTTAAAGAAAATACACATTTTTGAATTCCTCATGTTTTATTTTCTTATATTGTTTTTGAAATCCCATTGTTTATATATGTATTATTGGCCTCATTCAGTCTGAATTGACCATAAGAAAGTGCCACTAAGGTAATATTCCTCAGATGCTTTTATTTTGTGTTCTTTTTGGCTTGTTCTTTTTTCTTCTTTGTGTGTGTGTGTGTGTGTGTGTGTGTGTGTGTGTGTGTGCGTGTGTGTGTGTGTGTGTGTGCGTGTGTGTGTGCGCGAGGGAGAGCTTCTCTTCGCCCAGTCTGAGTAGGGCACTTCATCCTTCCAAGTAGCTGGATTTATGCCCATTACCTTCATATCTCTTTTGCATACATCTTTAAACCTCAGCTGGGACCGAAGGCGCAGCAAGAGAGATGAATGCAGTAAGCGACTCATAGATTGACTGCTTGCGTTAGGGTCAGTGAACCAGAGCTGACCAAGACCCTACTCCACCTCCAAGTGATGGTCCTGGAAACTGGGTGCATCACTGCAGTCTAGCTGAGAGAGTAGGGTGCAACTGTCTTTTTCCGTTCTTGAGGTGATCACTTGCACAGGACAGTAAACATCATGTTGTTGGATGTGTGGTACTTGTAAGATGATGTGCTGAGTGTGGGAGCGGATGGAGGCGCGAATGTGTTTAGGCTCGTATATATGTAGACAATGCAACCCATACACTCACATGCAGTAGTCAAGGATGCTTGGACACTGCTGGCACGTTTCAAAACATTTATTGACGGAAACACACAGTAGCATCAACAGGAACAGTCAGTGTAAACATGGTCATGATAACCGGAAATCGTTAGGCATACATCAGGCATTCAAAAGGCTGGTAAACATTTAAATATTCGTACATGGACAATAGTAGTATGTTCATGTATATACAGTTCTCAATGCCGCTTTGGTACCTCTGACTGAACGCGTCAGATACCTTAATCACTTTGACATACAGGTACAACTTGGCATCCCCGCCAATTGCACATTAGCCGTAACACAGGCCCCAAAATGGCGTCATCTGTGTACTTCTTCTAAGCAGGTTAACATCAACCCTGCGGTAATGCTTATGTAGATATAACCACGCCAATCTGCGGTTCCCACAATATAACTTCGTCACTGGACTTCTGGATAACTTAAAGACTAATAGTCTTGGATTGGTCCCTTGAGCGCAAATATAAGTTCTGCTTTACAGGAATCGTGAACTGTTCTCACAGCTAGGTAAGCCTTTACCAAATTCTGTCACCGAATACATAATAATGGCAAAGTCGGTGTTACCTTGAAACGAATCCTCAGAACACAATAATAACACTGTCGTCCTTCCTGGCGCACAGAAAATCACTGGGAGGAAAACTGCCAACGCAGTCACTTCGAAGATTTTCCTTCCCCATAGTACAATGGACATACATCGTCCTACAGAAGCCAGATAGCAACTCGGCCTGACGGAAGTAACTCAACTTGGCGCTTAAAATCTGCGCGTGAGCACAAGCTCCGAATTGTTTACCTTTGACCCTGTCTTCATACAGGTCAAACACAATGAAAGAACCAACAGGGAAGATAACCCCTAATCAACCTGACGTCGCAAGGTAAAGACACAATTATTCACCTTTGACTAGGGTGAAAAAAATACGACAAATAACTTGACATATGAAACTCCGTCGAAAATGACAGCAATATATTACTACACCCCCCCCCCCCCCCTGTAAAAAAATTACACTTTTTTTCTTCAAATATATTCATGAGCAAGATAGCACAAGCATCAATTATGCGCTCATGAAACAATGAACCTAATATCAAGTACAATAGACGCATAAATAAAGCGTCTGGAGAGAGTAAAAATCATCCCCCATCATAAGAGAAAATATTTCCTCTAAGCCAAACAAACTCAGGAGGTACCATTAAAGAAACCTAAGTTGCTGGCAATACCTATCATAGATATCAAAAATGGTAAAATACTATTATTATAACAATATACAAATATGATGAACTACAATACTATACCATCAGCATATCTAATGGATATATATCATGGATGGACATAATCAAATTTATTAAAGTCATTATACATCATCCAACTAGTGACACAATTGTGTTAATATATTATGATATTAAGAACAGACATAAGTCTGGAAGTGTATCAGGAGATCTAGGACATAACATTTAAATGGAATCATGTGGGCATCTAGACAATACGTCTGCCATCACATTATCCGAACCACGGATAGCTCGCACCGTAAAATGGAAAGGTTGAAGAGCAATAGCATAACGAGTAGATCTCGAGCTCTTCAAATCCTTACTTTGCATAGCTGTAAGAGCTTTTTGGTCGGTTTCGATAATGAAATGCGCGCCCAGAAGGAATCTTTGTAGCTTAAGAATAGACCAAACCATGGCCAACAATTCATTAATCCCAAGAGACTACGTACTTGCTTTTTTGTCTTCGGAACCGAGATATTTAATATCTTCGAAATGTTTTGGTCCTCTGTCTTCAACAGACCATGACCAACCCGATGACCTAGGAAAGAGATTTCACTAAACCCAACAAAGGCTTTAGAGGGTTTTGCTGTTAACTTATGCTCGCGTAGAGTAGATAGTAACTCGTTTAAACCCGAATAGTGTTCTTCCCAAGTATCACTGAACAGACAGATGTCGTCCAAATATGCGATGACATCTGTACGATACGATAGAATTCGTCGCATCATGCGCACGAAAGTTGCTGGGGCGTTCATAAGCCCGAAAGGCATAAAATTCCACTGAAATAAACCCCTAGGTGTCGAAAAAGCAGTGAGAGGTTTGGCGTGTTCCGTCAGTGGGACTTACCAATAACCTTTCGACAAGTCTAGTTTAGTAAAGAATTTAGCTTTAGAAAGTCTAATAAGTAGATCATCTAGTAAAGGCATAGGTTCAGCATCGAACTTCGTAACTTGATTTAATTTGCGATAATCAACGCAAAGACGTATGTTATTGTCTTTCTTTCGAACAATAACCATCGACGAAGAATAAGCTGAAGTGGATGGTTCAATTATTTTCAATTGAATCATTTCATTCAATTTTTTCTCGACTTGTGAAAATGAATAGGTATTGGGTATGGTCTTACTCTGATCGGATTACGATCAGTAAGTATGATGTCATGTTCTATGACATCTGTGTGTCCAGGAATGTCGGTAAGGACATCCTGATATGATTGTAGCGTAGAGGATACTTGACGTTGCTCCTCAAAAGACAAGTTCGAAGAGACGGTAACCTTTTTCCATGATTCCGTAGAATTAAGTGGAACAACGGGAAGAGGTAAGTTAACGTCAGAAAAAGTAGTTTCCTCATCCTGTATAACAGACAGGGATGAGATATGACCATGCTGGACTCGAGAATCGTCCGTCGCCTGGAAAATAGGCTGTAAATAGTCTGGTCGATCAATAAATTCAGTAAGCATATTTATATGGAAGGTTTTATGCCTTCCATCCACATCAACAATATAGTCGACATCTGAAATTTTAAAGACTATAGTGTATGGACCTTTCCAAGAAATGAGAAGTCTGTTTTCCCTCGTGGGAAGTAAGACAAACGCTTTGTCTCCAGGACAAAGTTGACGTAGGCGTCTTTTCTTATTAGCGAATCGCCTAGCCTTTTCTTTAGCGAATTCTGATGATGAAGTAGCTAACCTGCATGATTCGATAATTTTCTCCCTAAGAGCAATGACATATTCATATGATGATTGTGTATCATCGTCAATATAATCGGCAGTGATCAGATCGTGTAGCAAGGACATAGGACCGCGCGGTTGCGCGCCAAAGACAAGTTCAAAAGGAGAAAATCCTGTATGCTCGTTGGGAACCTCTCTATAAGCAAAGAGAGCTGCAGGTAGGACCCTGTCCAAATCATCAGGATGATCCTCCGTTATCTTGCCTAATAAGTTCTTTAGTGTCCTATTAAGACGTTCAACCAATCCATTGGACATTGGATGATAAATACTACTGAGAGACCTTTTAATGTCCAGAGTAGCCATCACCTGAGACATAGTTTCCGATATCAATTGAGTGCGGTGGTCTGATAGTATTTCTCCGGGAAATCCCAGCCGAAAAAATATGAGCCAAAGAGCATCTGCGATATCGACAGTTGATATGCTTTTAAGAGGAATAGCCTCTGGCCAACGAGTGCACATGTCAACGCAAGTAAGGATAAATTGATGTCCTCTGGCTGACTTAATCTTAAACGGGCCAATAATGTCTATTGCCATTTTCTGAAATGGCCGAATATGAATATCTGCCGCCTGAATAGGTGCAGCATGTCTTGGACCTCTAGACTTAACCTCTTGGCAAATTTTGCAAGACCGGCAATAAATTCGTATGTCTTTGTTCACGAATGGCTAAAAGAAAGACGCAAGGACTCTAGTCTTAGTTCTGGAAAAACCCATATGTCCCGCACACTGAGAATCGTGTGCATGTTGAAGAATTAAGGCTCTCATACACTTAGGCACAAGAATTTGCGAATGCATAGACTTGTCCGAGTGTTGTACCATTCGTACCAATATACCATTCTTCATAGTGATACACGATCTGTGATTCGTATTCTGATTAGGATCACCTTTCTTTGCGAGAAGAAAGAATTTCTTCAAAGAAGGATCCCCTTCTTGTCGTTTAACAAACGTGTCATGCGAAATCACCAAGTGATCGTCTTGGCTATCAACTCCATAACTATCATCAGATGAAGTTGGAGGGATAAGAGCTTGGGCTCTTGTTACCACTGCATTGACCGCTTGGATATTTTGTTCCTCCCAACTAGAAATTTGTTGCGGGGTGCATTCCTTAACCCCATGAATACGACCAATTATAAGATCCGAAATAGGATTAGGAAGAAGACACGCGTGGACATCTCCTGTAAAGAAAGGAGTGTCAATGCTAATGATAGCAGTAGGATATTTTTCCATGGTACCACCAAACGTAACACATTTGACCACCTTTCCCGAGTAACAGCGAGGATCTATCAGAGACTGCCTAACCCCGACAGTAGTGCAACCAGAATCAAAAAGCACTGAGACTAGCCTATCATTCACTAGACCTTTATGCAAGATGAGAGATCCTCTCCCATCATGCGCAACTGTAGCAGGAAAGAGCAAGAAGGGTGACCACAAATTAAGGTAGATACAGACGATGGCTCGAACACTGTTGAGCATTGGGGGCATTCAGTTGCTCTCCCAAAATCGAAAGCACAACCAGTGATAGCATTAGAGTTCCCACTATCATTTCCTTGATTACAGGCTCCATTAAACTCTTGTTGTGCAGAGTTTGCCTGTTGGAAAGCTTTTCTTTTGTTATATCTAGGTCTACCGGGATTATCATTTCCCCTGTAATTGTTATCATATTGTCTATTGTAATTATCATTCCAGTTTGAATCCCGGTTTGTATATTCACCATCGTCATATTCTTGACGTCGAGAATGGTTATCCCGAGCAGAAAAGCTTGGGTAGTTTTTATTGTGATAACCTTTGCGAAAGTGTCTAAAATTATTACCACCAAAATTACGAGAACTCCCATCTCGTCTCCAGTTCTTAGCAGAAGAACCATCTTATGTTGGATTACTCTGCATTTGAGTGTAATTCTGATTACTTTTCCTATTCCAGTTTTGTTGGGCACCCTGAAATTTCTTATGGAAATTAAGGCCATATGGTGCTGCCGAAGCAACTGGCAACGCTTCTTTCACTTTAGAATTGCTAACTGTAGTATTGGGATGCGCGGTGGCATACTGACAACAGTATTCCTCCATGTCTTTTAAGTTTTTAGGCTTACGCTCATGAAGAAATGCAAGGAAAGAATCATTAACAGATGACAAAACTTTGTCTCTAAGTAATAAGTCCATTAGACCTTCATATGTTTTCTCTTAAAAAATACTCTTAGTCCATATTCATTCAATCACAGACTTTTCAAATACATCATGAGTGCAGATTATATGCCACCCTAATTTCGTTATGTTCTTAAATAATTACGCTGTCACCTCAGGGGCGCATTCCCATAGTCAGTTATGACTGAAGGGGCTATTATTATTATTATTATTATTACATAACATCATATGTAGGTTTTAAAGTTAATTTTGTCCTGTTTAGTATAAATTTGAAGACGCATCTGTAAGGTATATGTGTAACTGGCCTATTGGACTGTACAATGTTGGGATTTTATTTTATTGTACTTTCTTGTTTACTTTTTTGAGTGCTTAAGTAAACATTTAGGATACGTTGTGGAGAAATAGATTAAATCTTTGGAAGTAAGAGAGAAAAAGGGCAGAATAAGTTACTCATTTTCTTTGACCTTTCTAAACCTCAAACCTTTGAAAACGGTAAAATCTTCGTTCTTCTATCTACTTCTAAGAGGATCTATCTATCTATCTATCTATCTATCTATCCATCTATCTAACTATCTATCTATCTATCTATCTATCTATCTATCTATCTATCTATCTATCTATCTATCTATCTATCTATCTATCTATCTATCTATCTATCTATCTATCTATCTATCTATCTATCTATCTATCTATCTATAATTATTAATCCGTATCTTCTATAATCTATCTATCTATTAGCTATCTTATCTAATCTATCTATCCTATTATCTATCTATCATTTGTCTATCTTCTATCTAATATCTGATAATAGTTTGGGTTACTTTTCAACATATGTTATGTCATGCTTATAAGTAATTAATGTTAATATGAGTGTGCTATATTATTATTTTACTTTACAACGTTGAATTCCTTGAATTTGATATGTAAAATGCATATCGATCATAAATGAATTCATAAAAAGGTGAGGTGAAAGAATGGGCAGAATTTTTGCGAGCCCAATTCTACCTTACCTTTGAAAATAAAGTTCGTTCGTTCGTTCGTTCGTTCGTTCGTTCAGTTTGAGACAACTCAACCCATCGTGTAAATGTACGACGTATCTTTGTAACAAAATCAGAGAAATCTACTCCATTTTCTGGCAACATTGTCCTAAAACGAAGACGATAATCTTCTTCTTTTAGTTGATAGTTTTTTAATAATGCCGCTCTGACAACATCATAATTAGTTCTATTATGCTCTTCTATTGTCATAATACTAGTCACAGTTTCACCTGTAAAAAATTCTATCAGTTGTTTAACATAGTTTTCCTTTTTTATCTTATGCGTACCACATAAAAATTCGAATCTATCAAGATAATCAGTTATATCGTCCTTTAAAGGAATGAAATGAGGCAATTTGATCTTACTAGACCTCTCCTTTGTTGTATCCGAAGTTACTTGATGAGCACCCATATTTGTAACTTTCAATTTCTCTAATTCCAAAGTCGCGAGTTTTTCCTCATGTTCCATTTTATGTTTCTCTTTCCTTTCCTCGGCTTCCCTATCCAATCTTCTATTCTCCGCCTCTGCTTGAAGTTTTCTTTCTTCTGCAGCAGCCTGAAGTTTTCTTTCTTCTGCTTGAAGCTTTCTTTCCTCTGCAGCATTTTTTTGTTTTTCCATTTCCATCTGGAATTGTCTTTCATCAGCTTGCATTTGCAACCTTAAATTCTCAGCATCTATCTTCTTTTGTTCACCTTGCATCTGCAATCTTAAATTCTCAGCATCTATTTTTTTTGCTCAACTTCTGCTTTCAATTTTTTTTCCTCTTTTTGCCTCTTTTCTTCTGACTTCAATGCTATGGCGTATTGAGCAGTTGCAAATTCTTCTAACTTGTCACCTGTCTTCCCAAGGACTTTCCCTTGTTCAATGAAGAAGTCTAGTGTAGACATTCTATCTGATGAGATCAGTAACCTGAAAAATTTATTAAATTATCTTATCCCACTTTAATGGGAGACAAGTCTTCAATGTTAGACTTGTATACTCAGTTCAGTTTATTTCACTCTCTTTGAGAGTCAAGTCTTAATCAAAGACCTTGTATGGTTACCTTATTTCTTTATAATAATTTTCTATCAATACTCCCAATATATATAGTGTATCATATTAATAACGACAATAATAATACATGACCAAGTATATGTATGTAGACTGTGTATGACAATAATGTATTACAATCATAAATACAAAGACAAAGATACAGAACAATGACCGACTACGTTCGCAGAAGTCAAATAAACAATACAGCAGAAAGTAAAGAAAATGTTACACAAATGTGTAATGATGACCGCGAAAAGTAAACAAGACAAATAGCAACACTGTTATAAACAAAAAGGTGTAAAGAAATAAACGGAAGGAAGGAGAGAAGAACAGATACAAACAAAACAAATCGAAAATCAAAGAATGAAAAAATAACGAAAACAACACTAACTCATGTCGTCACAGCTAAACTTAAACAGCAACAATTGTCGCTAGCAAATTCCAATTAAGGAAATTTGCAGTCCCTAACGACACGCTCTCAATAGATAACCTCTATTACGTGGTATTTATCTAAAGGAGTCACCTTACCCAACCAGTCCGCTAAAAAACACAAGAAAAATACACAACAATAGTACAAGTAACATAAATAGCAATTGAATGTGTTGCAAAATAAAGCTTAGTCACACATGATGTTACAGTAACTATTCTGCTCCTAGCGAACACAGAAACAAAATGTCAACCGCGCACTGATTGTCAGATCCACTGTAGCATGAAGTGGTCTTCCAGAACATAAAGTTACTATGACCTTCTCGACTTAGGACTTGCACATTGAATGTTGACGATTTCACGTACTGTTTACAAACACTTGACCTTGAACAATGTAACTTGAATGCTCGGACGTAGGAAAGTCTGTTGTTGACTGAGACGTGTAAATGACCAGCGGTACCATTTACAAAAAGGGACTTGACTCGTATGCAGCTGTGGTCCACGTAACAAACGCCTCGATGCTAACTTCAGGACTTGTCATGTTGTGGTTTATGTAGCATTATAACAAAAATGCTAACACTGTTTATCTGGGTCAACAGTTGATGACCTATTTCTGTCCTGTGTAGCCAAAACTTGAAAGTGTAGAGTATGTGCGTTATTCTCAGATGTCCACCTTGTTTATCAAAACATGTAGCACAAAGTCCACGGAAATGTTAATTTCTCGCTCTGTCCAGCTTAGACCCACAGATCTGGCCTACCAGAAATGTAACTGTCTTTTTCCGTTCTTGAGGTGATCACTTGCACAAGACAGTAAACATCATGTTGTTAGATGTGTGGTACTTGTAAGATGATGTGCTGAGTGTGGGAGCGGATGGAGGCGCGAATGTGTTTAGGCTCGTATATATGTAGACAATGCAACCCATACACTCACATGCAGTAGTCAAGGATGCTTGGACACTGCTGGCACGTTTCAAAACATTTATTGACGGAAACACACAGTAGCATCAACAGGAACAGTCAGTGTAAACATGGTCATGATAACCCGAAATCGTTAGGCATACATCAGGCATTCAAAAGGCTGGTAAACATTCAAATATTCGTACATGGACAATAGTAGTATGTTCATGTATATACAGTTCTCAATGCCGCTTTAGTACCTCTGACTGAACGCGTCAGATACCTTAATCACTTTGACATACAGGTACAACTTGGCATCCCCGCCAATTGCACATTATCCGTAACACAGTCCCCAAAATGGCGTCATCTGAGTACTTCTTCTAAGCAGGTTAACATTAACCCTGCGGTAATGCTTATGTAGATATAACCACCGCCAATATGCGGTTCCCACAATATAACTTCGTCACTGGACTTCTGGATAACTTAAAGACTAATAGTCTTGGATGGCTCCCTTGAGCGCAAATATAAGTTCTGCTTTACAGGAATCGTGAACTGTTCTCACAGCTAGGTAAGCCTTTACCAAATTCTGTCACCGAATACATAATAATGGCAAAGTCGGTGTTACCTTGAAACGAATCCTCAGAACACAATAATAACACTGTCGTCCTTCCTGACGCACAGAAAATCACTGGGAGGAAAACTGCCAACGCAGTCACTTCGAAGATTTTCCTTCCCCATAGTACAATGGACATACATCGTCCCACAGAAGCCAGATAGCAACCCGGCCTGACGGAAGTAACTCAACTTGGCGCTTAAAATCTGCGCATGAGCACAAGCTCCGAATTGTTTACCTTTGACCCTGTCTTCATACAGGTCAAACACAATGAAAGAACCAACAGGGAAGATAACCCCTAATCAACCTGACATCGCAAGGTAAAGACACAATTATTCACCTTTGACTAGGGTGAACAAAATACGACAAATAACTTGACATATGAAACTCCGTCGAAAATGACAGCAACATAGTTATATAAGTAGGAAGGCAAACCTGGTCCCAAAAATGCCGTGCAGAAGTCGGATGTGTCCGCCGAAAGGCGCAAATATCGCAGCTTCGCTGTAAACGGACATAATGCAACGTCTTTTTTAGGACGAACGAGGAAGAAGAAGAACCTCAGCTGCGGGCCCCGCTATTCCTTTGCCATCCTTCTGTTGTCTGTAGAAAATATCTTTGGTGATGCAATAACCTTCCATGTGAAGGACATAACCAAGCCAGTGTAATCTGCGCTATCTAAGCAGTGTCTGTATGTTTTGAAGACCAGCACGGGACAGAAGCTCGACATTTGTCACTTTGACCTTCCACGAAATAATAAGGCGTAGACACCGTAGATACAAGGTATTGAGCCTTCTTTCTTGCTTAGCGTAGGTTGGCCATGACTTGTCCACGTATGTCTAGTTACTAAGGCATTATATACCACATCACTAGTCGTCATTATGAGTTTGGACTGTCCCCACACACACATTATGAGGCAATAAAAGATGTTTTTAGTTTTGCCAATGCGGCTGTCGTTTTATGCGTCCAGAAAAAGTTTGACATTGATGATGGACTCCAGGTATGTGAAGTGATGCATTACTGCCAATTACTAGCTATCGATAGTATTCATTAAAAATGTAAACATATGTATTATTATTCTTGATCTGTTATCTTTATGTTTGTATATGAAAGCTAATTTCTTAAATGGCATTTGTTATTTGTGTATCGCGATGCTTCTGTGCACATTCAAGACTCTACTAAGTTTAACTCAGAACGAAAGTAGGTTTTGAAATGGACATACATATTTTAATTACCGAAGAAAGTCATACAAAGTACCTTTTGTAATGGGGAAAAAAAGAAATATAGTCAATGTATAAGTTCAGATTTTGGCTATTTTTCCTAGTAAGCAGTTCTTGTTTGGTTATGGTTTTGGGCCGAAACATTTGGAAAGGAGGACAATTTCGACCTTTCCTTCTCTGTTACTATCCAGCATTCCGCACCATAGAGACGCACATAAAGTTCACATCTCTCATATAATCTTAAATCTTAATTTGCTGCACTGAGAGTACTTTCAGATACTGTTTAGACTACCAAAAGCTCTTCTCGCTTTCTTCATTCTGTTGTTCGTGTCTTTGCTTGTTCCGCCGTCTGTTGTTACTATGCATCCTCTTCTTCTTCTTTCTTCATTGATCCTTAGCCGCCAACCGTCAAAGCAGTCAGTGGCCATTACGCCTGGTGGCGTCTTGTAGGGCAACAACAAATTGATTCCACTTTGCTCGGTCGGCGGCCATTCTTCGTACAGTGCCTTAACTCTGGTTCATTCTTTGCATCTCAGCCTCCACAGTCCTCCACCAAGTAGGTTTTGGTCAGCCTCTCTTTCGTTTTCCTTCAGGAATCCATAACATTGCTGTTCTTGTGATGGCATCTGGGTCTCTTCTGAGGACATGGCCAACCCAGCTCCAGCGTCTGCCAGCTATGATGGTCTGCATGTCCTATTGCTTGCTCCGAGTAAGTAGATCTTGGTTGGTGATGGTATTCGGCCAACAGATTTGAGAATTTTTGTTAGGCATGTTGTGTGAAAAGAGGACAATTTCGACAGTTCCTTCTCTGTAACTCTCCAGCTCTCCGCGCCATAGAGAAACACAGAAAGCATATAGCTCTGATATAATCCTAATTTTGTGCTCGTGCTGTACTGAGAGGACTTCCAGATGTTGTTTAGACTAAAACAGGCTGTTCTTGTTTTGTTCATTCTGTTGTTGATGTTCTTGCTTGCTCCGCTGTCTGGTGTTACAATGCATCCTAGGTATGTGAAGGCATCTGTCTCTTCCAGCTGCTTATTCCTTACTGATATGGCTTAAGGTTGCTTACATTTAGCGTCATGACCTCTGACTTTATTAATATGAAATAAATATAAAGGTATGTTATCAGGCACTCACAGGAAATAAAGAAGTAGAACACCAGACAACAGAAAAACAACAGACATGAGTGGCTTACCCAGGATTTGAACACTGGACCTTCCGTGCGACAACCCCGCCTAGCCATGCAAGCGAATCACACTATCCGCTCTGCCATCTACGCATCATCAAAAATGATGTTTCAATGGCAGGTCAATAGTGCGAACCACAATACACGACACCAGAAGTCCTCCATGGGCAGTTCAGCCTATTAATGACGCAATCACTTCTGTTGTATTTCTATCAAGCAGTATAGGCCGAATCCAACAAGACCCTTAGGACCTTAATACTGTGTCCAGTAAATGATAGTAGACTAGAACAGTGAGAACAGAATAGTGGGTAGGTTTGGTATTGTACAAACATTTATTACAAATAAGGGAGGAAACCTGAGGCCTGTAAACAGTAAATTAATATGAAATAAATATAAAGGTATGTTATCAGGCACTCACAGGAAATAAAGAAGTAGAACACCAGACAACAGAAAAACAACAGACATGAGTGGCTTACCCAGGATTTGAACACTGGACCTTCCGTGCGACAACCCCGCCTAGCCATGCAAGCGAATCACACTATCCGCTCTGCCATCTACGCATCATCAAAAATGATGTTTCAATGGCAGGTCAATAGTGCGAACCACAATACACGACACCAGAAGTCCTCCATGGGCAATTCAGCCTATTAATGACGCAATCACTTCTGTTGTATTTCTATCAAGCAGTATAGGCCGAATCCAACAAGACCCTTAGGACCTTAATACTGTGTCCAGTAAATGATAGTAGACTAGAACAGTGAGAACAGAATAGTGGGTAGGTTTGGTATTGTACAAACATTTATTACAAATAAGGGAGGGAAACCTGAGGCCTGTAAACAGTAAATTAATATGAAATAAATATAAAGGTATGTTATCAGGCACTCACAGGAAATAAAGAAGTAGAACACCAGACAACAGAAAAACAACAGACATGAGTGGCTTACCCAGGATTTGAACACTGGACCTTCCGTGCGACAACCCCGCCTAGCCATGCAAGCGAATCACACTATCCGCTCTGCCATCTACGCATCATCAAAAATGATGTTTCAATGGCAGGTCAATAGTGCGAACCACAATACACGACACCAGAAGTCCTCCATGGGCAGTTCAGCCTATTAATGACGCAATCACTTCTGTTGTATTTCTATCAAGCAGTATAGACCGAATCCAACAAGACCCTTAGGACCTTAATACTGTGTCCAGTAAATGATAGTAGACTAGAACAGTGAGAACAGAATAGTGGGTAGGTTTGGTATTGTACAAACATTTATTACAAATAAGGGAGGGAAACCTGAGGCCTGTAAACAGTAAATTAATATGAAATAAATATAAAGGTATGTTATCAGGCACTCACAGGAAATAAAGAAGTAGAACACCAGACAACAGAAAAACAACAGACATGAGTGGCTTACCCAGGATTTGAACACTGGACCTTCCGTGCGACAACCCCGCCTAGCCATGCAAGCGAATCACACTATCCGCTCTGCCATCTACGCATCATCAAAAATGATGTTTCAATGGCAGGTCAATAGTGCGAACCACAATACACGACACCAGAAGTCCTCCATGGGCAGTTCAGCCTATTAATGACGCAATCACTTTTGTTGTATTTCTATCAAGCAGTATAGGCCGAATCCAACAAGACCCTTAGGACCTTAATACTGTGTCCAGTAAATGATAGTAGACTAGAACAGTGAGAACAGAATAGTGGGTAGGTTTGGTATTGTACAAACATTTATTACAAATAAGGGAGGGAAACCTGAGGCCTGTAAACAGTAAATTAATATGAAATAAATATAAAGGTATGTTATCAGGCACTCACAGGAAATAAAGAAGTAGAACACCAGACAACAGAAAAACAACAGACATGAGTGGCTTACCCAGGATTTGAACACTGGACCTTCCGTGCGACAACCCCGCCTAGCCATGCAAGCGAATCACACTATCCGCTCTGCCATCTACGCATCATCAAAAATGATGTTTCAATGGCAGGTCAATAGTGCGAACCACAATACACGACACCAGAAGTCCTCCATGGGCAGTTCAGCCTATTAATGACGCAATCACTTCTGTTGTATTTCTATCAAGCAGTATAGGCCGAATCCAACAAGACCCTTAGGACCTTAATACTGTGTCCAGTAAATGATAGTAGACTAGAACAGTGAGAACAGAATAGTGGGTAGGTTTGGTATTGTACAAACATTTATTACAAATAAGGGAGGGAAACCTGAGGCCTGTAAACAGTAAATTAATATGAAATAAATATAAAGGTATGTTATCAGGCACTCACAGGAAATAAAGAAGTAGAACACCAGACAACAGAAAAACAACAGACATGAGTGGCTTACCCAGGATTTGAACACTGGACCTTCCGTGCGACAACCCCGCCTAGCCATGCAAGCGAATCACACTATCCGCTCTGCCATCTACGCATCATCAAAAATGATGTTTCAATGGCAGGTCAATAGTGCGAACCACAATACACGACACCAGAAGTCCTCCATGGGCAGTTCAGCCTATTAATGACGCAATCACTTCTGTTGTATTTCTATCAAGCAGTATAGGCCGAATCCAACAAGACCCCTTAGGACCTTAATATTGTGTCCAGTAAATGATAGTAGACTAGAACAGTGAGAACAGGATAGTGGGTAGGTTTGGTATTGTACAAACATTTATTACAAATAAGGGAGGGAAACCTGAGGCCTGTAAACAGTAAATTAATATGAAATAAATATAAAGGTATGTTATCAGGCACTCACAGGAAATAAAGAAGTAGAACACCAGACAACAGAAAAACAACAGACATGAGTGGCTTACCCAGGATTTGAACACTGGACCTTCCGTGCGACAACCCCCGCCTAGCCATGCAAGCGAATCACACTATCCGCTCTGCCATCTACGCATCATCAAAAATGATGTTTCAATGGCAGGTCAATAGTGCGAACCACAATACACGACACCAGAAGTCCTCCATGGGCAGTTCAGCCTATTAATGACGCAATCACTTCTGTTGTATTTCTATCAAGCAGTATAGGCCGAATCCAACAAGACCCTTAGGACCTTAATACTGTGTCCAGTAAATGATAGTAGACTAGAACAGTGAGAACAGAATAGTGGGTAGGTTTGGTATTGTACAAACATTTATTACAAATAAGGGAGGGAAACCTGAGGCCTGTAAACAGTAAATTAATATGAAATAAATATAAAGGTATGTTATCAGGCACTCACAGGAAATAAAGAAGTAGAACACCAGACAACAGAAAAACAACAGACATGAGTGGCTTACCCAGGATTTGAACACTGGACCTTCCGTGCGACAACCCCGCCTAGCCATGCAAGCGAATCACAATACCAAACAATACCAAACCTGTACAATACCAAACCTACCCACTATTCTGTTCTCACTGTTCTAGTCTACTATCATTTACTGGACACAGTATTAAGGTCCTAAGGGTCTTGTTGGATTCGGCCTATACTGCTTGATAGAAATACAACAGAAGTGATTGCGTCATTAATAGGCTGAACTGCCCATGGAGGACTTCTGGTGTCGTGTATTGTGGTTCGCACTATTGACCTGCCATTGAAACATCATTTTTGATGATGCGTAGATGGCAGAGCGGATAGTGTGATTCGCTTGCATGGCTAGGCGGGGTTGTCGCACGGAAGGTCCAGTGTTCAAATCCTGGGTAAGCCACTCATGTCTGTTGTTTTTCTGTTGTCTGGTGTTCTACTTCTTTATTTCCTGTGAGTGCCTGATAACATACCTTTATATTTATTTCATATTAATTTACTGTTTACAGGCCTCAGGTTTCCCTCCCTTATTTGTAATAAATGTTTGTACAATACCAAACCTACCCACTATTCTGTTCTCACTGTTCTAGTCTACTATCATTTACTGGACACAGTATTAAGGTCCTAAGGGTCTTGTTGGATTCGGCCTATACTGCTTGATAGAAATACAACAGAAGTGATTGCGTCATTAATAGGCTGAACTGCCCATGGAGGACTTCTGGTGTCGTGTATTGTGGTTCGCACTATTGACCTGCCATTGAAACATCATTTTTGATGATGCGTAGATGGCAGAGCGGATAGTGTGATTCGCTTGCATGGCTAGGCGGGGTTGTCGCACGGAAGGTCCAGTGTTCAAATCCTGGGTAAGCCACTCATGTCTGTTGTTTTTCTGTTGTCTGGTGTTCTACTTCTTTATTTCCTGTGAGTGCCTGATAACATACCTTTATATTTATTTCATATTAATTTACTGTTTACAGGCCTCAGGTTTCCCTCCCTTATTTGTAATAAATGTTTGTACAATACCAAACCTACCCACTATTCTGTTCTCACTGTTCTAGTCTACTATCATTTACTGGACACAGTATTAAGGTCCTAAGGGTCTTGTTGGATTCGGCCTATACTGCTTGATAGAAATACAACAGAAGTGATTGCGTCATTAATAGGCTGAACTGCCCATGGAGGACTTCTGGTGTCGTGTATTGTGGTTCGCACTATTGACCTGCCATTGAAACATCATTTTTTTGATGATGCGTAGATGGCAGAGCGGATAGTGTGATTCGCTTGCATGGCTAGGCGGGGTTGTCGCACGGAAGGTCCAGTGTTCAAATCCTGGGTAAGCCACTCATGTCTGTTGTTTTTCTGTTGTCTGGTGTTCTACTTCTTTATTTCCTGTGAGTGCCTGATAACATACCTTTATATTTGTTTCATATTAATTTACTGTTTACAGGCCTCAGGTTTCTCTCCCTTATTTGTAATAAATGTTTGTACAATACCAAACCTACCCACTATCCTGTTCTCACTGTTCTAGTCTACTATCATTTACTGGACACAGTATAAGGTCCTAAGGGTCTTGTTGGATTCGGCCTATACTGCTTGATAGAAATACAACAGAAGTGATTGCGTCATTAATAGGCTGAACTGCCCATGGAGGACTTCTGGTGTCGTGTATTGTGGTTCGCACTATTGACCTGCCATTGAAACATCATTTTTGATGATGCGTATATGGCAGAGCGGATAGTGTGATTCGCTTGCATGGCTAGGCGGGGTTGTCGCACGGAAGGTCCAGTGTTCAAATCCTGGGTAAGCCACTCATGTCTGTTGTTTTTCTGTTGTCTGGTGTTCTACTTCTTTATTTCCTGTGAGTGCCTGATAACATACCTTTATATTTGTTTCATATTAATTTACTGTTTACAGGCCTCAGGTTTCCCTCCCTTATTTGTAATAAATGTTTGTACAATACCAAACCTACCCACTATTCTGTTCTCACTGTTCTAGTCTACTATCATTTACTGGACACAGTATTAAGGTCCTAAGGGTCTTGTTGGATTCGGCCTATACTGCTTGATAGAAATACAACAGAAGTGATTGCGTCATTAATAGGCTGAACTGCCCATGGAGGACTTCTGGTGTCGCGTATTGTGGTTCGCACTATTGACCTGCCATTGAAACATCATTTTTGATGATGCGTAGATGGCAGAGCGGATAGTGTGATTCGCTTGCATGGCTAGGCGGGGTTGTCGCACGGAAGGTCCAGTGTTCAAATCCTGGGTAAGCCACTCATGTCTGTTGTTTTTCTGTTGTCTGGTGTTCTACTCTTTATTTCCTGTGAGTGCCTGATAACATACCTTTATATTTATTTCATATTAATTTACTGTTTACAGGCCTCAGGTTTCCCTCCCTTATTTGTAATAAATGTTTGTACAATACCAAACCTACCCACTATTCTGTTCTCACTGTTCTAGTCTACTATCATTTACTGGACACAGTATTAAGGTCCTAAGGGTCTTGTTGGATTCGGCCTATACTGCTTGATAGAAATACAACAGAAGTGATTGCGTCATTAATAGGCTGAACTGCCCATGGAGGACTTCTGGTGTCGTGTATTGTGGTTCGCACTATTGACCTGCCATTGAAACATCATTTTTGATGATGCGTAGATGGCAGAGCGGATAGTGTGATTCGCTTGCATGGCTAGGCGGGGTTGTCGCACGGAAGGTCCAGTGTTCAAATCCTGGGTAAGCCACTCATGTCTGTTGTTTTTCTGTTGTCTGGTGTTCTACTTCTTTATTTCCTGTGAGTGCCTGATAACATACCTTTATATTTATTTCATATTAATTTACTGTTTACAGGCCTCAGGTTTCCCTCCCTTATTTGTAATAAATGACCTCTGACTTCCTTAAATTGATGTTCAAGCCCACCTGCTGGCTAAACTTATTAAGTCTGTCCGTTTTTTCCTGGATGTGTTGATGTAAATGTGCTAGTAGTGCAATGTCATCTGCATATACCAGTGCTTATCTCTTCATCATCATCATCATGTGACGTATTCTTTCCAGAACGTTGTCTCCATTACAGCTGCACTGAACGCATCACAATTCTGGGCAAGTCGACCTGCATCAGCCAAAGTCAAGTTCAGACTCTCTGTGATGTCCTGGGTCCACCGTCGTCTAGGTCGACCCCTTCCCCTTTTTCCAGGGACCATGCCTTCCATCACTGTTTTTTCCAGACTATTTTGTCTTTTTATATGACCAAAAAATTTCAGCTTCCTTATTGCGATGGTATTTAGGAGCCAATGTTCCTGTACGTTTAGTGAGTGCAGTACTTCTCTGTTGGTCTTTTTTTCTGTCCAGGGTATTCTCAACATCCTTCTGTAGCATTTCATTTCGAATGATGTAATCTTTTTTGCAACTGTTTTATTGAGTGTCCAAGTCTCGCAGCCGTTTGTTGCTACTGGGAATATACATGCTCTGATCAATTGTAACTTTGTTTCTTTGCTTGTGCCTTGCCATAGGTTTTTCATCTGTATTAATTTATGTGAAGCAATTGCAAGTCTTCTTTTAATTTCCACTGCACAGTCGCCAGAGCTGTTGATGATTAATCCTAAGTATTCGAATTCATTAACACTTTCCAGTTCTTCGTTATCAATTTCAATTTCTGGTTTGGTCTTTACTTTGTCTGTTGTCAATACTTTGGTCTTCTTGGTGTTTAGGTATAGATTCTGGGCCTCGCTGTGTTTTTTGGTGGACAGAATTAATTGTTCAAGTCCTTCTGGGTTGGTCGATAGGAGGACTGTGTCGTCAGCATATCTGATTTCCGGGATCTGGTACCCGCCGATGTTAAATGAGTCAAACTCTGTGTGTTCTTGGTCATCTCTTACGTTTCTCTTGATATTCTCGGCATCAATGTTAAACAGGTAAGGGGAAAGGGTAGAGCCTTGTCTTACTCCTTTCTGTACTTCAAACCATTCTGATGTTTCCCCCTCTACTCTTACGGCTGCCTGTTGTTCTTGGTACAGCAGTGCGATGAGTTGTATAAGGTGGTTTGGAAATCCCATATTTTTCATAATAGCCCATAACTGCTGATGTTGTACACAATCGAAAACTTTGGTGTAATCAATGAAACAAGTATGTAGGTCAACGTTGAATTCTCTACACTTTTCTATAATGATCCTCGTGTTGAATATATGATCTCTAGTGCCTCTACCTGGTCGAAAACCCGCCTGTACTTCGTTTATTTCTGTTTCTAGCTTTTGTTGCATCCTTTTCATTATGATTTGTAATAGTATTTTGCTGGCATGGCTTATAAGAGCAATAGTTCTGTAGTTTGTGCACAGTTTCAGGTTGCCCTTTTTTGGCAAGGGTATGTAAATTGATCTGTTCCATTCCTTGGGCCAAATTCCGCTTTGCCAGATCTTGCCGCATAATGCATGGTATATACGAGCGCTGCCTTCTCCTCCTGCCTGTATCATTTCAGCTGTTATTTCATCACAACCAGGAGATTTTCCACTTTTTAAGAGTTTGATTGCGTTCCGGACTTCCTCTATGGTAGGTTCTGGTTCACGTTCCGCTTCATTCATGACGTTGTTATCTGCCGCTTTTTTTAATTTCCGTATACATTTCTTGACAGTACTAATTCCATCTGTTCAGAATATCTTTACGTTCTGTTAGAGTGTCGCCTTTCTTGTCGTTTATTGCTCGAGGTGATGATTTAAAGTTGCTGTTCTTCAATGTTCTTACTTCAGAAAACAAATTCTTACTCAATCCCTGTTCGCGCATTTCCTCTATTTTCCTGCAGGTGTCGTTTATGTATTGTTGTTTGTCTTGTCTGACTCGTTTTTTAATCTGCTTTGTGTATTCCTTGTACAACTCCTGATTTTCTGTATCTTTTTTGGACTTCATTTTTCTTCTCTCTACCACCAACTTCAGTGTTTCGTCTGAGATGTATTCTCGTCTCTTTATACTTCTTTTAGGAATTAACCTCTGTGCATTTGTAATATAAACATCTCTGATGTTATTGGCAAGTTCATCTGGTGTCATCTCCTCCTGTACTGCCATAAGAATGTCAAATTTGTTCTGAATATCGACACTGTACTCTTCTGGTATGGCTTATCTCTTACTAATGTAATATTGTTTGTACCTCGTTTTCCACTGATGATTTTCGTTATTTTGTATACTGTGCTTTGTTCATTTCTCAGAGCTGCCTCTTCTGCTTGTCTTGCAAGGTCATCCAGAAATGTCCTTTTGTTAGCACGGGTTTGACTTTTAACTTCCTTGTCCAGCTGACTGTACTGTTCACTATATATTGCCTTTAACCTGGGAGACTTAGCTTCTGTTTTCTTTCTTTTCATTTCCTTTCTCTTCGCTTTGGGGTTTAGCATCTCTGGTGTTATCCAGTCTTGGCTCTTTCTTTCCTGGAATCCCAAGCATGACTTGCTGCTTTCCTTGTATATTGTTGAGATGGTGTTGATTCTCTGTTCAACGTCATCAGTCTCTGTTCTTTCCTGGCTTTTGATAATCTCACATCTTCTCTTTACGTCGACCGCGAATGCTTTTCTGGTGAGGGGATCCTTCAGTTTCGTGATGTTGTTTCTTTTCTGTTTGACTGCAACTGGTCCAGCAGCTCTGAGTCTCACTTTCAGTCTTGCTACTACTAGGTGATAATCACTTCCCACATCTGCGCCTCTTCTTACTTTCACGTCTTGTAGTGCATGTCTCCATCTGCCATTGATCATTATGTGATCTATCTGATTTCTGTGTCGTCCGTTTGGTGATTCCCATGTTAACTTGTGCACTTTCTTGTGTGGAAAAAGTGTTCCTCCAATGACCAGGTTGTTAATACTGCAGAAGCTTATTAATTTGTCCCCATTCTCATTTGCTGTTCCACTGCTGCATTTCCCCATTACTCTTTCGTTATAATTATTGTGTGCTCCCACTTTCGCATTTAGGTCTCCCATTACTATAATGAGATCGTACCTGGGTGTAGTTTCCATTTCTTTTTGTACCTGTTGATAGAACTCGTCCTTGATCTCTTCATCGCTGTCGTTTTTTGGTGTAGAGTGTAGTGGTTTTTGATGTTATTGCGTGGTTGTTATGTTACCTAGTGTCCTGGATGAGGTCAGCTGTGAAGGCTCCTGATGATAACAGTTTATGTGAGTTACATAAGGCCTTTCTGCTACCACTTATGACCTCAAACAGACCTATTCTACTATGATGTATGTTAGCTACGTTAAATGTCTAGGGTACTGAATTGTGATGTGTAGGTAATTAAATATACAGACACACACATGTAAATACTAAGTCTAATACTAAGAATAATAATCTCTATGATAAAATCAACTAACACTGTCTTTAGAATTTAAATTTGACAATCTTTTAAATTTATTTAGTCCTGAACCAAATGTTTCTTCTGGTCAGGACGTATGAAATAATATGTATTTATCAATAAAGGTGCATATATATTGAACAATCAAATGAAAATTTTATACATAAATATATGGTTACATTGGTTGATATTAATATTGATTACAGAGTCTTTTGAAGAACTAGCACTGGATGTTTAGTTGGGCTGGTGTCATCATGCCCAATCTCTGTTTTATAAAGTTCATGTCTTTGAAATATAGACCTGCAGTACAGTTTTTATCAACACGATTTTGGTTTATTTATTTATTTGTGGAACCAGTGTGATGAATCTACAGCAGGCCAGGTATTCACTTATCTGGCCTGTGACGATGCAGTACAGAATTCTAGTAGCCCACTCCTCACATTAGCTGGAGTAAAATGTTAGGCTGCTTCTGCATCCACTCTTGTACTTCTACAAAAGCATCTGGCACTAGCGTAGTGCCAGACCAGAAACTCTGAAACCAAAACTTGTGCCGTGTGTCACACACTGCTTAATGCACCAATTTTACACACACAACAAAGCAAACAGAACTTACAAAGATTGGGTCAGATCTCTCTGACCCACTCAGCACATCTCACCCAGGTGGTATCAAATAGTACCAGTTTCCAAAGACTGCATTGCATCCGAAATATGTTCAATAGTTTCCTCTTCCATCCAATAAGGTGGGTGTTATGTTCCCACTGATCTCAAATATAGATCTGTCTTCTGTAGTCTTTGATATGCTTTCTATTATTATGTGTTTGTCTTTAGGCCCTGGCTGTCGCTGGGGACCTAGAATAAGCACTCACTTGTCGTAATCATTTTTCATGATATGGCAGTATCAATCACTCAAAATATTAAATATTAAATAAAAGGGTTAATGAATTTTTCTCCTTACCACAATTCAAAATGTGAAAACACAGTTACGTTGTACAAGCAAAACTCAGCTGAGCTGCTGGCTATAGTATGGCGTCTCACTGATACTATACAATATCTTCTGGAAAACACTCATTTAGCAGTAACGAACTGTGTTTAAGGACAGTCTTTTAAAAATGGCACAAGCGTGCGTCTCTCTATCAATAATATAAATGCTTTTGTCCAATCAGCGGACTTCCTCTCTACCTTTTCAAATATTCAAATTAAAAGTCCAATTTCAGTCCAATCTCAGTCCATCGTGTAGTATTTTTCTCTCGGTTCGTCTGTCTCAACTTGGGTTTTTCCCAAAATTACACATGTTTTTTGGACTAATTACAAGAAAAGACTACACAAACCTGCCCCCCTTACTTATACGATTTCTATGCTAAGTTATTTTTAGCTACTATCCTCCTACTTTGCCCCTTGTCCAACTGCAGTTTGATTTTTGCATTTTTAGGTTCAAGGACGCCAAAATGTAACTTTTGTGAAAATATGCACAAAAAACTGTTCGCTAGTCTGTATTGAACAATACAGTCTTTCGTCAATATCTTCCGTGTTATCTGTCCGTCTGTGTAATTAAAAGTATATTATTTGTCAGATTAAGATGGGCTATCAAACTAGCTAGTTTTTATTTTCCTAACTTTATTATTAAAGAAAAACCTACTTTTCTCAAGGTTAGTTTTGAAATTTGTTTTTGAACCTTCGTCCACGGCGTTTGCCGCTATATTCAAACAAAACAACCAATTACCGTAAAAAGTCCAAGATACGACTGTTTCTAACAAGAGCTAAGGTAGTTTCTCTACCAATTCCTTACATTGTGTCAACTAGTGGCGTAATTTTGTCTCTTTAAAACTACAAATTGCGTCTTTTTAGCATTTAGATTCAAACACGTGTTCCGACCGTCATATTTTTTTCTTTTATCTCCGTTTCCCTCCCGTCTAAAAGGGTAAACCGTTAATCTGCATGTTCTAACTAGTTGGTTATCAATGGCGCTAGAAAACGCTGGCGTAGGCGAGAATGTATCATCGTATCTTACGTATAATTTTGTCCCTACATGTTATTTTACCTATTATCTTTATAATTGGAGGAATTTTACGTTGCATCACTGTAATTTCACCACACATCGCCCCACCAGAGAACATGCACTACTGCAAGTTCCAAAACCAGTGATACACATAGACAAAATTACTCCTCACGCCTGCCAACTATTCTAATTTTGATCACAGGGGTGCCTACTGAGGAAATCTGCACCGACATTCTGTGACCCCGAGATATATTGAATATTAAACTGATAAGGTTGCAACAATAAAGACCATCTTACCAATCTTGCATTTTCATGCTTGGCCTGAGATAAGAACACGAGAGGCTGGTGGTCTGTCTGGACCACAAAAGTCCTACCATACAGATAGATTTGGAACTTTTTTTTGCCCAGATTAACGCTAAACATTCTTTTTCGCTTGTGGAATATCCTTGCTCCGCTTTGTTCAACTTGCGGCTTGCATAAGCGACTGGGTTCAGTTCCCCATTGGGTGAAGAGGACCTTTGCAACAGAGCCGCCCCCAGGCCTACATTGCTTGCATCTGTTCTCACCACAAAGTCCTGAGTCAAATCAGGCAATTTGAGAATAGGCTTGCTAGTGAGTTTTTCCTTTATTTCTTGAAATGCCAATTCACATTGCGCTGACCAAACAATTTTATCTGGATTTCCCTTGCGAGTCAGATCAGTCAGAGGAGCACATATAGAGTTAAAATATTTGATATATTTTTGGTAAAACGCACATAACGACACGAATGATCGCACGTCTTTTTTTATTTGTGGTCTAGGTGCTCTCTGCAGTTTTTCCAAGTTCTTGGGGTCAGGGGTCATGTTACCCTGATATACAGTATTTCCCAAGAATTCCAACTCTTTGCATTCAATACAACATTTTGTTGGTCTAGCAGTTAAGTTCGCTTCCCTAAGCCTATCAAATAACATATTCAGAGAGTTAATGTGTTCTTCAAATGTTTCTGTGGCGACGAGAATATCATCCATGAAATTTGTGATACATGGATTATTCAAGGGATCCAACAATTTGCACATCATTCTAGAAAATACACTCGGCGCATTTTTTAGTCCGAATGGTAGCATGTTGAATTCATAATGTCCTTCCGAGGTGCTAAAAGCTAAATAAGGTCTAACTTCAAGCTTCACTGGAATCTGGTAATAGCCTTTGCTAAGATCCACCTTCGAAAAGTATTTTGCCTTGTTCAATCTGGCAAATAACTGTTTTGTGTCCGGTAATGGATCCACTTGTCCTTCTGTGACAGCATTCAGTTTCCTGTAATCTATGCACAGTCTATGTTCCCCAAACGGTTTCCTCAACAAAACTACACTGGAGCTAAACGAAGATTCACTGTGAGAAATAATCCCCTCTTTCAACAAATAATCTATTTCCTCTTTCAATGATTTCTCCTTAGCAAACGGAACAGAATAGGCTCTCATACAGATTGGGTTTGAGTCTACCAGCTTCATGTCATACTGTAGCAAATTTGTATGTCCTGGTTTATCTGTTAATACATCTGTATGTTCCTCCAGAACCTGTTGAACTCTCTCCCTCTGATTTTTAGTCAGGTGCTTACTGACTTTTACCTGTGCTGCTGTCTCACAGGGGTGTAATGGGTATTCATGTGAGGTGAGTGGTTCCTTTTTCATTTTAGTTGCGATAGCCAAGGTCAGTAAGGGGTTGCTTTCCTGGATTGGTCTGTCCAGATACTTCTTTAATAGGTTCACATGATATATCTTTTCCTTTCCCTTTTTGTCAATTTTATAGTTTGTTCTAGATACCTTCTCTAGAACCGTATATGGACCTTGCCATCCAATTTGCAACTTATTCTGGCTGCCGGGTAGTAGAAGAAGCACTTTCTCTCCCACAGCTAATTCTCTGTCCTTTGCTTTCCTATTAAAATATGCTGCATGTTTCTTCCTGGCTTGTCTCAAATTATTATTTGCCAGTTTCCATCCAGCTTTCGGAGGAATTGTCAGCTCGTTCACATATTGATATGATGAGGTAACAGTCTCTTCTGCTTTCTCATCTGTCCAGGTCTTTAATAAGTTTACATATGGACTTTTAAATTTTCATACTTATTTTTCATGGCACCCGTCCGGTCCTTTCCATTAGAAGCCTTGTAGTGAGGACTTTTCTTCCTAGAATCATCACTCACAAATCGACCACTACCAATTTTTTTCTTGGGTTTGTCTCCCCACTTTAGATTACTTATGAGAGATCTTCGCTCTCTTTTAGTTTCCTCCAGTTTATATAATTCTGACCGAGGGATTGTCAGCTTATTCTGGGGTAAAATTACTCTTTGTACTCGTCGCATAGTGGTCATGTTAATACAATTAAGTGAAGACTGGGTGTGAAATGGGGGCTCCCATTCCACTTTGTCTACTTTATTATAAGTATTTTTCCTTCCAGGCCTAAGTTTGCCCCGTGGCGTTTCTAGGTCCTGCATATTTTTTCCCTTTGTGGGCGTTCCCTCATGAAATACGCCACATGATTCTACAAAGTTTTCAATATCGACATTTACGTCGGGCCAATAGTTTTTTCGAGCAACCTTTTTTCAGATGGTACCTATTTTCTCATGGTCACCATCTTTTCCAACATGTAAGCTCCTTATTAAATTTGCCCTATATGGTTTGGGAAGAACCAACTGTCCGTGACCAGTGGATCTAGTTCCTGTCTTCCTGTATAGCAATTTGTCCTTCATAAAGTACTCTCCCTTGCTTGGAGGTATGTGGCATTTGGGCAATTTTTTAAAACATGTCTTGAGTGTCCTATCCTCAGCCTGCGCCTTCCTCATCTCTTCTGGATGAGCATTTATAGGTTCACCTTCTTCCTCCTTTTTCTGTGACCTGGTCTGCACTGTTGCCATGATCATATGTCTCTCGGGATTCCACAAGAAGACGTATCTACACCCCAATATCACAGGGTAGATTGGTTCATCTATCACTGCTGCTCTGATTTCTCCTTCCACATAGCGAGTTTTCACCGTTATCCTTGCGATGGGAAGTGTCATGAGTGGTATGTCCTTAGTCGCCCCTTGTATTTCCACTGTTTCTGTGGTATACTGACTTGGGTCCACTAGGCTAGACTTCACAACTGAATCATAATCCAAACCTGTATCATATAGGCACCTTATGGTGACCCCATTACAAATAACATCCTCACAAACTGGGGGGTGATAAGGTTCCTGCTGTCCATTAGGATTAACCTTTAATCTCTGGTTCCCCGATTTCATTGCAGCAATGTTTGAAGGTTTCCTTTTACAAAATTCGGTGTTATGGTTGTCTTTCTTACACCATTTGCACCATCTCTTTCCTTGGTTAAACAGTTTTCTTTTATTATACTTTTGGTCATTGAACTGTGAGTTTCTATCACGAAAATCATTTCGTGGCCTATCAAAGTTTGTCCTACCTTTATTACCTTGTTCTCTGGTATCAAATTTACTAAAGTGCTGTGGAGCTTTAAAATTTTCTATATGCTTCTTTTTAGTGCCACTTACCTCTGCCTGGGCTGCCTGATACCTCTCAGCGACATTCAAAACCTCCCCCAACCTCTCTGCACCTTGTTCCATGAGAAATTTTCTCAGGTCTGGAGCCATGGACTCTCTTAATTGCTCTATCATGATCATCTCTTTGAGATCTTGAGTCTTCCCCAGAGCAGTCGATTTCTCCAAATAGGTTTCCAGTCTGGCAGAGAATTGGTGGTATGTCTCCCCAGATAAAAGTTTGGCATTTCTAAACTTCTTACGACAAAATTCACCATTCTTTTCATATCTCAATAACAAAGCCTGCTTTAGCATGTCATAATTGTCTTGGTCGTCTCTATTGATCTTAGCAAAAACTTCATAAGAAGTACCTCTAAGCCCCTGGGATTACTTAAGACTCCACCTCTCTCTCTCTCTCTCTCTCTCTCTCTCTCCAACCCATACGTAGTAGCCAATAGTTCAAATCTACTGAGGTACCCCTCGATGTCATCGTCTTTCTCAACAAAATGGTCTAAATGAAACCCCATAGCTGAGGTTAAGGCTCCCTGACTAGGCGTGGCATCTGATGGAAAGGGGCTGGCACCATTTTCAGGAGCATGGCCTTGTAATTCCAGCTCCCTTAGTCGTAATTCGTGCTCCCTTTGCAATCTTCTATCTTCTGCTTCCCTTTCGGCAGTCAATCTTTTTTCCTCTCTTTCGGCAGTCAATCTCTTATCTTCTGCCTCCAATGCCCTAGCCTCCTTGTCAGCCTCAATCTGCAGCCTCTTAAGTTCTTTATCAGCCTCAATTTGTAACCTCTTCTCTTCAGCTAACCTCCTATCTTCCCTTTCAATATACTTGTCACATTCTGAAGTTACATACTGAATTAAAACCTGACCCTCCATGTTCATCTCCTTCGCCGTCAGCACAGCAGCCGATCTAAATTTTGCTAGATCTGCCATACTAAATCACACAATTTAACAATAACCAAGGTAAATTCCAAGTATATAATTACTAAGGTAATATATTAATTACTTAATTAATTACCACTGGCTGTGAAGATTCATCAACTTTTATTTTCCACTTTTAATTTTATACAACTCTGTCCCCACTAGTTTAATTCCCAGACCAGGAGACCCTAATATCTTTGATAAACCTAAATCCCGGGACAAGAGCTACCCAATATTTGTAGTGGGAGAGGGTTCAAATCCCGGACAGGACCCCAATATTGTAGTGGTTTTTGATGTTATTGCGTGGTTGTTATGTTATCTAGTGTCCTGGATGAGGTCAGCTGTGAAGGCTCCTGATGATAATAGTTTATGTGAGTTACAGAAGGCCTTTCTGCTACCACTTATGACCTCAAACAGACCTATTCTACTATGATGTATGTTAGCTACGTTAAATGTCTAGGGTACTGAATTGTGATGTGTAGGTAATTAAATATACAGACACACACATGTAAATACTAAGTCTAATACTAAGAATAATAATCTCTATGATAAAATCAACTAACACTGTCTTTAGAATTTAAATTTGACAATCTTTTAAATTTATTTAGTCCTGAACCAAATGTTTCTTCTGGTCAGGACGTATGAAATAATATGTATTTATCAATAAAGGTGCATATATATTGAACAATCAAATGAAAATTTTATACATAAATATATGGTTCCATTGGTTGATATTAATATTGATTACAGAGTCTTTGGAATAACTAGCACTGGATGTTTAGTTGGGGTGGTATCGTCATGCCCAATCTCTGTTTTATAAAGTTCATGTCTTTGAAATATAGACCTGCAGTACAGTTTTTATCAACACGATTTTGGTTTATTTATTTATTTGTGGAACCAGTGTGATGAATCAACAGCAGGCCAGGTATTCACTTATCTGGCCTGTGACGATGCAGTACAGAATTCTAGTAGCCCACTCCTCACATTAGCTGGAGTAAAATGTTAGGCTGCTTCTGCATCCACTCTTGTACTTCTACAAAAGCATCTGGCACTAGCGTAGTGACAGACCAGAAACTCTGAAACCAAAATTTGTGCCATGTGTCACACACTGCTTAATGCACCAATTTTACACACACAACAAAGCAAACAGAACTTACAAAGATTGGGTCAGATCTCTCTGACCCACTCAGCACATCTCACCCAGGTGGTATCAAATAGTACCAGTTTCCAAAGACTGCATTGCATCCGAAATATGTTCAATAGTTTCCTCTTCCATCCAATAAGGTGGGTGTTATGTTCCCACTGATCTCAAATATAGATCTGTCTTCTATAGTCTTTGATATGCTTTCTATTATTATGTGTTTGTCTCTAGGCCCTGGCTGTCGCTGGGGACCTAGAATAAGCACTCACTTGTCGTAATCATTTTTCATGATATGGCAGTATCAATCACTCAAAATATTAAATATTAAATAAAAGGGTTAATTAATTTTTCTCCTTACCACAATTCAAAATGTGAAAACACAGTTACGTTGTACTAGCAAAACTCAGATGAGCTGCTGGCTATAGTATGGCGTCCCACTGATACTATACAATATCTTCTGGAAAACACTCATTTAGCAGTAACGAACTGTGTTTAAGGACAGTCTTTTAAAAATGGCACAAGCGTGCGTCTCTCTATCAATAATATAAATGCTTTTGACAATCAGCGGACTTCCCCTCTACCTTTTCAAATATTCAAACTAAAAGTCCAATTTCAGTCCAATCTCAGTCCCTCGTGTAGTATTTTTCTGTCGGTTCGTCTGTCTCAACTAGGGTTTTTCCCAAAATTACACTTGTTTTTTGGACTAATTACAGGAAAAGACTACACAAACCTGCCCCCTTTACTTATACGATTTCTATGCTAAGTTATTTTTAGCTACTATCCTCCTACTTTGCCCCTTGTCCAACTGCAGTTTGATTTTTGCATTTTTAGGTTCAAGGACGCCAATATGTAACTTTAGTGAAAATATGCACAAAAAACTGTTCGCTAGTCTGTATTGAACAATACAGTCTTTCGTCAATATCTTCCGTGTTATCTGTCCGTCTGTGTAATTAAAAGTATATTATTTGTCAGATTAAGATGGGCTATCAAACTAGCTAGTTTTTATTTTCCTAACTTTATTATTAAAGAAAAACCTACTTTTCTCAAGGTTAGTTTTGAAATTTGTTTTTGAACCTTCGTCCACGGCGTTTGCCGCTATATTCAAACAAAACAACCAATTACCGTAAAACGTCCAAGATACGACTGTTTCTAACAAGAGCTAAGGTCGTTTTTCTACCAATTCCTTACATTATGTCAACTAGTGGCGTAATTTTGTCTCTTTAAAACTACAAATTGCGTCTTTTTAGCATTTAGATTCAAACACGTGTTCCGACCGTCATATTTTTTTCTTTTATCTCCGTTTTCCTCCCGTCTAAAAGGGTAAACCGTTAGTCTGCATGTTCTAACTAGTTGGTTATCAATGGCGCTAGAAAACGCTGGTGTAGGCGAGAATGTATCATCGTATCTTACGTATAATTTTATCCCTACATGTTATTTTACCTATTATCTTTATACTTGGAGGAATTTTACGTTGCATCACTGTAATTTCACCACACATAGCATTGTATAATTGTGGTGTTGGTGAACCTCCCTCTCAGTCTTGCTCTTATCAGTCTGTTGTTGATGGGTTTCCATTCCAGTAAAGACCTTTCCATTCCTTTCTTAAGGATAATGGCTACACCTTCGTTGTGCTGACCATCCTCTCTGCCAGAATAAAGCACTGTATCCCCTGTAGCTGTTTTTATTCTCCCCTTACCTGTCCATCTGCTCTCGCTTATTCCCAGGATACGTATCTTGTAGTTCCTCATCTCTACTGTGATTTTCTCAGCTTTCCTGCCTCATTCATAGTTCTGACGTTCCAAAAACCAATTCTGGTTTTGTGTTTTGCGGTCGGGGCATCCGTTTTTATGCAGTGGCTTCCTTTCGGCTTTCACCACTGTCAGTCATACGAGCCTGAGACTCCGGATGTCCGTCCCGCAGCAAAGTTTTTCCATTTATTGTTGTTTTCGTAACATGTTCGATTTTTTACATAGACAGGGGTGTCGGCCCTGTGCTAAAACCCCCAATCTGGAGGACCAGAGTAACAGCTTTTGTCTGACCCCTTCCCACGCAGACCTGTCCAGCTTGGTTCAACCTACCAGGAGTAAATCTCCCACTGGGATAGCTCTGGGGATTGTCAGGGTACATAAGCTACAATACCGCTACAAGGTATAGGTACCATTGATGGCAGACTATGCATCCAAGGTATGTAAATGTGTCCGTCAGTTCCAGCTTGTGGTTCCTTAATGTTATTGGCTCATGACTGCCCAACTGAGTGTCATGACATCTGTCTTCTTGAGATTAATGTTCAGACCCAGTTGTTGGCTACACTTATTCAGTCTATCTGTTTTTTTCTTGGATTTGTTGAAATGAATTTGCGAGTAGTGCAGTGTCATCTGCATATTCCAGATCTTCCAGCGTAGATAACGTAGTCCATCTAATTCATCTTTGACTGCCCTCTGTTTCTGGCTCATCACAAAGTCTTTGACTGTCAAAAATAAAGTTGTTGATAAGGGGCATCCCTGTCGTTCTCCTGTCTTCACCTCAAAAGTTAGGTCGCTCAACCTAACACTGTATGTAAAGTTAACATAAAGCTTTTTTATGATGGAAACGAAGCAGTTGGGAATTTCAATAGCCTTCGGTATTTTTCATAGTCTGTCCTTGTATATGCTGTCAAAATCCTTTTCAAAATCAAGAAAGTTAATGTATAGCGGCTGTGCCATTCTGAGCACTGCTCTATAATGTTCCTGAGGGTGAATATAAAATCTGCACATTTTCTGTTCTTTCTGAATCCCGCGTGTTTGTTCCTCAGTTTGAAATTCTCTTGATAATTATTCTCCCAAGTATTTTACTAGAAACCGAGAGGAGAGTAATTCCTCTCCGCTTGTTGCAGTCTGCAAGGTTGATTTTCTAGGGCAGTTTGACAATTATTCCTTTATTCCACTCCATTGTTTTACAGACTTGTGCTAGCAGTGATTCTAATAGCTAAAATATAAGTATAATCGTTGAATGTGAAACTCCACTAATTATTGGCAGGTACCCCTTGTTAAAGCTGCTAAACATCTGACGGCGTTTAGCACCCCCAAGGTATTGTTTCAGTTCAATGTCATGTGCTTTGGCTTAGTGAATGCGCCCGCCACATTTGTGAGGGTGAAGAGAACGCTGTTAGGTCATCGGCCTGAAATTATTACATATATCGACGATATGTTTGATTCATGAGTCATGGGAGGACCATATGATTGAGTTGTCTTCCCTATTGCTGTGTCTAAGGCGGCATAATTTGAAGGCACGCCCGAGTAACGTTTCACATAGATTTTAAGGAGTTAAATGTCTCAGAACATATTGAAGGTCATAATTACCTGAAACAGGAAGATGGTACAGTTATAAAGATTTTACACTTGCACACACCTTAAGCAAAGTAGCAAGTGAGAAGTAATTAGACGTGAATTTGTATCACAAGCGCATTCTCCAGTTCTCTTCCATCGCAGCTAGACTTACCTCGCTGACAAGAAAAGGGATGCCAAATAGGATCGTGTGGACACAAGATTGCGAGATAGCCTTGTCCTAAATCAAGAGAGTGTTCTCCAGGAAACCCATCTTACTTTTGCCAGATTTACGCAAACCCATTGAGTTGCAGACAGACGCGTCTTCTATGGAAATTGGGGCTTGCTTAATGCAAGACTACCTGAGTACCTTAAATCGGTAATGTATGTGAGTCGGAAGCTGTTGCCTGCTAAGACTAGGTACTCCACGATTGAAAGGGAATGCCTGGCAATTGTGTAGGCAGTTTTCAAGTAGTTCCGATACTCGATAGGTTCACATTTTGTATTAGACAGCCCATCGACAACTCTCATTTTTACAGTGGTCGAAATCAACAAGCTCCAAATTAATTCCTTGGGTCCTCTTACTGCAGCAGTACAAATTTACTGTATTACTCCTAGAGGGTTAAGCTCAACGCTGAAGCTGACACTCTGTCTCGACTGTAGAATGCTTGTTTATTTCTTGGTCTTCCTTTCCATACGGTGTTTAATTGATTATGCAAGATATGTCTGGACAAGAAGGATACCAATGTAAAATTAGTCCAAGGGCCGGATGTTTGGTGTCTGGAGTGTGTCCGGGCGCCTTCCAGGAAGTAACAAACTTCATTTCGATCAGTCGGCCCGTTTGATCGTCTATTCAGCTAGATTTCCCTTGTATGTTACTGAGAATCTTTGCTGACTGTTCTAATGCTTTGTTGTCTGCCCTTTTGTTGTTTAGACTTTCCTGTCTTAGCAAATTTGTCAGCTGTCTCATTTCCTAGTAGCTGACAGTGTCTTGCAATCCACTGCACGTTTTAACATTGATGAAGTGGGCTGTGACCAAATTGTTTATTGCTCTTCCTTTAAGAAAGATGTCTTTGTTTTCATATGGACTCTGTTTAAGTGCTTCCATAATAGCCATGGAGTCACTGAAAATGACAATGCCCGTTGGCGTTAGTTCCTTAAGGTCTAACTGTTCGTGTAGTAATTCAATGGCTGTTTTGATGACGTAGGCGTCCGCTCCACTTCGTAATTTGAACGGTTTTCGCTGTAGAAATCACATAAAAGCATAAGAGGATCCAACTGGGTTTCTCACGAAGACGTCATATCCTGCAAAAAGGTGGTTTTGAAAGCCGAGCTATCTGTGTAGGCTGGATTGCTGATGTTGAGTAGCTTTTTATGATCTCCAAAGCACATGTCTTCAAGACTATAGGTAGTGTTTCCATTATTGATTGTTTTATCTGTCAGTTGTGTTTTGACAGTGCTTGTCTATTTCTCTCTGACGAAGACTGTACAGCCGAAACTTAGACAAGTTGTGTCGTTTGTTCTAGTAAAATCTACACAACCTATTTGTGTTTATCATTCACATTTTATTGTTAATAATAGTATAGGGACATAACAGTCAGTTATTTTTATTTTCCACATTTTTATCAGTCCTCATTTAAGATCCAGAGCGGTAAGAATTTCCCGCTGTCCTAGGGTAGTCAAAGTAGCGTGGCTTGACAAGGGAAATTCACCAGTGCGAGGTTTAACAGAATCTAACACACAGCTTCTTCATTGTTAGAACCACTGTGTACCATAGGACAGAAAAAGACTGTTCAGTCTGTATACGTCCGGCTGATCTGTGTGACCTTGCAACAACCAGATCACTAAATCCACGTGGCAGGCAGCGTGGTCCCTCCTTCATTGTCAGTATTCGAGGTTCACTCGTATCCAGATAAGCGCTTGATACTCGACAGCACACTTAGTATTATTATCCGTGTGATGTGAATGTGCTGTCCGGAGCAGATTACTTAGTTCCAGGACAATATTAGATTTGTGGCCAGTGCACTCCGGTTTATCAAATACCCAGTTTTTCAGTTCTTCACTGGAACGAAGAACAGACGTTTATTAATGTTTTATTGAAACCAGGAACTTTAGTAGAACTGGTATAGACAATAGAAAAGGACGCTACAGTTTACTTTATCAGGAACATTTAGTTCTATAACAGTCCTATTATTTTGTGTATTTAACCGGTAACTATTTGTTCAAATTAGCTGCACCTTCATTGTTCTCTATCCATTACTATCATCATCCTTTAATCCTTGTCGTTTTCTTAATATACATATATACATATTCTGAACTATATTTAGATAAGAAATAGTCAATGTTGCGCGTGTGTAAATTTACCACCGAGTTGAGTGAGTTTATCACTTGTGTTGTATGTCTATCTGTCTAGTGATATATATATATATATATATATATATATATATATATATATATATATATATATATATATATATATATATATATTGTAATTCTTCCTTTGGGGAGTGGGGGCTTGTCTGTCTTCAGATAACAGAGTGAACCTTGTAGCAAGAATTCCTTCTCATCATCGTCAGGGTTACTTCCTTAGAGAGGATTCGCTTTCGCTGTGCCAAATGTGTATCTTATGTAGGTGTCTCTGTGACCAGACATTTCTGAGAACCTACGTTATTTTATTAATTACTCTTTTAAAAGTCTGTTAAACTTAAACTTTGCTGCGACACCACTAAAGAAACAGAGACATTTAAGAAATATGTGTTAATGAATTTGGTGAAGACAAGATGTAACGAACAGTTTTAGTGTAAGGGGAAGTAAACTGGAGTATGTCAGTAGTTGAAATAGATTTTGAGTTATAGCACTTAGTTGCTTGTTAGCTATCGAATTATTTAGAGAGTATCTCGTGATAGTTTCGAGAGACAGATTACAGACAGCGTGAAAAGCGCTGATATATTTATTCTGTAATGTTTGAGCGGAGTGAGAATAGCTCGCGGCTAGGAGCAGATGATTGATTGACTGAGTTGTGTTGACCGTGAGGAAGTCTCGTGTCTGCTTTTGAGCGGGACGAGTGTGTTATCTAGGGAGAGTGTTCCGGGCGTTTTGACCGGGTAGGAAGACAGTGTTTTTTTTTGGGAAGTGTGAAATGCCTGTACAGTGCTGAATTTAAAATGTCGACGGATTTTTCGCTGTGGGTACAGCGTAGTATAAACCTGCAGTTTTGATTATTGTGGAAATGTTTATAACTGCAGTGTGCAGTCTTTAAAGGCCATTATCTCCTGTGTGAGGAGTCTTGATTAATAAGAGTACTTTAGGCCATGAATCATTAGCTCCTGTGAGAGGATTGTTATTGAGGATTCTTTATAGCGCTGAGTTTAATAAGAGTACTTTAGGCCATGAATCATGATATCATTGTAGCTGCCGAGTGCGCAGTTATTATGTGGTACTTTATATCTTGTGTTGTGCTGTGAACGGTATTCTATGTGTATTTCATCAATGTGTTGTGACGTGAATAAACCCATATGAAATGTCATCAGTCGTTTACAACCATCCATGACTCTTGTGTACGTACCTGTGGTGTAAACGACTAAACCAACACACGCACTTAATATTACAAGTGTGACAGGGAACTTAACACGTATTTAGAAATAGCCCCGGAGTGGGCGTGGTCTATCTGTATCGAGAACTTGTGCATCGCTTACCAGTAGACTTCTACAGTGTTTGCCTGTGTGGCGTATATGTATGTATCAAATGTAGACATTACCAGATCCACAACACAGCAGCAACGTTAGCAGATAATCAATAAGACACCCTTACCGTACCATACACCAATCCTTTGTATCAGTTTCAGTGACAGCCATGATTGACTTTCACGTGCTTGACGGAGGTACAACAGTAATGACCTCCCGGATTTTCCTATTATCTTTAGGGGGGTGTAACAGTGGTGGCCAGTATGGGGAACGAACCCACGACATTCGCGTTATCAGCACAAGTGTTAGCGTGTAGCCTGAGTGGCGATAGTATATGAAAGACAGACATCACATTTGAGAGCTGTATCCAGGCCCAAGAAAAACTTATTCAGTATCAGTTAAACTGGGAACTGTTAACTCAAGTCGCAAGTCGCAACTCGCAAGTCAAGAAATTTATTACTCAAGATTATGAGATGTCATGATATACAGTGGCGTCTGTATACCAGTACAAGTAATCATCTGGCAGTATGAACGAGCGGTGTACCTCCTTTCAACGAAATTGACAGACGGTGACCCATTTCCTGCTTTCCTGTGCGGTGTGTTAGCACGTAGCGTGCTGAATCGAGGACCTGAGCGGAATCGAGGTGTCAAGTTCCAATGCCTTTCTGTTGTCGATTGTTTTACCATTGAACTTTGTGATATCCAGGGTGTTAACGGAAAGGAACAGAAGAGTTTTCATTCAAGATAAGTGATTATGTTTGTGATGTGAACTGTGTCACCTTAACTATGTCAACGAGCCTTCCTGTGCTTTGCATCTCCTATACTGTTGAAATCTGTTGTTTTTGTTGTCTAATTTTGTATAGACATATTATTAGGATTTAGTATTGATGCTAAGTATTGATGGAGGTATGATATAGGATGACTTCCCTCATATGATGTTATAAGGGTTCTTTGAAAAGGAATTGATGATACAAAGTTTATGAATAATATTTTTGGTATACATACTGAACTGTGTGAAATGGAAGGGTAATTGTCAGAACTTCTTGAAACATAAACTTGCAATATTAATAATTATACTGATATAGATATACAGTTGACTGAGTGATTGAATCACCATGGATTTTGATAATAATCCTGCAGATATAAGGCCTATGTTGGAGAGTGCATTGTTAATAGGTAGAGATGAAAAGGGATTGAGAGGTCCAAGACTTGGAGTATGGATCATGGACGATTTGTTGGTTAATGTGTCAGTATCCCTAAAGTTATTTGCTGAACATAACTTTAAGCTTCTTTGTAATTCAATAATGGCTAAGGATTTGATTGATTTGTTACAGCACCTTCGTGTGTTTTTGAAACAGTATATTGAGCTTGAGCACGGACATGTAGTTCAAAGTATATTCAAAATAATCCACAACGGTATTCCTGATGAGCAGAAAAAGGAATTAGGAAATGAGAATCAATTAAAAATCAACAAACAAAATGCTCTACAGGAAAGAGCCAATTTTCTACAGGATATTGCCGAAAAGAAGGAATTAAGAGAAACAGTGTCGAGACTAACAAATGATCTAGATAAGTCAAACACGGAACTTACTAAAGTGCAAGCGGCGTTAGATGCTGCATTGGGCAAAGTTAAAGATTTGGAAGATCAAGTGCGTTATAGAGATAGTGAAGTAAGTGATCTCAAGCAACAACTTCAGGAAAACAAAGAGAGGTGTAGTAAATTGGAAGCTGAGACAACTGACCGTGATAGGTCGTATACAAAACACACTTCTTGATTTGTTGAATAAAGTAAATTCTGGTATTGAAGAAGAGAATTATACTGTATTTCCGAAGGAAGTTGAAGAACTAATGAATGATGAGGATAGTGAGAATGAAACACGACAACTAAGTGTAAATGAAGAAAAGGATGAGAAAGACAAATTAGAAGAGTTAACGACTGAGAGAGAGAAGATGATTAAGATTGAGAGATTGTTAACAGGGGAGAGAAGTAAAGTTTTGACATTTGACAAATTAAATAGGAAATTAAGTGAAGAAATTTCACAAAAAAAAATGTTGAAATTGCAGAAAGTACAAAAAGGGTAGAGGGTCTACTCGATGTTATTTTAAACAGCGGAATATGGTCTACTGTCAATGTTGACAATACTAGACAGAAAGTTGTTTGCCAACAGGTTAAAAAGATCAAGCCCTATACAATCTTTGCGGATAGAAAGGTTAAATGTAATGAACAAATATCTTTTCGGGGAAAATATAACTTTCGAAGATCTTTTGATTCTGCTTCCAATAGCAACGAATCTTGGCGGAAGTGTAATAGAGAGAATGATAAGGTAACAGTCAGTCCTGAGAGATTTCAAGCTAAAAGCCTAAAGATTAAACGAGTAACTGATTTTGGAGGTTCTCAGAAGATGATAACAAGGGATAAAGTTATAAGTAGTGGTTCCAAGGTTGAAACCCATTATAGGCGTAACGATAAAGATACTTATAGATCTGCAGATGATATTGCAAACAAGCATATTGTCAAAGAAAAGAATGGAAAGAGTTTTTGTAGGAGAGATGTTTCTAAGGTTAGAAAGTACCAAGGAAATTCATATGATAATAATTTTCCTTCTCAGAGAGATAAGAGACAAGTTAATGTATCTCAACAGTTTAATTCTCAGAATTTTGAAAATAATGGTACAGACAAATACAAGAAGAGTTTTCAGTCGTGCAATAATTTTTCTGACAGATTTTTTGTGCGGAGTAGAAACGTTAATCATAACAAGTCTAACTGGGATTATAGACATAATAATAGTCTCAAACAAAGAGGAAATGATGATAAATATTTTGATCAAACGACGAATAATAAGAGCAATTATGCTAATTTTGCTCGACATGAGCCTATAAGCATTGTTATTAAGCAAAGTAGCAATGATAATGATGTCACAAATACTACTGCTTGTTATGTTTCTGATTTTGAAAGAGCAGCACGTTGTTGTGAACTTAAACGAAGAGTCGATGACATCGTGGGGTGACCAGATTACCACACGGACCACAGTGCGGGGTAATTGTTTGTTTAACCTCTCCGTTGTTCGTAGTAAATTTCACCATTCATTAAAATGGAATTTTCATTTGTATTTTTTGAACAGAGGCGACTTCTTGATATGGGTCAGCGCTCCTGTTTACGTTAACGGCTGTTTACGGTAGCGACAAGAATATAGGCCAAGATTGTGCCCGAGTGAGTGTTTTCTCAAGCAGAACATATCAGCGTGCTAACCATGATTCGACGTTTTACCCCTAGTGTTTATGAGATGTCGGCAAGACCTATGGAGATTTTTGTTTGCGTTTGATTGTTGTTTTGTTTGTTTATTAGGACATTGGATGTTAATGTATTCTATTGCATAGATCATTATAGGTTGTTATATTATGATCATCATCTTTACGCATCATTTGATGTCTATTGTTTTTCTTGATATGTATGACTGTTTTAATTATAAATTAGTTCATTTCGATGCTATTTTTTATACTATTGTGTTTTGGATAATATGTAGTGTGTTAGATGGTAGTGACGTGTTGTTTACTATTCATGAATGCAATGAGCAGATTTATATTTAACCTTACTGGTTACAAACTTATGCCTATTTTTTTTATACTCTGGTGTAGAACTTGAAGTTTTTTTTTGGGTATTTGTTTTACAGATGTGTTGGGTAGAATAGTTTTGTATATGATGAGTTTGCCAGCCCTATGCACATACTCATTAGTTGTAATGTTACAATAATTACTTTTAATATATCAGGTGGAGATAGATATAAATTATTAACTGAATAACACTGTAGCTAAGCTGAACGTGATTGTCAGCCGGAAATATTTAAAGTTTAAATTGAACTGTATAGAGAAAATTAACAGCGTTTGCTGATATTGTTATTTGATTGAGAAATCTAGAGATCTGATTTAAGCACTTGCTTAACATTCATTACGTTGTTTTCATGTATTTGCAAACTTGTATTTTGGTAATAGTGTGTTTTTCTATGTGTTTCTCGGTGACGTATTTAAAAAAAAAAACTTACACGTGTTGTGTAGTGTTTGCTTAGATGCAGGAATTGTTATATGTCTCTCATTTTGCTAAAGCTAGTTTTTTGTTAATTTGTTAATTATAGATTTGAATTAATTAAATTAAAATACTATTTTTATGTAACTTAGCATTACGAAATATTTTTGTACAGTATTTTTTGGAAAATATTCCCAGACATTGTAATTTTTTATTTTTGTTTTTGTGTATGCTTAGCGTTTGACTATGTGCTATGTTTGATATGTAGAGTAATGTTAGTTCTTTAAAGAAAGTTTTTTGTTTGTTTTTGGATGTTATGTTGTATTAGCGCTTGATTATGCGTTGGTCTTGTAGCAATGCTATCACTTTTTTGTGTGGTGTCGATAATTTATTGTTGATTATGTATAACTTGTATAACTTGTTTAAATTACTGATTATGTTTTGTTTAGTTATAAACTATTTTTTGTAGTATTAGTATAGGAATACTTTGTTATTTTCTTTTGTGCTTTTCGATCGTGTTTGTATGTATTTTGAAATACGTTGTTGATCTAAATACTTCTTTGTATACATTTTTATCAACGATCTCTATATTCATACCTTTTGCTTTCTATCTGTCTCTGTTGATTATCCTTCATTCCATTCCTTCTTTTCTATTGTCTTTTCAGTATGGTTTCATATTTTGGTGTACATTTCGTGCTTTATTTACGTTTCACTTCATTTTTCTTGTATACTTCTTCTTTCGCTTCTTAAACTTTCATTCTATGTATTGTTACTTTAATGGTATAACTTAATATAGTGTAACTACTTGTGATATTTGTAATTATTTTACATATAACAAATTGTTTGAATGTAATATTATTGTTTTTTCCTCATATTCTGATTTCATACTTACCTTTATCACGGATCATTTTTTCGTTTGCTTGATCTTGTCTTTTCTTGTACTATCGGTTGTTTCCTATTTAGTTGTGCTGTATTCACTTAACTTGGTTTTGTAATACATTATTTTTGGTATGCTTAGTTGATTACATTGGATACTTCATTTTTACATTTCACTTAATGCTTATATTTTGTAGATGTCTTATCTTAACTTAACTTAAAGTAATTCTTATACGCATATGTTAGAGTTTCATTGTCCTCTTAATCTTTTTTGGTTTTGGGGAATGTATTTGTCAAAAAATTGATAGAATCAATTTTTTTCTCTGGGGGTGAGGTAAGATGTAACGAACAGTTTTAGTGTAAGGGGAAGTAAACTGGAGTATGTCAGTAGTTGAAATAGATTTTGAGTTATAGCACTTAGTTGCTTGTTAGCTATCGAATTATTTAGAGAGTATCTCGTGATAGTTTCGAGAGACAGATTACAGACAGCGTGAAAAGCGCTGATATATTTATTCTGTAATGTTTGAGCGGAGTGAGAATAGCTCGCGGCTAGGAGCAGATGATTGATTGACTGAGTTGTGTTGACCGTGAGGAAGTCTCGTGTCTGCTTTTGAGCGGGACGAGTGTGTTATCTAGGGAGAGTGTTCCGGGCGTTTTGACCGGGTAGGAAGACAGTGTTTTTGGGAAGTGTGAAATGCCTGTACAGTGCTGAATTTAAAATGTCGACGGATTTTTTCGCTGTGGGTACAGCGTAGTATAAACCTGCAGTTTTGATTATTGTGGAAATGTTTATAACTGCAGTGTGCAGTCTTTAAAGGCCATTATCTCCTGTGTGAGGAGTCTTGATTAATAAGAGTACTTTAGGCCATGAATCATTAGCTCCTGTGAGAGGATTGTTATTGAGGATTCTTTATAGCGCTGAGTTTAATAAGAGTACTTTAGGCCATGAATCATGATATCATTGTAGCTGCCGAGTGCGCAGTTATTATGTGGTACTTTATATCTTATGTTGTGCTGTGCTGTGAACGGTATTCTATGTGTATTTCATCAATGTGTTGTGACGTGAATAAACCCATATGAAATGTCATCAGTCGTTTACAACCATCCATGACTCTTGTGTACGTACCTGTGGTGTAAACGACTAAACCAACACACGCACTTAATATTACAAGTGTGACAGGGAACTTAACACGTATTTAGAAATAGCCCCGGAGTGGGCGTGGTCTATCTGTATCGAGAACTTGTGCATCGCTTACCAGTAGACTTCTACAGTGTTTGCCTGTGTGGCGTATATGTATGTATCAAATGTAGACATTACCAGATCCACAACACAGCAGCAACGTTAGCAGATAATCAATAAGACACCCTTACCGTACCATACACCAATCCTTTGTATCAGTTTCAGTGACAGCCATGATTGACTTTCACGTGCTTGACGGAGGTACAACAGTAATGACCTCCCGGATTTTCCTATTATCTTTAGGGGGGTGTAACACATTATCATTGTACAAATATCGTCAAGCGTTATGCAACATTGAAGACTAAATTATGTTTCCTCTAAAAAAATGTTTGGAGTTTGATTTCACAAAGATCTCAACTTACCTCCACTGATATACAGAGAACACAGAGAACTAACACCTTGGCCACTTAGAATCAATTCTGTTATTGCAAAGTCCAAGTCACAGTATATATCTATTGCGGTGCTGCTGACTTTAGCTGTTCTGGCATATTTACATGGAACCGGTGAGAAATTGTTTTCATTCTTAAAGGTGACAGAAAATGAATCCAGCAAACCTGGCAATAATTCATATAATAACATTAAGTCTTAGAAGAAACAAATACAAATATGTGAACTGCGGAATTAAATATGCCCAATTCCTCTTCCTTTCTGTTTTTTTTTAAATATAACAAAATTATACTACTTCTGTTCGATTGTAATAATTATATCCATTTCCCATTGTGACTGCAGCCGTACGAAGAAGAACAATGTTATAGTTAAACCTTTACAATACTGATCACAATAACCAACACATTTTACACTTTAAGGCAGGGTAGGCAACCAGTCGATCCCGTCTACCGGTAGATCCCACTAGATAATGAGGTAGATCTCTAGGTGGCTGCGGGGAAAAAAGGCTTTTCAAACTAGGGATGTAGTGGACTAGACCTCTCCCGCCGACATTTAAAATCACCTTGACCCCAGGATAAAATGTACTTTTTTCCGCATTGACAATGAGAACTCTCGAGCTTTCTACTGCAGCATATTGGTGAACTGCTTGAGATAGGAACGTGTTCTTTTCTTTGTAAGGTTGATTATTTCACACTTTCCTACCCCGCTTAAAATTATATACACACGTGCACACACACAGACTATATACTTGTATATATATATATATATATATATATATATATATATATATATATATATATATATATATATATATATATATATATATATATATAGTGGCAGTAAGGGAACGAATCATGTGTGACAGTGAGGTTTGTTACCTCGGCATTATACGTGACCATGACATAAGGTCATACATTTTTAGTAGACCAATTAAAATCATTGACGGTGACAAGGGCCCACAACACCTGTCGGCAGTGATGCCACAGCTGGGTATTTCTTACTAGATCTGGGTTTTTGGGCTTCCGTCTGGGTATCTGGGTAATTTTTTTCCAAATCTGCATTAATCTGGGTATATTTGACAATTGTCATTTACAATGTATGTATATCTTGTGCACTGAACATTATACATTATATTTATATTATAATTAAATGTCAAACATTATGTGCTATCTATTTTTTATTCCACTTAAATTTAATTCTTGTTTTTAACCACGTCAATGACGTTGTTTTTTGACTCGTTTACATCAGCTATCTATTTCCTGTTATTCTGTCATCTGCAATACTCGGTCATTTTTGCGATGTGTTTTAAAGTCTTCTTTTTACATTATTAGACGCAGATAAACAGCATATTGGTTTTTATTTTGTTATTATAAGATTATGAAATGAGCGATGATGAAGGTACGCTTGGTAGTTGTAGCAGCATGACGACACACACGCCACCGCGTAAAACAGTGAAGCCATGGTATCAGCAGGCTTTTTGTGCGGAATGGCTAACAGACAGCGAACTGAAGGAATGGATAAAGCCGGACTCTGGTAACCGCTATGCTGCGATTTGTACGGTCTGTTCCTGTACATTAACTAATGCCAACAAAACAGCTTTATTGACACATAAAGGCACACAGAAGCACATGAAAAACTTCAAAGCCAAAAGCAAAACTCTGAACATTAACAAGTTTTTCATCAAACCAAAAGAGTCCTGTCTCCAAGACAAAATTGCTAAAGCGGAGATAGTGTTGTCGGCTTTCATGGCAGAACATAATACTCCGTTTTCGCAAGCTGATCATTTGATTGAATGTTGCAAGCAGATATTTCCAGACAGCACAATTGCTCAAAATATGTCATTGAAGCGCACCAAGGCTGCTTATGTGATGCAGTACGGCATTGCTCATTTTGAGCGGCTTGAAGTTATAAACATTTGCAGAAATCAGAAATTTTCTATAATCGTTGATGAGAGTACTTATATTTCTACGAACCAGATGTTGGCAGTCGTTGTGCGATTCTGTGACACAAAAACAAAAAAAGTGGTTAATTCTCTGTTAGACCTCATTGAGGTGGAGGATGGGACTGGTCTTGGCATGTTTACAGCTGTTAAGAAAGTTTGAGCACTCATGAAATCCCGCTTAGTAACGTCATTGGTTTTGCTGCAGACAACTGTGCCAGTATGATGGGGACTGTACGTGGTTTACAGGCACATCTGAAGAAAGAGATTCCACATGTCTTTGTTCTCGGCTGTTTGTGATTCATTTGAACTTTGTGCAAATGCTGCCAGCAACCACCTACCGTCTTGGCTTGAAATTTTCATACAGAATGTCTGCTTCTTTTTTTCGCGTAGTAGTAAAAGAAATCTCCAGTTCCAGTTAATACAAGATGTAGTTCAGGCCCAGAAACATAAATTGTTAAAGCTATGTGAAACACGCTGGCTGTCCCATGAAGCAGTCATTGAGAGGATCCTTGAGCAATGGGATGCTCTGCACTTGTATTTTCAATCCGAAGCTTCAGTGGACAACGTCGACGGTGCGGGGCAAATCCTGCAGACGATGAACACTGCTGGCACGAAGCACATGCTTCTATTTGTCGGCTACTTACTGGGTAAAGTTAACGTCATGAACATGGAATTTCAGTCCGAGAACTTCCGTCTTCACAGAGTGTACACGAGTGTAACAAGAGAGTATCGTTTTCTTCTCAGTAGGTTTATTAGGCAGGAAGTATTGCAGCATGAGCATCGCACTCTTGCCGACATTGACAGGTGCACAAGAAACTGAATTACATTGAGCTGGGTGGACGATGTGAAGCGCAGTTAATGCGACAACCGTTACGAGATAAAGAAGTCCAGTTTCGCAAGGATGCATTGGCATACCTGATTGAACTTTGTACTCAAAAACGACGCAGGTTCCCACTTGAACAAAACAGTGTACTGGCGCAAATGCAGCTGTTGGATCCAAAGTAAGCTCTCGATATCAACAAACCTTCTGTCATTCCATTAGCAGCGCAGTTCCCAACAGTTGTTTCAGAAGAGAGCCTTGATCGTCTGTCTGATCAATGGCGAGAACTGGCATCGTACCGAAAAGATCTTGGACATCTAGTGGATGAGGATCCGCCCGCATTCTGGCTGGAACTGCAACAAGTAACAGATGCTAATAACCAGAAAAAATTTGATGTTTTGGCTAACCTCATGTGCACGCTTATGGCACTACCTCACTCCTCAGCATGCGTCGAAAGAGTGTTTTCAAAGGTTAACTTAGTTAAAACTCAACAAACCAACAAGCTTTTGTGTGAAACAGTTTCCAATCGAATACTAGCCAAGCAAGCAGTTGCCAAAGATGGAGTTTGTCATAAGTTTAATCCTAGTAAAAGCGTGGTTGAAATTGTGCGTGAAGGACGTTGTCGGCAGAGATATGCAAAGATTCTGGAACTTCACAATCAAGATTCCACGTTGTCAATTCATGCATATGATCTTGACGAAGGAGAAGTTGTCGACATGGATGCCGAGTCTCTGACAAGTGATTTTTCAACAGTAACAAGTTACAACTAACATTTTATATTTAATTTGAGGAACATTTTGTTAATGTAACTAATGTAAGTATATTACTGTTAAAATATCTCATTTTCAAGAGATCATATATTGGGGTGTTATTAAAATAATTTTTATTTAATTGTGAATTTTTGGTAATAAAAAAAAAAAAATGAAGAAATACATAAAAATTGGTAGCACACAGATTATTTGTGCTAAAGATGCACATAAAAGATTATGTACGCATCGTCTATCCCGTGTATTTGAGGCATAAAATATTCTGGGTATTTCTGGTTTTTTTTAGAAGAGCATCTGGGTTTATCTCTAGAACTTGAGTGGCAACACTGCCTGTCGGGCTAAGGAGAAGTTAACATTATCATTAGGGCAGTTCCATCTAGACGACCTCGGGGAAGGTTGTGTTTCTACTGGTGAACTGATGAGAAGCCATGTTTGAGCTGTCTCATTCTCGTAGAGCCACGAAGACCTGTTCTAAGTTGAATTTTCTTGAAGTGTTTTCAGAAAAAGAAGTATATTGTGTGTTAAGGTTAAATGATATCGTTTTATTCAAGACAGAATATAAGCGGTAGCTATATTATTTCTGTACTGGGAGGATAGACTTTGTGTAGTAAGACTCATGTAAGTACAAGTCTCGATTTTGAATTTTATCTCCAGATAATATTGATTTGTACTAGGAAGGAAACTAATTTTACAACTACAGATGTAGTGAAGTCTTATCATCGGAAGCGATTAGCATCTTTAAAATATTGAAGGTAAAAGGTGCAACCACATGAACTGAAAGGTTGTGGAAGGTCAAAGTGACCTAGATAGTGAGTTGCACGAGATGGCTGAGTAATTCATACATTTACGGAGAACGAAGAGGAAAATATGGTCAAACTACATTCACGACAAAGAATAATTGATTTGAATTTCATCAGAAATTGTTTATTTATGAATTCCTGTAAATAAACCTTGTTTATACTATCAGTCGAGTTATAAAAGCAGATTTTTGCACTAAATGAAAAGTTACCAGAATATTATTAAGTACTATCACTATAGCACTTTCACACCATCATTCGAGAGAAGAACGAACCTAACACATTTCCACAAGAATTAACAAATCTAGCGGGAAGCTAGTAATAACACTTGATGGACATTGATTGAAAGAAGATATAATATAAATTTAATCACAGTGAAGGACACTGTCACATAGTACCACTAATTAACGCCGTGACCAACTCAACTAGGAGGACACGGTCCCACATGAGAATCAGATATGGGAAGGTTCAGATAGAGTACAAAAAGGGGATGCGCGAACAATGATGCGCATGGAAGGGGTGAACGATAATCCCGTGAAGCACGTTTTCCTAGCAGCAGTCCAGAGGCGTGAGTTAGTGTGCAGATGGCACGTACGCTAGGAGCCATGTTAAAGGCAATATTCAAGTAGTTTTGGTGATGACTATTTCACGGACAAGAAGTAGTTTGGGTAATGTTTAACCCGAAATATTGAATAGTGAGAATTCTTGTCTATAAGGAGAAACAGTGTGAGTTAGATTTTATTCAGAAAGGGAAAAGGTATGTAGAGTGAATTCTAATACATATACACACAGTAGTCCTATTCTTTAGTGAGGAAAGGGCAAGTAACAACCCCAGAGAGGTCCGGTTCTACCAATAGATAACATGAACACTGAGAAAATATATATATAATAATAATCTAAGAAATTGTAAGGAAGAAAGAACAGAAATAGAGACTTTAGCGCCTTAATCTATGGTTAAAAGGTCAGAAGGTGTAGATTCGATACTGAGAAAGAGAGAGAGAGAGAGAGAGAGAGAGAGAGAGAGAGAGAGAGAGAGAGAGAGAGAGAGAGAGAGTGAGGGGAGGAATAAATATTGAGAAAGAACACACATTGTACATTCTGTGATGGACCAGATGTGGAGGTCAGAGCAGACAGCAATGATCCTCTCACGTGTAAATAAACAGTATTTCAATTACTATGGCGTTATTGCATCACGTGCTGTGTGTGTGTGTGACTGTTATAATTATACAGCATGTCATTGCTAACTAAAGAGGTAAAAGAACCTGGCCAGACATTGTCACATAATATGATTCATGATACAGCGACCAGGCTGTCACATCCTATTTATATATATATATATATTGTCATGATATACATGACGCGTATACATGTGTGTGGGTAGAGATTGGTGTAACCTGTTTAGTGTATTATTATTGAAAAGTAGGCAAACTTGGAATGTTACATTTAAACGTTCACTGTTAGAAGCACGTTGTATGGTTGAAGAATACTCAGGGACGTGCAAGTGTGAATCGAGGTTTACGGGCACACGAGAAAAGCGTGCGGAGTGAATGTAGTTAGCATACTTGTCACAGAAGTATACTGAGATGTAAAGACAGTTTTCTATCGAGAGATTATGCTTAATTCTTACCGAGGCGAAATTCTGAGGTAGATGGGATGGTGGAATAGGAAGAAGGGGACACATAATTATTTATCGCGAAACTCAATACTCATAGAGTATTTGTTTCTATTCTTTTATCACACTAATTGGTTGAACCATTTCAAGGTACTATCTCTGGAACAAGAAGTGTACAAGTGGCCTAAAGTCGAAGCTAGATACCATCATCAGACGTGGCTTTAAGACGCGAGACCAACTTCGTAGACACTACCGGACACTTCTGGGAACGTGCTGCCCCCTACAACCTTGACCAGTGACGAGCATGATCAGTGATCCAGTCTACAAATAACAAAAACACCAGAAGCAACAGAACCGTCACTGACAGCTAAGTAATTTAATGAAGCTGCCAAGTGACCTCCTCCACAAACTACCATTACATCACACAGTGATGATAATTTCTGATAAATAATTGTTTATTTTTATTTAAAAATACCTTGTTAATACGTAAGTGATTATTAAATCTTTTATTTGTAAATATAAAAATTTAACGTCGATTTAATCATTTTGAATGTAATGCATGTTCGTCTCAGTCAATTTACTAAATATACTATAAACAGAGCTATACTATACTACGAAGAATTACACTGAGTAAATCAGAGTGGGAGCTTGAACGAGCTGAAATTAATGATTGCTTAGTTCTTCATAAAAAGCCGCGGATTAGATATAAGTTAACAATTGCCCTGCCCAACGCAGCATTTTTCTTGACTTCTGAAATTTCTTATGAACACATCCTTGAGTATAGAAGCATCACTATCCTTCTATCTACAACTCTGCCAAGAGTAATATTGTGCGAAGGTAGATACCTTTGAAGACACATATTAGATACTCTTGAGTTTTGGCCACAGTTGGACCACTACTGCTAAGCAGGGGAGGTAATTTCGTGACAGAGGCCATGACGTATCGTCTGGTTGCGGACTATGTATCTTCTTGTTACTTCAACCACCTTCCTCATTTACCTAATTTCTGAGGTTTTTGAGCTGGCTTTTGTGGGTTACAGTCATTTCCCACTATGGCGAACAGTAATAAAATAATACGTCTTACATTGTCATCAAAGTTAATATTTACTGAAAAAGTACAACCATTTTTGTGACAAACATTTGTCATTATAACGATGATTAGAATGTGATGTTTATACGTTAGCTGTCTATTGTATTTTTAACAATCTTATGTAAAACAACATCTCTGTGGCCTCTTGTGTTTTTCTTGCTTGTTTACTATTTATCCATGACTCACTTCCGTTTGTCAGGATTTGTTCTTTATAACACTGAAGAACTCTCTATCTTACTTCCATTGATACAGATTTGTACATAAACAACTTTTCACCTTACATAATGCTATTTAGCCAGGGCAATTCTACGAATCTTCGAGCTGACGTTATTAACATGCCTAGTACTAGGTGTTTGAATCTATTGAATAGTCTTAAACCTGTTCTATTTACTTTGACGAAACGAATTCATTCACAAAAACATACCATCTGCACTGTTGAAAAGTATGAAGTATTGTGTTCAGGTGTTTACTTACCGGATTCCCGAACGTGTACTCTCAACCAGGTAATTAAATAATGTTTAGTCCACGTCACTATAACTTTATCTAGGGGCCTGTTTAGACACGTATTTTCATCACCGTCTGTTACTGTATGTACTGTCTCATCTCTGTTAGCAACCGTGTTGATCTGTGCCAGGTCAGCTGTTCATTTAAGATATCACAAATGTAATTTACATATTTGTATTGCATGTATTCATAAATTCACAATCAACCTACCCATCATATATATTATTTCATATGCACCTATTCATAACTATTCATATATACAACAAAGTATGTTTCTATGTTCTTAATACAATCCGCATACCTTTTTTTCTTCATGTATTTTGACAGAGAGTCTCTTTAGTTACCCCCGGGTATTGTAATTATGACATTATGAGTAATTGAAGATTTTTGTAAGAAATGCAAAGAAGCCATTTATTTCCTACGGGCCATAATCAAATAAATACATGTCCAATAAATATCATGGGAGGTAACACAAATGTTAAACTATTATTTTATGTTTGTAATTAATGATCATACCTTTGCATATTTTACAACATAATTAAAACTGTTTAACTAAACATTTTTACTTTAACAGGAAGTTTTGTGTAGCACTTCCTTTTTTTTAACTATGCAATTTAAATGGCACTCATTTGGCCAAGCGGTTTCAAATTGGATCAGAGCGGTATCGATACATATATTAAAACCGACGGATGTTCTGTGACGATCAACATCCATTGTGCGTGTTTATTCGTAATGATCATCTAACATGGTTTAAAGTATTTTTTATACAGCATTTTTTTAAATGCTTGGTTAAACGAATTTCAATTGTAAAACAACTGTAGCAACTCACTCGATAATCGCTTTTTTCCGTTGCAATTATTTTTAAGTTATTTTATAGTAAGAACTTTAGTGGTTGCAGAAAACAAAATTATTAAATAGTTATGATCATTGAAGGACCGTTTACAAAGAAGTACTTTTTTCACATGTTGCCAGGTAACATAATTTGATTTCTATTGATATTTTTCTATGCGTAAAACAAGGCGGTAAACAGTGTCTATCTGAATCACGGGAAGCAATCCAAATGGTAAAATTATGAATCAAGGGAAACAATCAAAACTAAAAAAATTAATTGTTATTGAATAATCGTAACTTACAACTCTACATATCTTTATTTTACATAGCAAATTAAATTTTTTTAAACAGACACTTATGCGACAATAAAATAATAAAATAAATTTGATATAGTATTTACGTTATCATTACTGTTTATATCACATTTAATTACATTGTACCAAACAGTTTTTGTTATTGACCAAATATTACATATGTTTTACGAAGACTAAGCACTTCATAACTGAAAAAGACTTCTATAATTTTACATATGACAATCTCAAATGGGGTGCGCCTAGCCAAAATAAGGCTACATTTAAGTTTTTTTTTAAATTTTTGATCCTAAAAAAAAAATAAACTAACCCAGAGCTAAACAATACACCAAAATGAAAGATTGTCTTTATTTAGACATGTGTCCTAATATAACAGGCGTTATCCGTATGTCTCGATTGAATGGGTCATGTTTCACCGAAATGAGAAATTTCTTTTTAAAATATATAGTTCAATTCTATCCCTTTTATATTTGATATAAATGACAGAAAATAATAATCGTGTTTTTTTTTTTTACAAGCAATAATGTATATATGTTTGAAAAGAGCGTGCTACGAAAAACATTAGTAATAACGTTAAAAAAAGGATGAGTTGGACTATTCTTTCTTGGTGCGCTGAGTCGGAAAGGGAAAATGTGTCTTATTAATTGGCTAAAATTCCGGAGCAGAATAAAATTGCTTTTTGCCATTTTATCATAAGGAATAAGAGTATATTGGTAAAACTCGGAAGAAAAGTGAAATCACTCTTCCTGTGGAACCATAAGGAATAACAGTATTTAGTGCGGTTTGCATTTGCAATTACTGTAAACAAGGCACGAGGATAGTCACTTAAAACAGTAGTCATTAACATAAACTAAAATTAATTTTCACTCGAATATGAAAATATTATAGTTTGATTTTGACATTTCATAAGTTTTCTAAACAGTTCCTAAAAATGCAACAAGGCACGAGGGTAGTCACTTAAAGCAATAGCCGTTAATTTAAACGAAAATTCATTTTACTCGAATATTAAAGTATTTTAGTTTGATTGTTTGATTTTTACGTGTCCTAAACAGATACTAGGAAAAAACCGGGCAACGCCGGGTCCTTATAGCTATTGTATATATATATATATATATATATATATATATATATATATATATATATATATATATATATATATATATATATATATATATATATATATATATATATATATATATATATACCTGTCACAAAAAGTAGGGGATATTTTAAGATGGTATGTGTTATTTTACAAAAGAGTGGATTTCGTATTTTAATGGTTGCATAGACATATCGAGCACGCTCTTCTCCACTCTCACGTGCAATATCATGTTGACCTGGTGACTCGTGATAAGTAACCCAATCCCAAGAAAAGAGGTGGGGGCCCATCCGTAAAGTTCACACATTATTCATTTTCACAAAAATGCGTGTATCTCGGGTTTGATGAAAATTACTCACCATGGACAGGTATATAAAGACTCTGCAAAAGAAAAAATTTCTTTTCGTCGTCATGGAACGTTTGACAGAACAGCAGAGATGGATAGGCATAGGCATGTTGCAAACCGGAAGTCGGCAAGTGGATGTTGCTCGGAACCTCAATGTTTCACAGTCAGTTGTCAGCAGACTGTGGAACAGGTATCAAAATTTCCGCACAGTGGCTGATCTGCCTCGGACTGGCCGCCCAAGAGTCACAACACGCCGCCAAGATCAACTTCTTGTTACTCAAGCGCTCAGAACTCGGACTCTAAATGCTACTCAACTTCAGCAACACCTTCAACAGACTACTGGGATCCGGGTCTCAACTCAGACAGTATGAAACCGTTTGCACCAAGTGCAACTAGCCTCACGCAGACCGTTTGTAGCTTTGCCCATGTCACCACAACACAGGCGAGCAAGAATGGATTGGTGCCAACGTCATCATCAGTGGACCAATCAACAATGGGCATTAGTGATTTTTTTTCTGATGAGTCCCGTTTCGTTTTGGATTTTCATGATTGTCGAATACGTGTCTGGCGACGGCGAGGTAAGCGCTACCAGCCTCCTGCAACTGTTGCACACAACCGTTATGGAGATGGCAGTGTAATGGTGTGGGCAGGCATCTATATGAATGACAGGGCCGACCTTCACATATGCCAGGTCAATATCACAGGGCTCTACTACCGTGACAACATCATCGAGCCTATCGTTGTGCCATTTGCTCAACGGCACGGACCATATTTCATCTTCCAGGATGACAATGCACGTCCTCACCGTGCTCGCGTCGTCCAGAATCACCTTTAGATGCAGCATATCCGAACGTTACCGTGGCCGCCGATGTCCCCCGACCTGTCTCCTATTGAGCATTTGTGGGACCTCCTGAATAGACGCGTCCAACAACGTCCATCCACTCCACAGACTCTTCAGCAGTTAGCCCAGGCCCTTCAGCAGGAGTGGCAGAGAATTCCTCAACATCAGAAGGCTTATTTGCAGTATGAGACGTCATTGCAATGCATGTTTAGCGGCTAACGGGGGTCCTACACGTTTTTAGAAATATTGGAATATTTTTGTGAAAATGAAGTACCTACCCCGCCTTGGTTGCCAGTGCGACTAAAATCATGTGAGTAAAGCCAAAACATTTCTTATACCGCAAATGTCTTGTTATGATGCTCAAGTTTACTTGTACTAAGGAATAAATGAACTAATTTGAAATATATTGTCTTTGGATAACTTTTAAATTCAATATCCCCTACTTTTTGTGACAGGTATATATATATATATATATATATATATATATATATATATATATATATATATATATATATAAATATATATATATATATATATATATCATATATATATATATATATATATATATATATATATATATATATATATATATATATATATATATATGATATATAAATGAATACCCTTTAGCTCAGCGAGGAGCATAAACTTTTAATAAACACATGCCAAATCTTCATGTCCTGTTCCATCCGCTCAAGTTCTTTCCACTTTTTCCTCATCATTTCCACCTCTTTATCCCGTTCTCTTCTCCGTGTGTTGTTCGGTCTACCTTTGCCTCTCTTTCCATTGAGTAAAAAAATAACCGTAGCCCCATAGCAAGTCAGATGAAAGTGCTCATCAAGAGGAAAGTCAGATACCCAATTACAGCAAGGTAGACTGGACCTTGATGATACCGTGGATCGAACACGGTACCTTTGCCGCGAGAGACCAACGCACTAACCACTATGTCAATCGGACGCTCACTATTAAATTGAGTATAGATAACAAATAAAGTAACAAATATATATATATATATGTAGTATATAGTTCTTTGTCAATGAAAGTAAGAAATACAGTTCTTCGGTGTTATATAGAACCAATTCTGTGAAATGGGAGTGAGTCATGGACAATTAGTAAACAAGTGTGAAAATCACTAGAGGTCACAGAGATGTGGTATTGTTAAAGGAAGTTAAAACAACAGTCAGCCAAAAAGTGTAATGAGCATGTCCTGTAAGAGACCAATGGAAGCTTATGTCACATGTTATAAAGAAGCAAGCCACTTTATTTAGTCACGTTAGGAGTAGAAGAACGCTGGAGTAGGTCATGAAAAAACATGAAAGATGGAAAAAAAAAGATATAGAGGAAGGCTGGAGTTGGTCGTGACAAAACATGAAAGATGGAAAGAAAAATAGATAGAGGAAGGCTGGAGTTGGCCGTGACTAAACATGAAAGATAGAAAGAAAAAGAGATAGAGGAAGACAAAGAGAGAAGATACTGGACAGTTTGATACCATGGCATGGACAGAAGTCAAAAACAGAATTGATAAACGGGACTGGAGACAGGAAGTTGTGGAGAGACATGATCACCTAAGCCACCAGTCATGGTACTTCAAGAAGATATATATGTATATATATATATATATATATATATATATATATATATATATATATATATATATATATATATATATATATATATATATATATATATATATATATATATATATATATATATATATATATGTCAACTCTTAATTTATGCTGTGGATTGAATACTGACGCTAATTTAATACTTGGCTCATTATCTAAGGATACGACCAAAACATGAAATGCTTGACACAGAAAGATAACACTTTCTATAGGAATTCCCTTTTTAATCAAACACTAAACACAGTATAGCCACACGGCTGAAAACAGTATGGAATACATAAAACACTGCCCGAGAAACGTCTCGATTTAATATATCAAATTAATCTCACACATGACAGTGTAAAAGTACTATACAAACTTAGTACTGAACAATCGCTCACTATGGCGAATTGGAAACTACACAGTGGAAAGACCAATCCACTGGTAAATTATACCCGATCATCATCATCATCATCATCAGTTGCCATCTCCACAACGAAGGTTGGCTGTAATGGATCTCCAACGTCTTCTGTCTCTTGTCTTGGTGGTGCACTCTGATAGACTCTTTCCTGTCCATCTCTTGATGTTATCTTCCCACTTATAGCGCTGTCTTCCCCTTGCACGTTTGCCTTCAACTCCCCCTTCTGTTATGGTCTTCTGCAAGGTGTTATGCCTTTTTATGTGGCCAAAGTATTTTAGCTGCCGAACTTTGACCTCCCTCATTAGTTCTCTTTTCATCCTAGATTGTCTAGGACCTCCTTATTTGTTTTCATCTCTTTCCATGAGATACGCCCCATTCTTCTATATATCCACATTTCAAGAGCCTCAATTCTTTCTTCCAAATGCTTATTCATCGTCCATGTTTCTGCCACATACAGAAATGCAGAATATATATAACACTTTATGATTCTCAGTTTTAATTTGTGAGATAACTGTTTGGATGTCAGTATATGTTTCATGTTGTTGAATGTAGCTTTGGCCATTCCTATTCTCTTCTTGATTTCTGTTTCACATCTGCCATCTTCTGTTATTATATGACCAAGATATACGAAGCTCTTGACTTGTTCCAGGATTTTCCCATTTACGCTTATATTTAACGTGGGTTTATCGTCTGTTTTGCTAATTATCATAGTTTTTGTTTTCTCAATATTAATGTCCAGTCCATATTCATGACTTATACTGTTCACTTGCTTCACTAGTTCTTGTAACTCCTGTTCGCTTTCAGCTTACATCACGGTATCATCTGCATATCTAAGGTTGTTTGTTGACCTTCCACTGATGTTCAGTCCTGGTATTTCCTGTATCTGTTTGAAAATGTTTTCGGTGTATAAATTAAATATGCAGGGTGTTGAGGCTGCTTCAAGGTGCGATTTTTATCAGGGCAACTTATTATTAGTGCCAGAGTTTTGTCACACCATGTCGTACCTCAACTGAACGCAGGAAATACATGAAAGCGGTCGCTGTGAGATGAGTATCTAGGTATGATGTAGGCAGATGGGTATGTGACGCTATAGCGTCAAGATGTGTGCCTAAAATGGCTTGTGTATCAGCCAGTATTTGGGATTGTGTATTCAATAAATATTTCTGAGGATAAAAGGGTAAGCTATATGCTTAAATGAAAGGCGTGAGAAAATGACAGGATTATAATTAAATTCGATACGGGACTATAACTCCCAAGACAAAGAAGGATGTTAAACTAAAATTATATGAACAAATATAATTGAACAGTTGTTATTCCGGGAGGTATCATTCCCCGAAGATATAGGAATAAAATTAGTAGAATTGTTATACCGGGAAGCGACATACCCCGAAGCTTATGTATTGATGTGGATTTGATTTGTGGATACTTGAGATATTGGGACGCGTAAATTCCCCCAATGTTGATGGAAAAATTATAATGAACTTTATTGATGACGGGACGACAAATACCCCGCTGGAAATAGTGATTAATAAATGAGATTATCAAGATATGTGGAATGGAGAAGTCGAGTGACATGTTTAGAAAGTCGAATCAGATTTAAGCAAGACTGTAACACAGAGAGGGAGCATACATGCCATGTTCGTAATTGTGACCTTGTTAGTGTGTACTTACTCGTTATTAAACTGTTGCCAAATCGTCGAAGCCCAGTAGTTTATTCAATCTCTCAAGGTTAATTTACACCGATATTAACTTTATGCAGTACTTGAGATGTTGATATGGAAAGGTGTATACAAGACGGGTGGTTGCCAGAATATTCAGCAATATAAACCAAAGCAAGATGAATGAATTCTCACTTCTTCAATAACACAAATAGACCCTAGACAACAAAAGAATTCGGGCAATTTCTCCATCCCTTAACAGAGGAGAAATAACTGGGGGGGCTGTCGTCCGATAACTGAAATAACTGGGTACATCCTGTTAAATAACTGGAAGCCCGTCCGATAACTGGCAGGCTGGTCTACTTGGAACATCTGGCAAATTTTACTCAGTGACGTCATCAAAATCGGCTAACGTTCAATCTGTTCAATCTAGAATCAGGCGAGGTTTTCGTCCATTTATGTATTCCTGAAGTCGAAGTGTGCCACAAACACACTGATTCCTTATCTGGAGAGGTTCTGAGTTCAACAAGAAAAATAAGTAGAGTTATGAATTATCTAATGCGTGACATTATTTGACCATTTCAGAAACTTTGCCAGTCAACATCCAGTCCTACGTGTTTTAATCATCTGCATGTTTATTTGTATAAAGTAAATGCTCGCTATTTGTAAATTTTCTTCGGAAATTTTGCAAATGACGATGTCCTATTAGGTGATTGTTGGTTGTCTAGTCAAAGAAAATAAGTGGAATTTTAGTCTTTGACTGCATAACAGACATCAGTATTTGTTTAGATTGTTCCGTCCAGTCTACGTAATATATATTTTTTCATTCACTATTTTACATATTGGATCATTGTTTGCACAGCTGTTTTTCTATCAGTCTTGTCTCAGTGTGAAATTTGACGATTTGCTGTTATTGTTCGTTCTTCTGTCTTGTTTATTTTACAAGTAATTATTCTAAGTTTTTGTTGCTTGCCAACATGTATTTGTTTCTTTTATTCCCGTTATATTTGTCGAGTAATGTGCTGTAATTCGACATGTCACTTTATTATTATCATCATTGACTTATACTATTCTTTTCACTGTGCTCGTCTCTCATTCTTGGTATGTTCATTCCTTCATAAGGTATAAATTCAGTCAACACTATAAATTATTGTAATTAATTAATTGAGATTAAGAGGAGTTTGTTTTGACACTTGGCGATTCAAATTAGAACACAAGATGTCGTCATTATCAGAATTTATTGAGATGGGTTTGCGTTTAGGCAAATCCGGAGTTGAGTTGGAATAATATGCTGACAAAAACTATCATGACTATTTAGAACGGATGGAACGTAAGGAGCAACGAGATTTAAAGAAGCAGGAGCTTGATCGAGCAATGGAATTGGAAAATAAAAGACTTGCTCAAGCAAAAGAATTAGAGGAACTGGAAGAGAAGAAATTGGCTCAACAAGAAGCCGCAAAGAAACAGGAAATGGAACTTGAAGAGAAGAAATTGGTTCACGAAACGGAACTTGAAAAGAAGAAATTGGTTCACGAAAGGGAACATGAAGAGAATAAATTAGTTCAACTAGAAGCAGCTAGAAAAGAACAAGATATGGTTCGAAGAGATCAAGAAGCATCTAGAGAACTAGAACGGGAGAAAATGGAACTACGTAAGTTGGAACTTCTTCAGTTGGATCATGCACACAGAAATGCTATAGAACTTCAGTCATTGAAATTACAGGCTGATAAAGAAAAAGAGATTGAGATTGCAAAGATTAATGCCCAACATACTGGTGCTAATCCATAGGGTTCTCAGGGTAATAATTTTAATTATCCAAAAACTAAATTACCAAATTTTGATGATAAACGTGACTGTATGGACTCGTTTATTATGAGGTTTAAAATGAGGGCTATAGATTTGAAGATCCCAAAAGATAGGTGGCCTATTATCTTTTTAGACTACCTCACAGGGGAAGCAATGCGATGTTTCATGTCAATTGATGAAACAAGTCGATCTGATTTCGATATTGTTGCTAATACTTTGATGGCAAAATTTCAGCTCACTGAGGAGGGTTTTCGATCCAGATTTCATTCTGCGGTTCCGTCCAAAAATGCTGATTTTGGAGAGTTCATCTGTTCTATTAAATTGTACTTGGGTCGCTGGATAGATTTATCTGGTATCAATAAATCTTTTGATGAATTATTTGACATAATGCTCAGAGATAAAGTTTTATCTACCTGTGGCGCAGATTTTGTTAGTTTTTTGCAGGAGAGAAAGCCAAAATCTATCAATGAATGTAAATAATTGGGGAGAAACTACATGTCTGCACATCCAAACAAGGAAATTCGTAAGGTTTCCTTTGATAATGCATTACCTGTATGTGTTTCGTACCACGACGGAGGAGTAGGTGACCACCGTTCTCGCCCAAGGAGTGCAGAGGGCAGATATAGGAGTGATTATCGATCTTCCTTTCCAGGACGGTACAATTTTCCTCGTCGTCAGTCACCATCTCACTTCGGTGGGTATAGATATTCTAATTGCTCTAACCGAGGTCGTGGACAACACTACGGTAATAGCAGTGATGATAGACATCACAGAGACTATAGAAGAAATTCAGTTGAACGCTTCAATGGAAATGGTAGGTGTCATTTAAGTGAAGTAAACAATAAACACGGTAAACAATGCAATCACAAACCTGATCACAAAAATGATTGTAAACTGGCAAAACGGAAAGCAGACCATGCTAACGTCTGTACCCCATGTTGTGGTCACAATAGCCATGTTGAACAGGCTAATGCATGCATTGTACGCTGGAGCAAAGATAACAATTGCACTGAGTGTAATACACTTTATGAGCCAGGTGCTAAAACCAGACTTTTGTGTGGCCATATGTTACCAGCGATGTCTGTCTGCGATTTTATCGGTCGCCTTACATTACACAAAGGGTTTATAGCTGACAGACCAGCCACCATTCTTCGTGACACAGGATGTACGATTGTCGGGATACATAAATCGTTGCTAGATAAATCATCATTTACAGGAAAGTCACTGAAATGCGTTACTTTTGGAGGTAATATTGAATGGTTTCCCATGGCAAAGGCGGAGATTGACACACCTTTTTATTCAGGGACTGTACTCGTGTGTGGCTTGGAAAATTCTGTAAGTGACGTGATCCTAGGTAACATTCCAGGTGTAAAAGACTGTTCACCTGAGGAAATTGCAGAGTGGGTTAGCAAGCACCCATTGATGGCAAATGTGGTCACTACAAGAGCTCAGCATGAAGCGAGCATTTTGACCGATGCATCCTTTAGTTTTAAGTACAGGTCATGATGTACCTATGGCAGGACACTTAGGTCGTAATCGGACTTTGTTTCGAATTACTACAAATTTTTTTTGGCCTTGTATCAACACAGATGTAAAAAGATATTGTAGATCTTGTCATACGTGTCAAAAAGTCGCACGCAGGGGTAAGAATCAGACTGCACCCTTGCAAGTCACAGATGTGCCTGTGCGCGCATTTAAGAAACTAGCTATAGATATCATCGGTCCATTGTCTGTGATGTCGGATCGAGGTTTTCAGTATATTTTAACGTGCATCGATTTGTGCACTAGATGGCCTGAGGCCATACCGTTAAAAAACATTAATACCATATCAGTTGCAGAAGCTTTGAACTTGATTTTTACAAGGATAGGTTTTCCTGAGGAAATACTGTCGGATAGAGGGACACAGTTTAAGTCGGAACTTATGAGCGTGATAGAAAGCTTGTATTGCTTAAAACATTCATTCACAAGTCCCTATAGACCAAGTTCAAATGGGGTTTGTGAAAGATTTAACGGCACTCTTAAGTTAATGCTTGGGAAGGTTACTGATGCACACCCTCGGGATTGGGATAAGATTCTCCCATCGGTTCTCTTTGCATACAGAGAGATCCCTCAGGATAGTACTGGGTTCTCTCCCTTTGAACTCGTGTATGGCGTGAATCCGAGAGGTTCGTTGTATCTATTGAAGGATTTAATCCTTGGTACTTCTCAGGATGACGCAACTCGCAGTAGATACGAGTTCGTGGTTGATTTATGACAAAGGTTAGTGGATGCATGTCAGATCGCATCACAGAGTGTTCAAACGGCAACTCAAAGATCGAGGTTGCTACATAACCAATCTCGTACCCTAAGATCATTTATCCCAGGGGATGAAGTCTTACTGCTCTTACCTATTAAGGAAAATAAGTTGTTAATTTCATGGCAGGGGCCATACAGAGTAGTGAAAAAGATCACAGATGTTGATTACTCAATCGATATTAAAGGGAAAATAAAACGTATCATCTAAATATGTTGAAATTATACACGCCAAGTCCATCTGAATTGGTAGATGTCTTGGATGAGGTTCATCGATCCTCATGCGCTGTTGTTCAGTCTGAGGATGCTACATCTGATATTCCGTTGGAATTTACTTTACCTTCTATTTCTGCTCATGAAACGTGGCAGGATGTTTCTATCTCTTCATCACTTTCGCATTCTGAACCAATTCAGATCCGTGATGTTTTACGTTCTTTCTCTGACGTATTTTCAGAACATCCAGGTCATTCTGACTTAATATCTCACGAGATTTTGATCACTGATTCTACTCCAATTAAAATCAGACCATATCCTATTCCTCTTCACTACAGAGATACGGTAGATAAAGAAATCTCAGATATGCTTAAAATGGGTATCATTTAACACTCTTCATCTTCGTATTCTTCTCCAATGGTATTGGTGAAGAAACCAGATGGATCCTTACGCATCTGTATTGATTTTCGGAAACTAAATCAAGTTACCGTCACAGATGCTGAGCCAATTCCAATTTTGGAAGATCTTCTTCCACAGCTGGCTAACGCTACATTGTTTACTAAACTAGATTTGGCAAAAGGATACTGGCAAATTCCGTTGTCCGAAAATTCTAGACATTTGACAGCATTTTACACACCAAGAGGTTTATTGGAATGGAATTATATGTGTTTCGGGTTGGTGAATGCACCTGCGACATTTGTTCGCATGATGCGCCGTTTAGTTGCCGATAGACTCGATATCATCACATATTGATGACATTTGTTTATTCCATAACACATGGGAAGAACATATTGTAGGTTTCATTTCTTTGCTAGAACAGCTTAGAAAGCATCATTTGACAGTTAGACCTTCGAAAGTACATATATGTTTTCAGGAAATATCTTTCCTGGGTCATAAAATCGGTAATCATCGGCTTTATCCTTCGGATAGTCTGGTGAATAAAATCCTGAACATTCAGATACCGAAAAATAAGAAAGAGGTCCGTAGTCTGTTAGGGCTCCTTAATTATTATCATAAATTTATTCCAGACTTTTCGTCTATTTCTGATCCTCTTTCGGAGTTGACGCGCAAAGGCGCTCCTCTTAAAGTAATGTGGTCAAATACTTGTCAGTTAGTATTGGATAAGATTAAAATACTATTCTCGAATCATCCTATTTTGATTCTGCCAGATATCCATGAACCATTCTATTTTCGCACAGACGATTCTCAGATGGGAATCGGTGGAAGTTTGATGCAACTTGTCAACGACGTACTCCATCCTTGCTTCTTTGTGAGCCGGAAGTTGTCTACAGCAGAAAAGAAATATTCGGCGGGAGAAAGAGAGCTCCTTGCTCTTGTCTGGACTGTATCAAACTTTCTCGCTACTTGCTCGGACGAAAATTTTACGTTGAAGTCCTTCATCATCCTTTGACGTCAATGAAACCGAAAGCGTTTAAGAACTCAAAAATCTAAAAATGGTTTCTGCTACTGCAACAGTTTTCTTTTGAAATCAAGCATATACGCGGTGAGGACAATTGGTTAGCTGACTTGTTGTCGCGTTTTGCAACTCACCAGGACTGATATATTTCACATGTATCTTTGGATCCAGGTTTATGGTTCCAGTTTGTTTCTGGACATCATATTGTGTCTTCTGGACTTGATATTTCGTCCTGATATATGTACTCAAATTTTGTTGCTATTTTGTTGATGAGATTATTCCTGATGACTACTCTTCTTCACAATTTTATATATCTCAATGCCTGATACGTCTCATTAGAATGCTTGTCGGTAACGTGTATCCATACGTAAGATTGCTTAAGGTTATACCCTGCAGGATCTTGCGCGTTTCCTGAAGTAAACGCTCGGGAGCGTGAGGGGTAATGTTGAGGCTGCTTCATGGTGCGATTTTTATCATGGCAACTTATTATTAGTGCCAGGGTTTTGTCATACCATGTCGTACCTCAACTTCTTCTTCTTCTTCGTTCGCCCTGAAAAGGACGGTGGTTGCGTTGTGTCTGTTTACGCCTATGCTGTGATATCTGCACCTTTCGGTCGACACATCCGACTTCAGCACGGCATTTTTTAGGGACCGGGTTTGCCTTCCCATTGCGATCCGCACTCGCTCAGCCAGACTTCACTGCTGCAGACTGTTTCCAGGACAACTACGTGGAGGTGGAGTGCTATCTTGACCAGCTCTGCTTCGCTGGTCCTGATGCAAGCAGTACAGCTATGGGTCGCTGACTGCATTCACTATTGCTGCATCTTAGGGTCCCAAATACCTCAAGTGAACGCAGGAAATACATGAAAGCGGTAGCTGTGAGATGAGTATCTAGGTATGATGTAGGCAGATGGGTATGTTACGTCATAGCGTCAAGATGTGTGCCTAAAATGGCTTGTGTATCAGCCAGTATATGGGATTGTGTATTCAATAAATATTTCTGAGAATAAAAGGGTAAGCTATATGCTTAAATAAAAGGCATGAGAAAATGCCAGGATTATAATTAAATTCGATACGGGACGATAACTCCCAAGACAAAGAAGGATGTTAAACTAAAATTATATGAACAAATATAATTGAACAGTTGTTATTCCTGGAGGTATCATTCCCCGAAGATATAGGAATAAAATTAGTAGAATTGTTATACCGGGAAGCGACATACCCCGAAGCTTATGGATTGATGTGGATTTGATTTGTGGATACTTGAGATATTGGGACGCGTAAATTCCCCCAATGTTGATGGAAAAATTATAATAAACTTTATTGATGACGGGACGCCAAATACCCCGCTGGAAATAGTGATTAATAAATGAGATTATCAAGATATGTGGAATGGAGAAGTCGAGTGACATGTTTAGAAAGTCGAATCAGATTTAAGCAAGAGAGGGAGCATACATGCCATGTTCGTAATTGTGACCTTGTTAGTGTGTACTTACTTGTTATTAAACTGTTGCCAAATCGTCCAAGCCCAGTAGTTTATTCAATCTCTCAAGGTTAATTTACACCGATATTAACTTTATGCAATACTTGAGATGTTGATATGGAAAGGTGTATACAAGACTGGTTTTTGCCAGAATATTCAACAATATAAACCAAAGCAAGATGAATGAATTCTCACTTCTTCAATAACACAAATAGACCCTAGACAACAAAAGAATTCGGGCAATTTCTCCATTCCTTAACACAGGGGGACAGCACGCATCCGTGTCTGACACCTCTTTTTATGTCTATGTATGGTGAATAATTCTTTTCAGATCTTACTGTGGCAGTTTGCTCCCAATAAAGGTTACTGAGTATTCTTATATCTTTTCCATCAATACCAATGTCTTCGAGGCATTCAATTATTTTCTCATGATGGACTCTGTCAAAAGCCTTCTTATAGTCAATGAAGCACATTGTAAAGTGCAATCTTTACTATCTTGCAATATAATACATTTATATACTTATTATGTTCGCAAATATTTTGTAAACAAAGTATTTCCTTTTTTAAGTGCTTAAGGAGAAGTCATTTTTGAGTTACTTCCCTTGAAAGGAGTTCCGTCATCTTCGATCGGACTCCGCGGACGGATCTAGGCCTACTGCGATTTATTCTTTGCCTGGGTAGGAATAGATTGTTCTTGCTTCAGTATATCTATGGCCTGAATTTATACGTAGTGTTTGTATGAGTAGGACGAGTCTGTCTTATATATATGTATATCTTTACTTTTCTAAGTCGAACTATGTTGGTTGTCGCTAGAAAAGGTCAAAGGCTATGCAGCGGAAGTATCGCTAGCAAGGGGGTGTGATTCATGGCTGCCATCCTGTCGGGATGTCGAATTTTGTTGTAGCCGGCTTATTGCCGAAAAAGTGATCTATAAGTAGATGGGGAAAAGTGATAGTCATTTAGACATGTTGTATGTACTTTACCCCAGTGTTTATTCTCTTTTGCCAAGGAATGGCAAAGTTATATTTCGCATAGAAAGGTAAAACCACAATTTATTATGAACTTGGGCTTCGCCATCGTTGTCGATAAGCAGATGCACAGTGGCACTTTTGAAAAGAATATTTATTCAAAGGAAGATGACATTCCTATGTATCAGCACTAGATTATATGATATTATTCAATTACCTCTATGATAGAAGCTATGAAGAAATGAGGACATTTAACGAATGACCAATTTTGGTCTGTATCCAATAGTGAGTGAAGCTCACGAGAGAAGAACAGCCATGTTGAAATCCATATACTTTGTATTTATCGAGTGAGAAAAAGGGATGCCTGTACTATCGCTCGATGAACCAAGAGATCACTGCTACATGTGAGAACCCATGTCTGGGATTCCTATATCTTTATGGAAAATATATATATTGAACTTTACGTGAAGGGATATTCGCTAGACGAGGTTAATTCTAGGAGCCTTCCTATATATTGGTTATGGACTGACGTGCCCAGTCAGTAAAGCCAGATGATTTACATGATGGAACTCTGAATGCTTATTTACGAATGCTCCATTATGATATTTGCCAAGCATGAATGCTAACTTAAGATGATATTCCTGTGACCAACATTATGCTGTCTATGTCGACAGTTGTTCCTGTAACCATACACGTACTGTCCAAGTGTGCGTCTCATTAAATGTTATAAAAAGACCACCGTAGTTCCAGTACTTCTTGAATTCGAACAGTGTGAGTATGAGTGATGTACTACCAACCTGTCAACTCTATCGAATCATTTTACCATTCGCGTTCTGACATTCACATACACACTCATTGTTTACACTCACATTCTTGTCAGAGTCTCATCACGTTCCAGGACAAGATGACCTGTATGACCAAAACTGTGCTGAGTTTAATGAGTTGACAATCGTTACACTTTACCGCACCAGTCCCAACATCTACATTTATCAACTGGTGGACATTCACGGCATTTAACAAAATAAACGTGTTTTAACACACATATACATACTTTTTTGGACCTCTGTATATTTTTCTGCTTATATTCTTAGGCAAAATATTGCCTCTCTTGTTCCACTTTTCCGTCTAAAACCAAACTGTTCTTCTTGGATTTCGCTGTCTACTTTACTTTGTATTCTGTCCTGTATGATTTTGAGCAGTATCTTAATTGCATGACTCATCAGGCTGATTGTTCTGAAGTCTGAACATTCTGTTGCATTTGATTTTTGGGCAATGGTATGAAAACTGATGTCTTCATGTCGTGTGGTATATATCCAGTATTGTATATCGTTGCATATTTCTGTGATTGTATCTATACCAAAGCTCTCCAGAGCTTCTAACATTTCAATTTTTATGTTATCCATGCCTGCTGATTTTCCTTTTTGTATCATATGAATGGCATTCTCTACTTCTGATCTGAGAATGTTTGGGCCTTCATTAGAATCTGGTGATGGTTTTTTACCTCTGTTGTCCTCGAATAGTTCTTTTACGTATTCTGCCCACCTGTTTGATATGTCTTTCTCATCAAGTAATATTACACCATTTTTGTTCTTGATACAGCTTCCTCCTTGTGCAAACCGCGACCCGATAGCCTGACAATAATATCACTGGGCATTAAACCACTCCAAATTATAATTATGTCTCACAGAATAAATCACTATCGACCATATTCCATACTCAAAGAAAAGGGAACCACAAAATGTCCGTCACTCTCGGACAAAGGCCCAGCGTCAACTGTCTCTTCCGCGCCTTTCTTTTTCCCCCTTCCGGTTATTAGGGTTGCCAAAACTCGCTGATAACGATGTTACCAATCTATTTTTCTGCCACCAGAAAATACGCCGTGACATCCACCCCCCCCCCCTTTTTAGAAAGAAAACGTACTTTTCTTCTATCGGAGGAGTCCTCGCCCGACCCCGTATGGAGTTGGGACGAACCCATGCCATGAGAGAATCTCCTTATCTGCCTAGAGAGTGCCATAGTTCTCCACCACCATTGTCGTTCATGCCTACTCAACCTATCCACCAAACACAATATGAGCATGAAATAAGCCACCCCAGGTACTGGTAGTCGTGAAAAATAACAACGACTGTCCACACCTGGTCTAACAAATACCCTACATAGAACATACATAGTTATTCTTATCTAGGCATCCAACACAATAACTAATCTCCTAGCATATACAATCAATTAAAACATGGTTTAAACATACGTTCAATATAACTCTTTAGCAAATTGCCTTTATGGCACCACAATACGTACATTGCAAAGCAAGAGATAGCATAGTACCTACATGATCTTTAAAGATTACACAACCCTCATATTCATATCAGAATAGTACTGGGGGCGTGGGTCAGACTCTAAGGTTCGATTCGCGTCAACCGAAAGACCTTACTGAACACGAACCCGAAACCTAACCCTACTAATGCTGGACTATCAGCAGGTGGTTGTGAAGCAACGACATGTGCTTCACCTTACTGCATAACGCGCACCCCACCTTTTCGTGAAAGTCACACGTGCAACTTTGGTATTGTACCGCAATGACATTACCTCCACGAACTTCACTGGCGCGACCTCATCAAACACTCGTCTGAGTGTGCGCCAACTAGCACTCAGGGACAAGTTACGTACCCACACCGTGCGATCTCCCGCTATCGGACTCTCGGGTGAGCCGCTACTATTCTTGTTCATGTGCCTCGGCACTTGCCGCGACCCCTGTCTCTCCTGAACTTTCCCATCAGGTGGTAATATCTCCACCACCTAGTCATCCGCTACGGAACTCTGGAGTTGCTGGGCCCCTGTTCCAGCCTCGCCTATTGCATTGTGCACTCCCAGTACATTGCCGACTATTAAATCGGCAATCGGGTCCTCGAGGACGAACGCGTTCACTCTATCTGAGACGAAAAGAGTGTCCACATTAATACTCACCTGGGGTAAAACTCAACTTTGCCCCCAAACGTGGTGCACTATACAGTTTTGCCTGTAAGGCTGGAGTCGTCGATACACGACCGACGCACAACAATTGTGGTACATCCTGTGTCCCTCAACACCCGGACTGGTCTATTCTTTACCTTGCCTACGTGAAGAATCACCTTGTCAGTCTCATGGACTGACGAAAGACATGGAGCCGCATGCCCGCATTGAAACACTAACCTTTCGTTCACGTGAAACAGAAGGCGACACCCCACACAGTCCTCACTGTTGACTGTGTCCAACACAACTGCGGAATTCGCGTGTTCAATCGGGATCGGGAACCTGTCAGCGCAATGGTTATTGCCATAACAATTGGAACACAGGCGCTCTTTCTTCTTCTCCTAACGTGTACTCTTGTTGGAGCTTTTCTGTTCCCGCATCGGAGTCGAAAGATCGACTCTCAGGGGAACCGCTCCTCTGCTTGGGAAGTTTTGCCTTGTACCAAAACCGGCCTTCGTCCCGAGAATCCTAGAAGTGTACCTGCTTCCGCGTTTGGCAATCTCTTCTGGCGCTTCTACATTGTCGGTTCTGCCAACTCGGCTGATCATTCCGATGGGATCGGAAGTTCCCATAATTAACTATACGTGGCTGATAGGGACTGGAGGGCTTCTCATACATCTACTCTTGGGCCCTGTCTGCCTCGCCTGACTGATTTCACCAAGGATGGCGCTGAACTTTGCCGACACCGGAAACTATGTCGTCTGGCAGACCTGACTTGTGGATGGGTTTGCCCGGGTGGGCAAGGACATAATGATGCCCCAATTGGGCCATGAACTCGAAGTCTTTTGGCTGGCGCTCTTGGAAGAACGCCGCCAACTCCGTTGAGCACGACGACAACACTTTGTCCCGTAGCATCAAGTCTAACAAGCCATCATAGTCCTTATTAATCCCCTCCATCTCAATCCATCTGCTCAGCAGGAGTTTTATCTTCGAGATAAATTCCTCGAAGTCTTGGTCTACGCGTTGCATCGCGTTTCTGAAACGCGTCCGGTACCCGTCAGCAGTCAGACGGAACTTCAGTAGCAGCCTTTCCTTTACTTTGTCGTAATCGGCCCTTTATTCTAGCGGGAGGCTATAGAAAGTCTCCATCGCCGGCCCCACTAGCAATGTAGATAACAGAGATGGCCACTGATCTCTGTCCGCCTTCCAGGCCACGCATTCGGCCTCGAATCTCTGAAGGAAAAAATCTTAACTGTCGATTTTATCATTAAAATTTGGCCTAAAGTTCTGACCACTCGCACCCACCTCCAGTCTCTATAATTGTATTTCCTTATCAATCATCTTCTTTTCCAGAGCTAATCTCATTCTCTCCTTCTCTAATTCTACTTCTATCTCTCTCTCCTTCTTCTCTTCTTCAAATTCTCTTTGTTCTCTCAACTTCTTTTCTTTCAATTCGAACTCTCTCTGTTTCCACTCGTTTTCTTTTTTCATCTTCCTTTCTTGTAACTAGAATTCCCATCTTTTTAGCTCTAGCTCTTCAGCTCGAGCATCTCTTAGGGCATTATGTTCCTCAATCCTTTCCTTCTCTTCCTTCTCTTCTTTCTCTTTCTTTTCCTTCTTTTCATTCTCTTCCTTCTCTTTCTTTTCCTTCTTTTCATTCTCTTCCTTCTCTTTCTTTTCCTTCTCTTCCTTTTCTTCCTTCTCTTTCTTTTCCTTTTCCAAAGCATTTTGATTTTCAACTGAATAAAATTTGGGTTCATCAAAATCCATCTGTTCTTTCTGGGTGTACCCACATTCCTTGCCTATCTGAATGAAAGCCTGTAGGTCGTGATGTACACTCAGAATACACTCTATTATCTTCTGCTATGGATTCTTACTATGCAACTACTCACCCGTATGCACTGACAACACTTCACTTATATCAACAGATAACTCTCTGCTTGCAAGGTATGCAGTAATGATAGTAAATATTGATAACACTTCTCAAAGTTACACATATATAGGCATGTAAGTATATACAGTTGACATTCAAAAATTCGGCCATCGATAATCCGGTTCGTTCAGTTTTCCGGAATGGATTTCGGAGCGCATTTTTAATTTACCTCGTTGGCGCGCCACTGTTTTCTGGAGCAGTTTATGTTTTGATGCAGCTGTTTGGGTCTTGCTTGCACGTGTTAACAGGCATTCCTGCTCATTCCTTCTCATTTTATCATTTATTTGCTGCTGTATAGCCCCATTATGGATTCAGCAAATAAAAGAAGTGGTGTAAAACGTAAACATTTAATTTTCTTTCTTTAAAGGACTGTACAGGTAATAATTTTCTGTTAAATATATACAGCATATATAACCAAAAAAAATCCGGCATTTTCAACAATCCGGCACTCCTCAGGTCCGGAGGTTGCCGGATTTTTGAATGTCAACTCACCTATCACTGTATACAAATAATCCACTATACCTCTTATTGTATAACTATAGTCTTACTTTGCCACTCTGACCATTTGGTCTTTCTGACCACTTAGTCTCTGTGATACACTCAAAGACCCTTGCAATAGTCGACAGTTGTATAACAACAGCTGATGAAACTTCCTGATGCTATGACACCAGTGTACCAACTTGACAATAAATCAGCTTTTACTCCAAAGTCTGTTACAGGCACCCACACTGGGGCTATACTCAGATAATACTTTTAATTATTTCTAATCTGTCTTATATAAATGTTTTTATTGGCAAAATGAGCACTACACATATGAAAAGACACGCACTAAACCCTACGAAAACAAAAATCCCAGTCACGAGGAATAAGATGATAGACAAAGTAGAGCAAACGTAGATTAATATATACAATGCGTGACTGCGCACAGACGAAAACAAGGGATCCCTGTATTTACAAGATAGTAAGATAGAACGAGAGAACACACCACTTAAGCACGACAAAAGAACACTGAATGTGCAAGACAATGTAAATACAAACTACACCAGTACACCTAACACCGACAGGGCTTGGAATTTTAAGTAGGGCAGTCGCAGGAAAACCGTCTGCCTTACTCCACCACCAAACATACACAGCCACCCCTAGAAAGAAATCAGTCTAATTCAATCTGTTCCCACTTGTAGGTCCAGAATAAATTAAACTCGCCACCCGTCCACCCCTGAACACACAAACATAATATTATACAATAGACTAAACAACAACTACACTTAACAATGAAGTGCTGAGAGCTATCTCCTTCACTAGGCACTATCAAATCACTCCTAACAAAAAAAACTATTTCAAATATAACCAATACTCATAGAATAGCATATCAAAGCTTTACTATGTAAATAATACCATTATCCCAAGTAATATGAAATAGAGTAAAAGATTCCACCTACTAACTAACACCATATAAATAACCTGACTAAGTTTTACAAAGAGAGTAGAGAAAAGGAACAGAACAAAAGGAGATAAAACAACAACAAACCACTACGCAAGCTTCAAGAAGCAGATGAAGAAATAGAACTATCCTACTCTAAAAGATCAGACTGTACGAAAAATAGTATCAGACTGATAGACAGAAAAGGAAATTTAGAATTTAGAGGAAAAACAAGAAACATAAATATAGCATATTGTACAAAAATTACAAACAAAAACTTAAGTGACGGTCCAGCGACACTTGTCTAAGAAGCTCTTCAGCATAGATAATCCAAGATGTAGACCACAAACGGAACACCACACTTGACGTAAAGTTCCAAAACAAATATTCTCCTCTGTGGTATCGAGTATCCCGAATACAGTTCAGAAAACCAGACTTCTACGTAAGTCTGTGTGCCAGCATATACAATACTGTCCTTTGGCACGGCACTGCACAAATAAAGATACATATGCACTGTTCAAATCGGTGCTAACACAGCACTGTCCAAAATAGACCACCGACTGTATACTCCAACGAAAGTCTCGATAAGCAGTTAGTTTCAAACGTCTATCTGATACATGAAAAAAGCACAGTTCGTTTCGTCACACCGCTTCAGGAAACCAGCAGAATTCAAGGTAAAGTATTTCAGAACCACTCAGGTCAGCAGGCTTCAGTCCTCATTGGAATTCACCCACTGGCCGGGCATATGAGTGTAGTAAGGTCACGTCAGAGGAATGACATTAGCATGACTTGAACCCGACATCACTTGGCAAAACTCCCGGGAGGTAACAGTCCCAGGAGGGTAGAGCAGTATGTAAGATGACAATGCGGCAGATAGGCTACAAGAACACGATATCAGGTCCCAACCTACTTTGGTTGCATAGATCTAGACCATAATCCAGATAGGAGGAGTCTCATACACCCTGGGATTCCGCCAACACTTTAGACACTACCTATGCCACCAAATATAGACGATATAATCTACTCTGCCGACACACACAGTCTGGCACCAGAGCCCGAGATCTAATCTCCTCTGCCGAAACACAAAGTCAGGCACCGGAGCCCATCTAATACCGAACTCAACAATCTATCTCCGCTGCTCCATCTGGATCACCACCTTACTAGAACTACACTCCGGAGTACAATTTCTAATACCTCAAAATGACACGCCAGACGCCAGCTGCCACTTACTTCTACCATCTTAGACATATTTATAACACTACTTGCAAATTAGTACCAACATTGCATTGCAACCATTGTCGAACACAATACCAATAAACAATGTCAAACTGATGCTGTACCGCCAACACACAACCTGTCACTGTGACCTAAGAAAAAAGAACAAAACTGGGTTACGTACCGCAGCGCATCACACTTGACCGCCTACAGTTCACTACTGCTGATTGACAAACACACATACGCGAAGCTGGCAACCGAAAATAACTCACTATCGTGACTTAGTAACCAGAAGTCGCCAACACACTGTGACTGAAACCTTCTAACATAATGTGTAAATATTAAGCTCTGGCATATCCGAAGAAAACACAGGCACTAAGGCCTTTTGGAAACAGCCCTTAGCTGTCCAAAATACTCTGTAAACTACTGTACACAACGATTACAGTAGTATGTGCACTGCTGATCACCCGTTTGCAAGTCACTTTGATTACGGAAACAACAGCAAATGGGCTGATTTGTCGTTGCCCTAAAGACGCCACTAGGCGTGATGGGAAACAACGGCAGAGAAAACCTGTCTGCTGTTGCCCTAAGACGCCACTAGGCGTAATGGCCACTGACTGCTTTGACGGTTGGTGGCTAAGGACGGAAGAGGAAGAAGAAGTGCACTGTTTAGACGTAGCCCCCAGATGTCAACTTTTAATTTATGCTGTGGATTGAATACTGACGCTAATTTTATACTTGGCTCATTATCTAAGGATACGACCACAACATGGAATGGTTGACACAGAAAATAAACACTTTCTATAGGAATTATCTATTTAATCAAACACTGCACACAGTATAGCCACACACGGCTGAAAACAGTATGGAATACATAAAACACTGCTCGAAAAACTTCTCAAATTAATAAATCAAATTAATCTCACACATGACAGTATAACAGTACTATACAAACTTAGTTCTGAACAATCGCTCACTATGGCGAACTGGAAATTACATAATGGAAAAATCAATCCACTGGCAAATTATACCCGATAGCCTGACAATAATATCACTGGACACTAAACCACTATAAAATTATAATTATGTCCCACAGAATAAATCACTATCGACCATATTCCATACTCAAAGAAAAGGGAACCACAAAATGTCCGTCACTCTCGCACAAAGGCCCAGCGTCAACTGTCTCTTCTGCGCCTTTCTTTTTCCACCGTTCCGGTATCGCCCGACTAACCGGTTTTTCAAAAGTTATCAGGGTTGCCAAAACTCGCTGATAACGATGTCAACAATCTATTTGTCTGCCACCAGAAAATAAGCCGTGACAATATATATATATATATATATATATATATATATATATATATATATATATATATATATATATATATATATATATATATATATATATATTCATTCAATTTTGTTCTACTCCTTGCGAAGTATACAGCGACAGCTACAAGCCCTCTAGACGACAGACTACATCAAACAGTGGTAAGCTCTTGTCGATATTGTGTCAGTAGCAATTATTACAGCACAGATCAATCCTTTTTTTTGTCTGCTCAGAAATCTCCGAAAACTACACGAGTCAGATTATATACAAATTGTCCAGAATTACCTTTATAAACAACATTGCAGTTCAATACTACAAATAACAGACTTAATAATCACCAGGCCGTTATTAGAATTGTGTTTGTGAACGTTACTTCGGCGAGGTATCTCAAGGACACGAAGTAACACTTCCCTTGCGTTCCCAAGGAAGCCCGAATATACATGTACATTATACATGTACAATATAGTTGCAAAAGAAATCGCTTCGCGCTAGTGCGAATTCCAGGCACAGACTACTAGTCTAGTTGCCTACCGAAGACCACAAAATGCATCAGACAAGCCCAGCTAAATTATTCCCCTCTGAGAAGCAGCATGTTGAAAACCCATCATTCCAAACCAAGCAGGAAAGTCTCACCTGAGCTCCTGACTTCACTCTTTCTTTGTTCCCTGCTCTTTCCATACACCAGGATTCAACAGAATTCAAGAAAATGAAGCAACTAAAACTCAAAGAATTATTATTTATTTACAGAAGAAAACAAAGCTTAGTTAGAAGAGCGGCTTAACAAGCAGCTACACCTCACAGCTTTCATGCACAAAACAAAAGCCAGCCTGTAGTGGACACTTCAACCGTTAAACACCGTGTCTGGCACTTTCTAAATCACTTTGACTTTTAAGATCAACAATTTGTACTAATCATTCAAAACAAGTAGTTCTAAGCAGAAGCAGAACTAAGTTCACCATAGCAACAAGATTTTCCCTATTAAGATCTTCTTTGAATTTTTCTTCGTCACAACAATTAATATTTATTACACCTTCCAGAGAGGTGATATGGGATAATGTGAAACACCGACAGCAGCAGAAATGGGAACATATGTTTATGGAGAAGCAAATAACATAGAGACCAGTGTTGTTCTTAGAGGATGGTAAATAACAATATGTATTGGATTGTATCAAAAAATGAAAAATAAAATTGCAATAAATAAAGCAATTATAACTGACAATTAGGTTAACTAGGGTAGACCTCGACGGTGGATGAGCGGAGGCACATGAAGATAATGCATTGTTTGTCTGCTATGCTCCCAATTCTTTAAAACTAAATTAATTAAATTAACTACACATCAGTAGTATAGTAGGCGCAAAACGGTTATTATTGTGGTGGATGCGCGTGACTTTTATATAGCAAAATACTCCGATCGATGGTGGTGGATGCGCTAACTTTTATATAAGAAAATACTCCGCTCGGTTGTGGTGGATGCGCGTGACTTTTATGAAAGAAAATACTCCGCTCAATAATGGCGGGCGTGTAGTGTGTTTGTTTATACACGATTACAACATGTGTTACAACAGTTATACGTACTTTACAAACAATATACATATATTACAATATATATATTTTACAAACAGGTATATTTATACACACAATATTTATACATACATACGTATACAAAATAGATAACAAAGGTTTAGTTAATAAATACATTTTTATTTTCAACAGTGTTTTGTTACAGCAGTAACAAAAACATATATAAGCAGGATCATATAATGGCAAGAGTCGTGTACAATTTTTATATGGTAACAAAAATGTATGAGTAGGAGCACAAATTAGCAAGAGGAGGGGGGGGGGTGTACAATTTTTTTAATTTATATATTTATATTGGAAGACGGTTATGTTAGACTGAAAGAGGAAGGGTGTGTACAATATTTTAAAAAAACAGTAACAAAGGGGTCATAGTGGAAGAGAGATACAACGGGAGATGTCGTCGTGTCTTTTGCTGTATAAATGTAATAAATATATTTAATATCACAGGGTTTGGTACAGCTGCAGCCCAGAACAAATATAACCGACTAAGGGAAAGAACTAGATATTGAAGGGAGATGTCGTCGTGTCTTTTTTTAAGTATGTAAAAATATGACAGGGAATTTCTGTGTTGGGTTTGTGTTGGATGTGTGTATATACCTGCATAGGTATCTGTGCGTGCACGTGTGTGGTATGGCTTTTGGTGGTGTTGTGTACAGAGATATTTTTTTAGATGTTGAGGGGGGATGTGGTGACGTTGTCGGCGTGTACCTGTCTTTTGATGTAAAAGTAGGACAGGGAATTTCTGTGTTGCTCGTATGTGTAGATGGCGGAATTGCGTGTTCTGAATCCTACATTTTTCCCGCCCTGCGCTTGTTGGGTGTTGAGTACATCTAAAAACGTGTTTTTGGCTATGGTGTGTGTTGTTTGCTCAGTCTATTAGTCGTAGTTTTGTCGTAATCGCCAAAACAGTGGTAAGTTTTGCTACAGAGGGAAGTCATCCCACTGCCCTCGTATACTAGTTTAAAAAGGCCCGGTGTCCGTTTGTCAAATAACTTTTAGTCACGGCATTTCTGACAAACAAGTCGCGTTTTACCCTCACTATTAATAAATTCGGAACGATGGTCGGGACACACTTCGGCGGAAAACCATCGGTCGTAGGCGCTATAAAATTCTTGTCGCATAGCCGGCTTAACGGCGTCCACTAAGTTATTCGTGCTAAGGGCCAAATACAGACTGTCGATATCAGTCTCGCATAACTGAAAGTCTGCTCTATTTACAAATCTATCTAGTCAGTCTTAATACAATTTTAACATTCTCAATTTGGCGAACTGGTAGACGAAAAAGCCTATTCTCGCGGGTAGGTCCCAACTAATTTTCTTTTTAACCATTTCTACCTCGAAAATGTCATCCGTTACTAAACTCATCTTTCTAAAACGCGGACAGTTTTTTAATTTAGACGTACCCTCCCCAGGCGTGTATGAGACCTCTGCTTGCTTTGCCTTATTGGTCAGGGTTTTGCCATAAGCAGCGTTCCCTAAAAACTTCACAGTTTCGCTAGTTATGGCATAGACATCGTCTATATCCACCTGTCGGCGGGTGTCGGACAAGGTATCCCCAAACTGTTTAAAACAAGTCGCAGGCGTATACTCAATCACCTGGTACATACACGTGACTTGTAAGCCCTTGGTCAGGTACCAGCGAAGCAGAGGTGTCGCTAACATAATTTTTTCACCAACATAACTGCAGATAAATGTCCTTCTGCGGGTAGTCAGGAGTTTATTTTTTTCTGCGTATTCACGCATTAAAGCTCCAATATCATCTCTCGTGACGTCAACATTTTTTAAATGGGCGTCATTTCTGAAAAATGCTCTTTTAGGGAGTCGAGGACGCGAATGTCACACTCCACTAAGCCAAATAAGGTCTACTCTATCACAGAACCTATAATCTGTTGTTCTGTTAGCGGGTACCTAAATTTGGTATACGACGGTTTCAGGTTCGGGAATGTGCCGCTCAGAAATCGACCGATTGATCGATCGGTTTTTTCAATCTTTGCCACACACATTCCCACATTTCTATCAAGCTGACATCACACTCGGTCTTCAAATATTCGCCAATTTTCCGCGTCTTTTCGTGCAATTCAGTCAAGGGTTTCTTATTGACTGGATTAATGTCTCTACGGTTGGTTAGTGGGCAATTAGGGTGTCCGTGGAAAAGGCAGCCATGAAACTGGTAGACTGTGCGAGACTCTTTGTCCCAACCATCGATCCTAATGCGCCTATGCCCCAAAGACATTTCACGGCCGTTGAATTGAGTTTTTAAAGACACATTGTGTTTGTGCGAGATCCAAGTCAACCAGTCGCGACACTGCACGGTGTATTTATTGACTTTGTGGTACCTAAAACCATCCTCCTTGTTTCTTCTAATGGGAAAATTAGTGGGCATTTTTTGCATTAGCGCGCACAAATAAAGAGCGTTGATATCATAACCTTTAATGCACTGCACAATTTTGCCGCCTCTAATGCGCGTTTTGTTTTGCTCGTGAAACCTATGAAAGATTATTGATGGACCCCCAACTATATTTTTGTCTCAGAGTGTGGTGTAAATCTTGCTCCCGTTTCGAGCATAAAGAAAAATATGTATTTGACGGGAGGGTTTTGAGAAGGTACTTTAAGGTTACCCCGGGGACTGAAATGGCGTCTTTAAACATATCTATCCCTAGACCAGCGTAAAAAATAACTTGTTGTTCTAAAGCCGTTAAGAATTGGACCACGTCCTTGTTATTATACCACGTCAGAAAATCGCACAACGTGGCCATGTGGTTATCGACCCACACCCTCTGACATTCAGCGTACTCGGTACTAGAAATATTAGAATTTTTTAGGAAAGAAAAAAAGGCCGAGTGGGGTGGTAGCGCCGTTTCTTTGACGTATTCGTAGCAAGAAAATCCTTTAGTTTCCGAAACTTTATAAGCGCGAGATACTTGCTATACCTAAACCCGGGGGCTAGGTAATTGATTATATCTAAACATTTTAACTGGGGGGTAGCAATACCCATAAAGTTATTGTTTCTTGTTACTAAATATTTAAATACTTCGTCTAGAAAATACTCGATTAGGTAAGGTTTTATAACGTTTACGTCGTATTTCCCCGAGTTATAACCTAAAACGGGGAGCTCTCGCAAATAATCATCGAGTCTCTCGATGTGGCCCTCCAAATCACCGAGTTGAGTATATACCTTATCAAAACGCTCATGTAAGATGGCGTAAGCTCTCTCGGCAATTCGGGTCAGATGGTCAACCATCCTATTGACCAAGTCTTGAGGATCGCCTGTTGTGATAAAACAAACAGGCTCTTCCAACCCGGTTACATTGGAAGCCACCGAGCACGACAGAGGCACGTAATTTGACCAAAAGGTAGTTACACCACCCCAGTGGGTAAGTCTTCATTAGCAAAAAAACATGCATTATCAAATGTTGCCTGGTAGGGATACACGAACTTCGTATCGACATCTATACCCTGCGCGGCGATTGATTCCCAAATGGTGTCCGGTGGGGTATAAATATCTCTACCGGCTTATCATTGGTACAACGTTTCTTATGTTTTTTCATATCCCTAAAAATCTTCCATAATTTGCCACATTTGGGACACGAGAAAGAATGGCTCGCCCTATCTATATCAACTATGTACATGAAATGATTTTTATAAATTAAAAGATGCAACGTTTCTTTATAAATATCACTACCTGTGAGTTTGGGGGAACGGGTTTGTGCGTCGTCAAATTCAAAAATGTCAATATTTATTTTAAAAAAATTTTCTAACGCGGGAATGTGGGTTAAATTCACGCCGGGAAAATCGATGAGGGAGTCTATACCCTGGTGTGTTTGCCACTGTCTTAGGAGACGGCGCGTGGTTTTTATAACGTTAGTAACGGGCGCATCCCTAAAAACCGCCAGACATCTAAAAAAACAAAAGTTATCAGTGTAAGGTTTTGCGTTCAATTCGTATTGTAATGTGTTAATGTGTTTGTTGTCGGTGATGTATGCTGGAATATCAGCTAAACAACACCCAATAGGATGCTGTTGGATGTGATAAAGGTAAAAGGAGGTGGCGGGAATTATATCAACGAATTATTTGGTGTTGGGTCGGTTTAACTTTGCGTTGTTAATAGTATCACTGTCGTGTAATTGTGAAACAAAGGTGTTGAAATCTGTAATGTTATTAACAAATTGAGGGTTTTCCAACACAGTCGCGTTATTGTGTGATGCGTGGTAAAAGCGGAGCTCGTTGGTTTCTCTATGGCGTACAATGGTGTGGTGGATGTAATTAATTTTGAACCGTTCTGTTTGTTGGTTAAAAACTGGTCTAAGCAAAGAATACCAATTTATTGGATGTGTGTTGTCTGGTCTGTGAAAAAAGGTACAGGTGGACAAGTATGTGTTGAGGTTGGTGTGTGTTTTGATGGCTGACCAGTTGTCTGTGTAAATCTGTCTAACGTCAGACGGTATGTCTCGTAAACTGTCATAGTCAGAAGACAGGCGAGATTTCTTATTTGGGTCTTGGTGACTATGTCTTGGGCATTTGAGTGGTTTGGAGGGGTGGCCTGGACTGCAGCTGCTGTGGGTGGAATTGTTGATGATTATGATGTCTGCTGATAAGGGTCCGCTGAGGTGCGCGGCGCTCCTGATGATAGTGTGTGCCGATGAGCTGCTGTGAAGGGCCCTGTTGGTGAAGTTAGTGTTCTCGAAGAGACTGGGCCAGGTGTTGCAAATGTTCTACACAATGATGATGCAGCAGATGATAATGAAAGTATTATCGAAGAGACTGGGCCAGGTGTTCTGGATGCTGGTGTAGTTTTGGTACACGATGATGATGCTGGATTCTGTGTTACAAATGTTGTGCACGATGATCCTGATGCAGATGATGATTGATTCTCTCTTGTAGCTGGTATTGTGGTTCCTGATGTTGGAATCTTCATAGAGACAGAGGCGTGTTGCAGGTGTAGGTGGACCCGCAAACTATCAGCTCGGGTAAAGTTTTCGCCACAGATCTCACAGGTAAATAGAGTCAGATAGTGCACGGTATTGCTGGGGCGTGATAGAGCATCACGTCGGGTGAAAGTCTTCCCACATCGGGTACATAGCAGGCTGTTTTGTGCCCCCAGTGTGGGTAGTGTTTGTGGTGCTTGTTCCATAGTTGAAACGGACCCGTGCTTATTCTCTGTGTTGCGTGTCAGGTTAGCCGCTAGGGTGAAGTTTTCACCACACAGAGAGCACGCGTACCTTTGCTCCCCATGCACCGTATGCATAAGGACGAGTGACGAGGAATCGAACTCAAGTCAAACTCGGTTGAATAGAAGAATACAGTCTTTCAAGGGACAACATCCTGGACTTATTATGAAATCTAACGGTCACTTCAATCGGAGTTCAAGGTCAACTCAAGATTACAACCGTCAACGCCGACCTTCAATATAATGTGGAATGACATAAAGTACTTTCTTCAATCAAGATATTAAGGCTCATACGTACAGTACCCGGATGCGGGGAAATTTTTTTCTTTACAAAACAGATAAGTAAAAACGCTGTTGTTTTTTCTACCGTTTTACGTATATCTGAGCCTCTTCTTATGATTATGTCCACCCTTACATTATTCATGTTGCATGTTCTATGTTCAATGTTCTTCGTGGGAGGTTAGGAAAGGAGAATCATTAAGGAAGCATCCCATTTTCACACCTGGGCCTTCGTGACTGTTCTGTAGGGACACATTTACAGACTTCCCGCAGTGGAATGTTCCGACGCATAAGCGTCGAAGGATTTTAAGTCCCCTGTGTTCGGTTCTCTGTGAACTATCTGTTTTTAGCTGAAACGTCGCGTTAATTCATTGTTGTTTTCTTGGTAATTTTTGATCTGTACTTATTTTTATGATGTCTTTTGTTTGTTTCGGTCGTCCTTCTCCATCTTACTATCGTTCAGTTTGTTACACCTTTGTATCGATACACTGTGTTGTCTCTTGTCTTGTTCTTATTCCCGTCGAAGTTTTTATTGCATCTTTTGCAACGTTCATTTTTTAGTTCTTCATTTTCCTTCAGTTGATCTCTGCGAACGTGTTCTTTTGTAATCTAAATCTTGTCTTGTCTATATTGTCTACATTGTCTATGCTATTGTATTATAATGACATTTTAATGCATGACCTGTGTCATTTTTTTTAGTAATATATTGAATGATTCACTGCTATTGAGTGCCGTTCTTGGACAGGAACGTGTTGCACATACTAGATTGAAAATTAATTGTGAATTGGTTAAGTAAATCTTTTAAGGAAGAAATATTTTAAGGACATACTGGTCAAAATGTATTCGCTAGATTATTTTATTAAACAGGCTAAAACCCTTCAGATGGTTCCTGAAGAAGTAAGAACATTCGCACTTGCGGAATATGAAAAGACTCAGAAGTTAGAAGCTGTAAGATTAGAAAATGTAAAGTTTGAAGCGGAACAGTAGTAATTGGAGGCTGAAGAAAAGGAGAGAAAAATGAAAATAGAAATGGAAAATAGAAAATTTGAGGCTGAAGAAAACGAGAGAAAAATGAAATTTGAGGCCGCAGAAAACGAGAGAAATGCAGATGGAAATGGAAAGTAAGAAGATGGAAATGGAAAGTAAGAAAATGGAACGTGAAAATAGGAGATTAATAGCTGAAGAAAATACAAAGAAATTTCAGCTTGAGGCTGAAGAAAAAGCAAAAAAATTTCAGCTTGAGATGGCTGATAAGGAAAAACGATTTCAACATGAAAAACAAATGAAGGAGTTAGAACTTGAGGAAATTAGATTAGGAAATGAGAGTAATGCTCAGAAGGCTTATGATGGTCAAGCCTCATCTAAAAATGGAAATATTAATTTACACTCAAAATTACCAAAATTTAATCCTCCATCAGACGATGTGATTCATTACCTGGACATGTTTGAAGCAACACGTAAAGCCTATAACATTGATAAAGCACTGTATTGTGAAAAATTGTCAGAACTGCTTATAGGCGAAGCTGTGTCAGTCTATCAGATGACTAGTTCTACTGATAAAATAATTATGAGGCTCTCAGAGCTGCTTTACTTAAAAAATACCAAAGTCAGAAAATGATTACTGTTTACGCTTCAAATCTCTTTTACCACAGAACGGGAAAAAATGTTAGTGAGTTCATCTCACAAATACGTCTCACATTGAAAAGATGGATTGAATTATCCAAAACAGAAAAATCCTATGACGCTCTGTTTGATTTATTACTACGCGATAAAGGCTTGTCCTCGGTTAACCCGTCATTTCTTGCTTTTTTGCAGGAACGTAAACCTTCAAATGTGACAGAAATGGAGAAAACCTGCATAAAATATTGCACAGCCCATTAAAACATGGAAATTAGCAATTCCCATGTTAAAGCTGAATTACCTGTTGCGTTCGTTATGCAACAAAGTAGTCATTCACGTCATCGTTCATTAAGCAACGATAGGAACTTTAAAAAGGGAAATAACAAGAATTATAATTGTTATGAGGGGAAACAATTCAGTCATAATTCTCCATATAATGTTTCTTGGGGTCAGTCTCACAGATCACGAGATTTTGATAGAATTAATTTTGGAAATCATCAAGGATATAATTATTTCAATAATGGGCAATCCAAATCTCAAAATTCTAATAATAGACATGGTTCTCTGAATAGACAATATGGTCAATGGCACAATAGTGCTAACAATAATTGGCGTGCTGAACAAGATTTTAACCAAAACAGAAATGGCAATTTCAGAGATAATAGAATCGATCACGGCGAAGAGATAGATCTTCGAACAGTAGACCGCGTCATCAATCTAATGTAGCTATGATTGTCACACAAGGTAACAAAGAGCATAACACGAATGTTGAAACACATAATGCAATGTCTTGCTCTATTGATTATGATCAGGTCAAATCTTGCCAAGAATGCACAACCTTGTTCCTGCCCATGGCGATCACGACACTGCGTTACGGACATGTCTTACCAAGTCTCCCAGCGGCGTGTACGGCCACATCGGCTTCAACACACAATGGAACAGGATGTTTTAAAATAAATAGTGGTTTTGTAAATGATATTCCCTGCTCTGTTCTCTTTGATTCAGGTTGCAGCACCATCGGCGTTAGAAACTCACTGATCGACCCATGCTGCGCAACTGGCATGACAGTCAAATGCGTGACTTTTGGAGGGACTGTGGAAACTTTTCCTACAGCAATTATTAATATTCACACTCCATTTTTTTCAGGAAAAATACACGCATGTCTTCTCCCGTCACCAATAAGCGATCTCATAATTGGTCGCATACATGGTATAAAAGAGTGTATCCCACAGCAGATAGCTGATTGGGAAGAGCAACATTTACATTATGGAAATGCATTTACGACTATACCTAGATTTGTTTCACATGCACATACTACTAACATACTATGTAATGGAATCCATCATTGCAAATGATTCCGTTATTCATTACTCCACTTTTGCTGGTTCGTTACAACCTTTACGACATGCTTTTAATCCTAAGAATGAGATTAGGGTTTCAACACAACCTGTGAAGATTAGTAAGTCTTTCCATCATTTTGCTGTAACGCAAGAACAGGATATTATCGATAACTCTGATGTGAATTCAACATTGGAAAATGTGAACATTGAATTTATAAAATAACACTGACAACATAGATGAACAGTCTTCCAAATTGATATGATACCTCGCCAGTTACATATTTTGAATTACATTTTGAATTTCTACATGATTGAATTTTTATTACTACGGAACAATGTGAATTATTGACTGTTTTCGAAAATAACATTGTAACTTCGAAAGTTTATTGGAGATTAAAATTATGTGGTATTAGTAACATTTTTAATATGAACAGTATTGAATAAATATTAACAATTGAAATTACTTAATTAGTTGAATATTTAACATTGGTTATCAATAATAGTTTGTATAAGAGTTCTTAGAGCTAGAAACCGCCACTCTTGGTGTATTATTTTAGCACTCGTAGGTAATTAGTGCCACTAATTATTGCTAGACACATTTAAGTGCGTTGATCACTTTGCGTGTTTTATTTGCAGTTTTTGGTTACTAGTTCACTTATCATTTCTGATGTATTCTCATCCTATTCATTTTTATTCATTTGTTGATTTCTTCTTGTTCGTTTGATGTTTTCACATCCTTTTTTTTTTGTTTTTTAATTTCATCATCTTTAATACTTTAGTTTCTCTTCCTGTTGCCACAATTATCACAAATTGACTGAAAGTGGATGATTTGTTTCTTACTATGCCTTTTGTTTATTTGTGTTGACTTCAATTTAATATTCCACATGTCATTATTAATTTATATATAGGGAGGGGTATTATAAGTACATGAATATGTAAATGTGATTCACCTCTCCGCGTTAATTAAAGTAAAAAAAAAATTAATATAATTAATTTTTTTTCGGGAGGGGTTGTAAGGTAGCGGTTGCGTCCGTTTTAAGTCCTTAACAGGCATTAACAGACACAGGCAGTCTCAGGTCCTGCCTCTGTTAAAAGTGTACGCACCAACTAAGATGTTAGTAATATAGTTTGTAGATTTTATTATTCACGCACAATAGTGCACAATTTTGAGTATATAGATGTTCTAGCGCGCTTGTTGCCAGACAGACCAAATGACGTAGGAGGCTTGTATGGAGCAAGCTAGGATTTTGGTCAGACATTCTTTGTCGGTTGATATTCTGTCAGCCCTATGTGTTGGGCAGATATTTTGATTCATTGACCCGGCCTTCGGTGTAGAAGTAATTGCCGGTTGTCAGAAGCGTAAGTTTTATTCTCGTCCTAGTTGTATGGAGGTTATATATATATTCGTTTATAGACGTTCTCACCCAAAGTCGACCTCTAGATAGAGCCTACACTCGTTGGTCCTATAATGGATAAGCTTGGGGAGTCTAGTCGTTGAAAGCCTACATGAATGTTAAAAATTGAAGTGAAGTTTTAAAGAGATGGATCTACTAGGATGTATTCTTGAAATGACGTCATTTGAGTCACGGCGATAAAGAGAGTTGATTCAAAGAACTGTAATTAAATATTGATTGCTCAGAGGATGCCGACATAATAAAATGTTCAAAGGCTCTTATATGATTGACGAGGCCAATTAAACAGGACAGTAGTTGTAATATATACCTTAGATGTCTTGAAACATAATGAGGATCTCTGTCCTTGAGAAGGTCAACCGTTAGTGGATTCACCTTATGATCTATCTGCCTCATGATTTTTATAACTATAAGTTGATGAAACGATTTTGTATGGAATTAATTAGATGGATTATTGAAATGAAATTACTTCACCTTCATACTATTAATATGAACTGTCAAACAATGTTGAATATTTCGTCTCGTCCAAGTATCTTCTCAAATAAATCATGTACCAGTTTTCATCACCGAGTTCTTCTATGATCGTCTTGGCACTTGGTGACGTGCCCTGTTTGCATTTTACGTTGACTGGTTAACATCTTAAAAAAGAATAAAAAAAAGGATCTTAGCGTAAACAGCACACCCTTGCAGTCGACTTATCCACCTCCAAGAAAAGACTACAACAGTTTTTCGTAGATCGCGGTCACGGGTAAAAACGCGCTCACAGTCCGAGCACGCATATCGCCGGCTCTCGGGTTGAGGTGAAGACATCTGAGAAATAGAAACAATAAAAAGAATTTAGACATCATTAAATAAATAAAATAAATAAATAACATGTAACAAAACTAATCAGTTAACCCAGACTTATAGAGAAACTGGTATATAGGTAGATACACACAGACAGACAGACAGACAGACAGACAGACCCATATATTTAGGGAAGTATATACACACACACACACACACAGGCTCCTAGGGAGGTATATACAAATGCGCACTCTTATAACAAGGGTGCATCTCTTTCTGTTATCAAGTGAAAGACAGTTTTTTTTTAATTCTGCGATGTAAAAATACCATAAATATAAAATTGGAAGCAGGCAATTTATGATATTGATTTGGACCTATAACCCAACTTGTAATTATTTTCACGACCGCAGACAGCGACGAGTGATGAGTAATATTGATCTGCGGGAGCCGCGCTAGCGTAGTGGTTACAACACCGCTCTGGCGACCGGGTGATACAGGATCAAACCCGGGCGACGGCATTTGAGGATTTTTCGTCGACCGGGATTTGGACTGGATTAACTCGAGACCTGGCGAGGACATTTGAAGGAGTGTCGTCGACCAGGGACTGGCGGCTCCTGAGCCGACCCAGCTGCAATGGGTACCTCCGAAATCGGCGAGTATTTGCCTGAATGGCGAGGGACACCTGTCTCTGTACAAGAAATAAAGGGATACTCACGTAAAATCAATGTCAGGTTAGACATAAATAATAACCTGAGATTTGGCCTCATGTATTAGCGGGCGTACGAAAAAAAAAAAATATTGATCTGCCTTCACGGCTGCAAACAATGAGACTTTATGATTTACCCTACAGCCTCGCTGTCTTTTATTGTAATATGTTTTTGTATTTATTTTATACTATATTATCTATAGTAGGTATTTTCCTTGTGTAGTTCAAAATGTTTTTTTTTCAAAATCCAAAATATGCTATTTTCCACGCTAGTATGTTTTTAATTTTCACTGGATGGTTAATCTGTATGTATCTGTAACTTTTACCGGTTTGGACTACTGGCTCGGGTCATTATTTTTTTATATGTTCCCTTTAGTTATTTGTAATACTTCTTCTTCTTCTTCCTCGTTCGCCTTCAGACTTCCACATTTATGACTCTAATAAAGGCAGTAGTCAACCAAAGGCTCCCAACATCTCCAAACAGTTTTTCGTTGACAGAAGTGGGTTGTTGCCATATGCTACTCCGTTCATTACTGTAGGTTGGGCAGTATTGCAGCAGGTGTTCGACTGTCATTGGGCTGGTACCGCAAGTGCAGAGATCTGTTGCACCAATTTTGTATTTGTGGTACAGATGGTATCTCAATCTATTGTGACCAGTGCGTAGCCGAAAAATAATGACCTGTTCTTTTCTGGATAGTTGATGATATGCATCATTTTTCAAATGTCCCGGGTGCTCTCTTTCACATTTGGACTTGAATGTAGCCTTTATAGTGGTCTTTGCCGTTGCGTAAGTTGTCTCTATATCATTTTGTTGTAAGGCACCTCCTTCCTTAGCAAGTCTATCTGCCTCCTCATTTCCTGGTATGTTGCAATGGGCTGGTATCCACTGGATAGTGCACTTCTTGAAGCATTCGGCCAGTCTTTCAAGGGAGATTATCAGTTTTTTCAATCCTTTAGTTTGGTGGCTCTTCAGCACTGATATTATTGAGAGGGCATCTGAAAAGATTACTATCTGTTTTTCTTCCTGTGCTTTGCATTCAATAAGAGTTTCAGCTGCCTGTTTCAGGGCTTCTGCTTCAGCACAGAAGTTATTGCAGTATTTTCCAGTGGTAATTGCCATAGAGTGAATTCTATTCTTTAATTTTATGAGGATGCCGGCACCCCCATTTTCAACTGCATTTGTTACCGAACCATCAGTATATGCATGTGTCCAAATCTTTGCTGGAAATGTTTGGTCAATATACTTGGTTGCTATACACTTTCTTTGTGTTTCTGTCTGTGTTCCCTTACCTTCAATGCCTGGAATATCAGATTTTAACTTAGGAAAGCATCTTATTTTCCACAGTGGGATAGTTGAGCTTGTTGGGATTTTCTTTGCAACTGAGCTTGCTAGTATGGTATTATTGTTAATTTTTACTTTTCCTTGGGCGACAAAGTTAGTTCGCTTGAGCCTGCCTCTTCCTAGCCTATTCATTCTTTGGTACATGGGGTGTCCTTCGAGCCTCTTAAATTTTTCAGCTTGTTTTAAGACTCTGCTGTCACGTCTATCCTCAATTGACTGTAGCCCTGTGATGTTTTCCATATGGTTGATTTGTGTAGACTTTAGGGCCCCTGTTATAATACGTGCTGCTTGGTTTTGGAGTCTGTTTACTCTGTCAAAATTTGATTTTGCTGCCGTCGACCAAGCTGTGATGCCATATTCCATAGCAGGTCTGACTCTGCCTGTGTACAGCTTTTTGAGGATATTCGCATCAGCACCCCATGTGGTACCTGCTAACTTTTTTTACGATGGCCATGCGAAGTTTTGCCCTTAGCTGTATTTTGTTAATCTGTGATTTCCATGTCATTCTGTGATCTAGTGTGATTCCTAAGTATGTTGGTGTTTCATCTTCTCGTACTGTCTGCCCATTTAGTTGCAGCTTTGCTTGTAATACAGTATTTTAGCATTTGTAGTTACTATGAGATTTTTCTACACTCTTCTTTGTTATCAGACAGTTTCTGGTTTGCTTTTTTTTATTCTGCGATGTAAAAATACCATAAATGTTCCGCCCGCCCGCCCGCGCTGTAGCGGTTTGGAAGCAATGCCTAGTTATAATATTGATTTGTAATCCCGCTGTCTTTTGTTATAATAAAAAAAGTCGCGATATTGTCAGTGCAATTATTGTTCGCGAGATTCATATTGATCTACTCGCACGTCATTTTTTCTCGGGTAAAGTTGTAAGTACCACGCCCCGACCAAATAGTAATCACACGTAATGATTTTACCGGCTACCGGGTAAAACAGCCAGTTAAATTTGTCTCGTTACGTACAAGTTTAGACATGTTATTAAACATATTTGTCTGTCGCCTGCAGGTCAGATATGATTGCACCCTCTGGAGGCAATATCGATCTGAAGATGACTCATTCTCAAAGATAATGCGAGACACTGAACAACGAGTCGCTTTTGTCTACAAGGCGTGGTTCTAATAATACACAAGAACAAAAACGAGCACTGTCGAAGACTTTTAACACTTCCTAGTGAAAAACAGACAATAACAGCCATATACAAATATATATTATTTAGTTTAATAGAGAAATAAAACAGGATAATAAAAATAATTTAAAGGAAAAAGGTAAAGGAACCCGTTACACGCCCAAATGAGGCATATTGGGAATATGGTGTTAGGCCCATATTATCTTGACCGTCGGCACACGAGGGGTGATGTGGTCGGCATCACACCGGCCGCCTTAACCTTCCCAGAGTTGCTCTGGTACCCATTTGGGGCTGGGTCGACACAGGAGCCGTTTTGCCTAAAAATTCCCGCCTCATCTGGGGATCGAACCATAGACCACTGCGCTAGGAAGCCAGTGCACTAACCACTATGCTACCGCGGCTCCAAAATAATTTAGGCTATGTTTTAACTTCCATTAAGATGGCTTGGCCATGTCTGCAGAATGGGAGAAGATCGGATACCACGACAAGCATGGGAAACAGAGAGCCAGGGATCCAGACCCCGAGGACGACCCAGAGTCCGCTGGGAGGACAACATTAGACAATCTTTGAGGGACAGAGGACTAGAATGGAACCAGGCCAGGAGGAAGACAGCCGATAGGATAGTCTGGCGCTCTCTCTTCCAAACCTCTACACCTCACGGTAGAAGGGGAACGACTAAGTAAGTAAGTTTAACTTCCTACCGAAAAAAGTACGAAAACAAACACAAAAACAAACAAACAAACAAACAGATATATAACAATCCGATTTTATATATTTTTTAGCTTAATAGAGAATAAAAAAACTAGGATAAAAAATAATTTAGGGTATGTTTTAACAAAACTTCCTACCGAAAATATAAAAAACAAACGAATACAGAAACAAACAAACAGACATATAAAAATCCGACTTTACATATATTTCTAGTTTAATAGAGAAATGACATGTAGATATTTAGAAAATAAAAATAATTTAGGTGATATGTTTTAACAAAACTCCCTATCGAAAATACACAAAGACAAATAAAAAAAGGGAAAAAAATAAAAACAACACAGACGAACAAACAGATAAAAATGTATATTATTTAGTTTAATAGAGAAATAAAAACTTTGCGTAGTCTATTTTTTAACTGTTAACAAAACTTACCGAAAAAATTAAAAAAAAAAGACAAACACAAACATATAAAAATTTATATTTTTTAAACATAAAGATATGACATTTAGAAAATAAAAATAATTTATGATTTTTTCTTTGTAAAACTACATTTTAACTTTTAACTTCCTACCAAACAATAAACAAATAGAAACACACGAACACAACCCCAGATATAAAAAAGAATAAACATACCATATAGTTTCGGTTGTAAGATTGAAGTGGCTCGTCTCAGAAGACTGTTTCTTTGTCTCGAGGTCTTTCACAGAAGACGTGTGTCTTTTTCTCTGGGTGTAGACTGAATGCCTGGTCTAAAGAATTTTTTCAGAATATAAAACAAAGGTTCTCTGTCAAAAACGGCGCGCGCGCGTACAATCCATAATTTCAGAGACGTACTGCGCATGCGCACAATCCATAATTTCTTGTTCGTTGCCACGCATTTTACGTTCGAAAAGAATGGAACACCGTTAGTATCGATTATGTAATTACGTTCATCTTTTCGTACATTGTCACACAAAAATACGTCGCGCCAGGTAAAAAGCGCTTTTTGTTTAAAATAATTTGTTGGTGGCTCAGGTGGTGGAAAATTAGTTAATTGCGTGTTAAGAAGATGATCGAACGGTAAAAAGGAAACATTAAAAAAAACTAGATTTCAAAATAGATATTTTGTGTGTTTGTCAGTTTGTTAGTGTGACAGTATATGAAAATATATATTCACTGAAAAAACGGGTAAAACTTTATTGTACAAAAAATGAAATGGTATATTAAAAGCGCCTTTATATTAGAGCAAACTTTAAACAACAAATCATTAAAAGAGCAAATGGGGTACTACACATTTTTTTGTATTATTATGGTCTGTTGACTTTACCCCCCTGTAACAAGTTGATCCTTTGAAAGGGCAGTAATTCGGAATATGTTTTTGGGCAAAGTAGATTATGAGTTACAATACTTGTATACCTGATTAAGCTGAGGTTTGTTTAACGTTATAATAGAAACATATCCTTTTTATTTTGAGTGACAGAGTACAGGAAAGCGTGCGAACGCTTTTATCTCAAATGCTGAGATGTATTCATTCTGTACTGTTTTTGAGCTGTGTTCAAAAACAGCGGAGTCTCGTTTTGGGTTTTTTGGCGGGACTAGAGTGTGTGATCCCGGAGAGGAGAAGAGGGATTCGGAGTGTTGGACCGGGAGTTAAGTATTTGTGAAGCTTTGAGGAAGCTATTATGAGTCCAGGATTGGGACAGGCCATATTATGTATTTGTGAAGCTTTGAGGAAGCTATTATGAGTCCAGGATTGGGACAGGCCATATTATGTATTTGTGAAGCTTTGAGGAAGCTATTATGAGTCGTGAGGACTTTAGGCCATTATTTATGTGAACTGCTGGGTGCAGTATTATAAGTCTAGCGCAGAGATGAGTCGTGAGGACTTTAGGCCATTATTTATGTGAACTGCTGGGTGCAGTATTATAAGTGAGTCGTGAGGACTTTAGGCCATTATTTATGTGAACTGCTGGGTGCAGTATTATAAGTGAGTCATGAGGACTTTAGGCCATAATTTATGTGAACTGCTGGGTGCAGTATTATAAGTGAGTCATGAGGACTTTAGGCCATAATTTATGTGAACTGCTGGGTGCAGTATTATAAGTGAGTCATGAGGACTTTAGGCCATAATTTATGTGAACTGCTGGGTGCAGTATTATAGCGCAGTGTTATAGCGCAGAGATGAGTCGTGAGGACTTTAGGCCTTGATATAGATCTGCTGATGAATGTTGAAGAGTATTGTATTGCAATGACTTGTAATGTGACTGTGTGTATATCAATGTAAACGTGATCGTGCTGTGACTTAATAAATCGACATTTAAATTACACCAGATGTTTACGGCCATCCATGACTATTATTTACGTACCTGTGTTGTGAGTGACTGTTCTACCACACACTCACTAATACATACCTAACACAGATACGACGGCAAGCCTACGCCACCCATACACCGTTAATATTCATAACTTGACTACATAACTTGACTCAGCAAAAGTCTAGAGTCATTGTTTGTAAACAAAGCAACTGTAGTAATAAATATTTTCATCATGTAACAAATAATAAGCGCAAGTATGCTAACTTTGCTCAACATGAGCCCAGAATCAGTTGTAATAGAGATAAACAAGGTAACAATAACACTGGTGTTTTAAATACTATGTCTGATAATGTTGTTCAGCACGAGAAAGTGTCTCGGTGTTGTGAATGTAACATTTTGTTTCAGCCTACGGCAGTAATGTCTTCTGTGATGTCTAGAGATTATAAAACAAGAGCTGAGGGCATTTTGAAACGACCATTACTTTACAAGGACCAAAATAATGGGTAATTGTAATTTGACTTCTACGTTTTTTCTCCTTAGATTGTACCATTCATTAAAATGGAAATTTTCATTCATATATTTTGACAGAAGCGACTTTGCGATAACAGTCAAGGCTCCTGTGTCATATTAGTAGTGAGAAAAGTGGGTCAACTCAGCATCCGTGTGTGCGTTCAAGCGTAACTTGTGTCTGCTAATTTCGTTTGAAATATTTAATGCATCATTTGATTGCCATGATTTTTTGTTTTTATTGTTAGCTATATTCCATTGTTGAACTTGCAGTGGTTTGTTTTGGTTTGTTGTTTTTGTAGCAGTTTTGTTAGGATAACTTTTTGTACATGTTGAGTTTGCAAGCCCTATGCACAAAACTCATTATTGTAATGGTGCAATAATTACTTCTAGATAATTCATGAGCACTTGAATTTTTTCTCATATGTTTTATGTGATGTATAATTTTTTTTGAAGAAAAAAAACTTACATTTGTTAATGTGTGTTTGTTTAGAGATAGATTGTTTATATGTACTTCATTTTCTTAAAGTATATTTCATTGTTAGTTTATCTACTATAGCCTTGAATTGGTTGTAAAGGAAATATTTTTTATGCAACTTAGTGCTACGAAACTTTTTTGTATTTTTTTTTGAAAATGTATTTTTTGAACGGTGTAATATTTTTTCTGTGCCAATGTTAATCTGTATATTATGGTTAGTAATGTGTAGTGTCATTAGTTCCTTGAAATTGTTTTTTAATGTTTGATGTATTTTTTCTTTAGTAAGTGTATTTAGCGCGTGACTTTGAGTCAGTGCAAATCTTTTTGATAGCGTCTTATTTTTTGTTTGTGCGATATCTTGTATAATTTATTATTAGTTATGCATAAGTTTTATAATTTGGTTAAATTACTTACTATTCTTTTTGTCATAAGTTTTTTTTCACTTGTGTTGTTAGTATAGATATACTTTGTCATTTTGTGTTATAATTTTTTTTATCGTAGCTGTATTAACTTATATTATATGATGTGTGATTTAAATAGTTATTGTAAGGTATTGTTACAACTTTTTCTACATGTGCATCTTTACTTTTCATCTGTCCTTGTTGACTATTCGTCATCTCTTTACATCTTGTCTGTTGTCTTTTCAGCATGATCTGATATGTTGTTTATACTTACGTGTTTCATCTTTGTCTCACTTTATGCTTCGTGTATACTTTTTTCTGTTACGCTACTTAGACTTTCATTCTTTGTATTGTTCAAGTAATGATGTAACTTTAGATCAGGGATAGTTGTATTTGCTTTACATGATTTGACATTGTGATATTATTTGTTGTTTTTTCATATGATGATTTCACATTTTACTTCTTTTCGAATTATACTTTGTTTACTTGATATTATCATTTCTATTACTATTGTTTGTTGCTTGTTTGAGTATTATTGTATATGCTTAACTTAGTTCTGTAATAGATTAATTTTGAGATACTTAGCTTGGTTTTCTAATAGATTAATTTTAGTAATCATACGTTGGATGATTGTTATTTACTTTACATTTACTGCTAATATTTTGTAGATATACTATTTCTGACTTATCATAAGATGAATTTTGTAAAACATAGGTTAGAACTCCATTATCTTTTAAATTTCTTCGTTTTGGGAGTTAATTTTCAAAAAAATGATAGAATCATTTTTTTTTCTCCTGGGTGTGTGGGAAACTGTAACCCCCCCCCCCCCCCCCCCCCCCCCCAAAAAAAAATAATAATGTTGCAAACGGGCGAGTATGAGAATACCTTTGTTGTGAATGACAAAAAAACTTCACGCGACTAACGATTTTTAGACCGGCACAGTGGTTCTCGTGTTGTTGAAATTTTTTGAGTGTTTTTTTGTTCGAGGGATGGGTTCTCACATTTTTGAAAACAATATAATACCTGCATATGAGTGTAATTTATCATTACTAGCCATGGATCCCAGGTGGCAACATCCTTTCACAGCCCTGATAGCTGGACCGACTGGTAGTGGGAAAATTGTGTTTGTACGTCGATTTTTGCAACATATCCGGGACATGGTGGACCGTAATCCCGACAAAATTATATGGTGTTATGGGGAATATTATTATTATGGGGAATGGCAGTCAATGTATAATTCGATGACCGGAGTTCAGTTTATTGAAGGACTGCCGGACATGGACCAGTGGTCAGGTGATAAGAAACGCCTTCTTGTTATAGATGATCTGATGAGTGAGACGGATGACAGAATAACTAAACTATTTACGAAAGGCAGCCACCATCGCAATATTAGCGTGATCTACATTGTGCAAAACCTATTTGGCAAGAACAAAGTACCATTAGTTTGAATTTTTATTATATAGTGCTTTTCAGAAATCCACGAGATGGGTCGCAGATTACGAATCTAGCCAAGCAGATGTATCGAGGTCGTACTGCCTATGTCCAAGAAAGTTTTAAAGACGCGACGGCGGCCCCACACGGTTATTTGCTAATCGACCTGCGCCAGGCAACACCGGATGCTTTGAGATTGCACAGTCATATATTTCCCCACGAACAGCAAGTCGTGTACGTCCCCAAATAACGAGATGGGGAAAAGATGAAACGCCATGCTGAAATGTTGAAATTTTCAGGCAGTACCAAACCCCCATCCATCAGGCTGTTATGAAAACAGCGTCACCCGACCTCATAAGAACACTCTGCGAATGTTGTCATAACATATTCAAAGGTAACGTTCCACTTACACCCCTTCAGAAGAGTCGTATGCGTCGTTACAAGAACACCCTGAGAGCTCTCACCAAAAAGAAATTGTCGCTCAAAAGACGGAAACAATTTTTACAAACTGGTGGTTTCATAGGCGCGTTGTTAACCCCAATACTACCTGTGTTAAAAGGTGTCTTATGTGTGTAAAAAGATGGCCAAGAAAACGATTTTGATGGACCCTCGTTTGTTAGAGTCTCAAAAACCTTGAAAAACCCCCGATGCTCTAAGAGATAACATAGGAAAATTGGACAGTCAAATGCAACTAGTCTTGTATCGAGAAGATTTACCGGTGAGTGACAAATCTAGATTATATCAGCGGACACAAAAGCGCTATTTGACTCGACTAGAGCAGTACAGTCACGTACCTCTAGGCCTCGTGGACATTTAACAACCAACACATTTACAATCTACTGACCAGCCAGGTTCACCAACTGTACTTAAAGACGAGGTCATGGACAAAACTCTTCAGTCGCCGACCGAACAAGTCACACCCGCTAATAACAAAAAGGTGGTTGATAGTAAATTGCGAGAAACATCGTCGTATTCACTCAGAAGAAGGAAAAAGATTAAAAACCAAAAGTGGGAGGCATGGCCAAAGAAGGGAATAAGATTTTAAAACAACATTACTACGAACCAAAGATACCAGGGGCCTATGGCGACGTGGGTGCCTTGCAACGTAGTTCCAAACTTACTCGTAAAAAAATCGAAGAGTGATTAGGTCATCATGATACGTACACCTTACGCAAGCCGGTGCGTAAAAAATTTAAAGGCGCGCGACCATCGTTGGTGGTATCGATCAACTGTTTCAGGCTGATCTAATAGACTTGCACAGTTTAAAAAAATTCAACGATGAGTTGTCCTATCTAGTGACGTGTATCGATGTGTTTAGTCAATTGGCGTGGGCTGTTCCGCTAACAGCCAAAACTGGGAAAGCCTTAGTAGAAGCGGTGAAGACAATTTTTAATAGTCGCAAACCGATACATTTTCAAGCAGACAAAGGCAGTAAATTCGTCAACAAAACATTCTTAAAGTTTCTTAAAGAAGAGGGTGTCCATTTCTTCACTATTGAGAATGACGACCCCAAGGCAGCAATAGTGGAAAGATTTAATCGAACCTTAAAAGAAAAAAATGTGGCGTTACTTTACTAAAACCAACAGGCTTCGCTACGTCGACGTGATAAAGCCACTGATCCGCAACTACAATTATTCGTATCATCGTAGTGTTCAAATGGCACCGTCGCAAGTTAACCCGATCAATTAAGAAGAGGTGTGGCATACGTTGTATTCGACCCCTGACGTCACCGGAAGAAAAGTCTATTTTAAAGCAGGTGATCGTGTGCGGATCGCGCAAGCCAGACAGACTTTTTAAAAGGGTCATACGCCGGCGTGAACAGAAGAACTGTTTACGGTCAGTCGACTAAACAATACAACGCCGGTCACGTACGTGCTTAAAGACGATGGTGGGTAGGATATGAAAGGGTCTTTTTATCAAGAACAGCTGCAGCGGGTCGGTGACAAAATAGTTTATCGAATCGAGTTCATTTTGCAAGAACGACGAGGTGTAAGCGGTGTTAAAGAGTATTTAGTCAAATGGTTTGGTTATAACTCGTCATTCAACAGCTGGATTTCCGCCAAACAACTAGCGAGATATCGAGACTGATGGACATAGAAGAAGTGAGCACCCCAGTTTTGCGGGCACCCCCTCCCAAGGCCACGAGAACCTCGTTCTGGCCTTTTTGGGGAAACTAGTCCCGCGTCTTGAGATCGTTTTCGTCTGTCAGATGATCGTTATATATGTCGCCATCGAGGTCTCGTTATTCAATCTGAGTCGGAGCAACGCCGAGGTACCTGACGGGAAGTCTTGGATCGCCTTAATAAGCAGTTGTCTTGGTTACATGTTACCACATTGAACCTGATGAAACGGGGGCTGATTTTGAATAGAAAAAAAAATGGTTAGACACGTACCAATCCGAGGAAACCCCAAATGTACGAGGAGTTTTACTGCAATCAAGCTGGACACGGGATGCCATTGTTTATTGGAGGCAGAAGTCAAAGAGGGCATGGCTTAGGGAGTTTTTTCAGCGGGCTTGGTCGCATGGTTCTCCCGTGGTTAAAAACTGGAGTTAAAGCTGTACTCAGAGAAGGAGTTGGCACCGGTCTACAGGTCGCGAGCGATGCGTTAGCCGGAAGAAACGTTGGAGAGTCATTTCGTGAACGAGCCAAATAATCGGGTCAGCGTTTATTACAGGGAGCTGTTGACCACCTCAACACTAACCAATCGGGTAGCGGTATTAGAAGAAAAAGAACGAGAAAAGCGAGGGCTGCCTCACCTGGCGAACCGAAAAGAATAAAACGAACTACCTGAGCTCGCCCTTCTCATTCCTTGAAGAACAAGCAACGGTACTCTGATATATTTGCATGATGTCGCTTATTCACCCCAGCTCGTGCGACTGTCTTCACAGTGGTCTAGATTTGTTAAGCGTGCCACCAACGCAGAAGGCCGTAGAAGATGGTCACTTTGGGGAGATACACCCGTTGGCTGCCTTAGCACTCGGAGTCCCAGTGGAATTTGTAATATCGGGGAACGGGGAAGAATATCTAGATTTATTCAATACTTTTCTACACGTGCGCGCCAAAACCACGTTAGCCAATGGCGTCAAATTACCAACTGATGCGGATGTGGCACCGGTCAACTATTACCTGCACAGTTTATTCTCCCAAGTCGACGTTTCCCTGAACGACACGCTGATTACACCCAGCAAGAACACCTACCCTTATAGAGCTTACATGAAAGCCACTTTGAATTACGGTGAGGAAGCCAAGCAAGGTCATATGACAGCGGCTCTGTTTTACAAAGGCACGCCAAGCTCTATTGCGGAAACAAGTGGCGATAATAACAACCGACTAAATGCAAGATGTTGTGTTAGAACAAATAAAGGGAATACAGAATGGTTCACAGTAGAAACAGGGGTGAAACAAGGCTGTATTATGTCACCACTACTTTTTAGAATAGCTATTGATTGGATTATGAGAAACTATACCCACAATGAACAATTAGGTATAAAATGGACACATGGAAAATTCCTGGGGGACCTGGATTTCGCAGATGATTTAGCATTCTTAAGTTCAACACCCAGACAATCCCAAGAAGCAGTAAATAATTTGTGTCATCTTTCGGTTAAAATAGGTCTCCAAATAAATGCCTCTAAATCTAAAGTTATGAACTTTTCTAACGAGAACTTTAATATCATCGTGAACGGGGAAAAACTACAGAAAGTTGAAAGTTTCAATTATTTAGGCAGTAAAATGACTCAGGATGGTGACACAACAAGAGAAATTCATACTAGAATTGCTTTGGCAGCTAGCGCCTTCAATAGATTATCTAACATTTGGAAATTACGATCATTGAATATACATACCAAGCTTCGTCTGTTTAATTCAAATGTTATCTCAGTGTTAATCGAGGAAGTGGAGGGGAACTGCGGTAAGACGTGGAATACAATGGATGGGTTTGAAAAAAAATCGAAAAAAGGTGATTCGTCTTACGAGGACAAAAGACGTAGACTATTTTCTTTGTCTTTTGTCCTCGTAAAACGAATCACCTTTTTTCGATTTTTTTTCAAACCCATCCATTATCTCAGGTGAAGAAACAAGCTAAATACATTCGATGTTTATATTGTTATTTTATTACCTAAGGGGGTAGTCTTCGGTCCTGCCAAATGTACGCACCAGTTTTATATAGTTATATTATTTGTGCGTTCGATTGATTCACGCACTGACGTGCACAATGCAGTGTGAGTTGCTTTGGACGCACGGGTAACCTAGTTTAGGGATTGTGACGTCATGTTTTGAACGGGGTAGTTCGGACCTTGTTGATGTCCGAGATATATTTCTTGGAAATTGCTGGCAAGTTTGAAGAAGCCATTATGTTATATTGATTCTACTGGTATTCATGATGAAACCTATAGTAGAAGTATCAAGTAAGTGTCGCCCCAGGTCATATCAACTGTTTATTGAATTAAATTAAATTATTAGGCTGCTCCTAGTTTGATCTAGCGGGAATTCATCATAGCATGTCATTCCTAGAATGGACAGACGGAGTCGTTAGCCCTTTTGAATTACCGTAGAGGGATGATACCTACGAGTGAACGAAGTTAATTGATTCGTATGCTTCACATGTTTTATATGCCGTATTTTGTAATGCCAAAGTCGTGGCATGATTTTGAGAGGTTAGTTAAAACCTAAAGATACTAACTCAGATACCTCTTCATATATGTACCAGTGAATGATATATGGAGTCTACGTTATATGGAACTATGTCTTGGATAGAAACAGTCTCTTATTGGACGAATGCGGGAGCTCGTGGTATGGGAGTACATGCTTAAGTGGATGACCTCAAGCAAGGTCAACGGACATTCCCTTGCTGTTAAAACCTAGAATGAATATTATTGGATTCTTATAACTTACGTGAGAGAGGATTTTTGATATGAATGACCAGAGATGTATCGTTTTATCGGAACTGTCACTACTATGTATAAATTGTTCATCGTACCTGTCAAGGAACATTGTACCGTCTTGTCAAACGTCTTCGTACCACGTAATAAATTATAATAACTTTACCGACGAGTTGAGTATGATCATGTTGGCCTGATTTGCCTTCCACTCGTTGAAGTTCTGTTGGATAGCTCTTCATCTAATTTTCATTTTTACATTCGCGTCAAGATGCTAGTACATTGGTACATCTGCTACTAGCTATCATGTTACCCGAAAAGAGCGCTCAACAGTAATTGGTATGCCAGTGTGGTCTGGAAGTAATTTCAAAGGAACGTACCCATCCAAATTATCGTTTGAAAAGAAGAATTTGTACTTTCAAGGCGACATCATCTCAATTTGGATCCTAGCGTGATAATGAATCAAAATCAACTCAAATGCTCAAGATCATCAATCAACCTCCACGTCAAGTTCTACAGTGACTGACTGCCTTGCTCACCTCTTCGTCAGTATTACGTGCGAGCTGGTTTTATATACGCAGAGCGAAGTATTGTATCCTCTGACGTACATCCACGGAGACGAGGCACCTTGTTTTTCCGGCACACGCGTAGTTGAGTATAACTTACTTTCGTTAAACATTTTATTACTTAGTTGTGCCTTCGATACTTATGTCCATATTTATATTTTCTATGTTATTTGTTATGTGTTGTGCATTCTTCGTGGGAGGTAGGGAGGTTGATCTGACGAACGAGATCCATCTCGAAGCCAATTCGGGCTCTTCGTCAGACGTTCTGTAGGGTTCAACTTGTAAGTTTCAATTGAGCGATAATTCCGGTACAAGGCTAAAAACCTTGCCGAAGTTCCGATCGCTAGTTGCTTCTTATAATTGTATCTGTTTAGCTGTTGCTTCAAGTTTTAATTGTTGTTTTCGTAGTTATTTTTACTCGTATTTAGTTTTATGATGAATTTTGTTTGTATTATTGTCCGTCTCACCTTTCCTGTCGTTCAGTTTTTTACAAAACCTATGTTTTTACACTGTGTTGTCAATTGTCTTGTGCATTATTGGATCGTAGATGTCATCGTAAATTTTTACGACATTCTATTTTAGTTCCACATTTTTATTTTATTTGATTTCTACGACTGTAGTCATTTGTCTTGATTATCGTGTCGTGTCAGTATTGTGCTATTGTTTGTCACGTTATTACCATCATAACATTTCATTGCCTAAATAACTATATTGATATTAATATATTTCATAATTGTATGATTACAAAATATACCGTTCTAGGACAGGGACGAAGAACACTTGTTATAGTAACAAGGTTAATTAATTTATATTGATTAATTATCATTTTATAAATCAAGAATATTGTGACTACTTATAAAGCATAATGTATTCACTAGATTATTTCATTAAGCAAGCAAAAGCTTTGCAAATACCTGCTGAAGAGGTAAGACAATTCGCTATGTCGGAATATAAAGAATCTCAAAGGTTGGAAGCTCAAAGATTGGAGGCTGAAAAGTTAAGATTGGAAAATTTGAAATTTGAGGCAGATCAAAAACGGATTGAGGCTGAGGAGAATGATAAAAAAATGAGATTAACTGCGGAGGAGGATGAAAAGAAGAGGAAATTTATAGCTGAGGAAGAGGAGAAAAAAATGAGATTAGCCGCTGAATTAGAAGAGAAACGATTTCAGCGAGAGGCAGAACATAAGCAAAAGGAGGCTGAAGAAAGACTTACAATTGAAATGGAAGTTAAACAAAAGGAAATGGAACAGAAACAAAAAGAAATGGAAGAAAGAAGATTAATAGCTGAACAAAACACAAAACGACTTCAGCTTGAGATGGAAGAGAATGAAAAAAAACGACAGCATGAACTAAAATTAGCAGAGTCAGAATATGAGAGGTTAACTCAGGAAGCTAATTCTCAGAGAACTTTTGAAAGCCAAACTCCATCCAGACATGATCATTTTAAGGAAATACACCTTAAATTCTTCTTCTTCTTCTATCCTTAGCCATCAACCGGCAAAGCAGTATGTGGCCAGTACGCCTAGTGGCGTCTTAGGGCAACAACAAATTGATCAATCTATCGCTGTTTCCACCACGCCTAGTGGCGTCTTTGTGGAACAAAAACAGACCAAACAATCTATCATTGTTTCCGTAATCAGATTGGTTGGCAAGCAGGTGATCAGCCCACTGTGCGAAGTTTTTACGGGATGGGGTAAACAGCCCCATGCCCATACCCTCCTTAGTCGCCTTTTACGACATGCGTGGTAGGGTGCAGTGTTACTATTCTTTGCTCCCCTTTCGGGCCCCGGTAACACACGGGTGACACCTTAAATTACCTAAATTTAATCCCCCGTCGGATGACGTAATATTTTTCCTAGATAGATTTGAGGCCACTTGTATGTCTTATAACGTGGATAAAACACTGTATTGCACATATTTATCCAGGTTACTTACTGGGGATGCTTTGGCAGTTTATCATACTACCAGTATTAATGAGAAGAATGATTATAAGGCTCTTAGAGCCGCACTTCTGAAGAAATTTCAAATGACAGAAGATGAATACCGTTTAAGATTTCGTACATTACTACCTCAATCAAGCAGAAATTTCAGTGATTTTCTGTCACAAATACGACTAACACTAGAAAGATGGATTGAATTATCCAAAATTGAAAAGTCGTATGAAGGTCTCTTCGATTTACTGATGCGCGATAAGGTACTATCGTCTGTAAATCCTACATTTCTCGCATTTTTACAAGAACGGAAACCTTTATCAATAAAAGACTTAGAAGAACATGCAAAAAAATTTTGTACTGCTCACCCAACCATGGATCTAAGTAATGCGCAGATTAAGAGTGAATTGCCTGTTGCTTTTGCAGCACAACAAAACAATTTTTCACGCAATCGTTCCTTTAGTGCTGACAGGTATGTCAATAAGGGAAATAATTACAATTTTAACAATGATAACTTTTACAAAGGGAAGCAATTTCAACAATCTGCTCCATTTAATGTTTCTTGGAACCAAACTCACAGATCGCGAGATTTTGGTAACAATAATTTTAAAAAATAATCAGGGACATTATAATAAACAAAACTGGAGATCAAGATCTCAGGGTCCACAAAACAGACAAGGTTCTTGGAATAAAAATTTTAAAGAACATCATAACTTTAATTATACAAATTATCGGACTCATCCAAATTTTAACTCAAGCAGAAACGACAATTTTGGCAATTTTAATGCAAATAATCAAAATCGATCGCGTCTTAGAGATAGATCGTCAAGTAATACGGGTAGACATTCTAATGTCGCTTTAAGTGATACACAGGCTAACATTGAACAGGGTAAAGTAACTGAAACTCACAATGCTATGTCTTGTTCTCTTGATTGTACCCAGGTGAAAGACTGTCCAGAATGCTCGACTCTTTTCCAGCCTAAGGCGATCACGACGCTGCGTTGCGGACATACCTTGCCTAGTCTTCCTGTAGTCTGTACGGCCACTGCTGCGTCTGTACACCAGGGACAGGGCTCTCTTAAGTTTAACAAGGGATTTGTCAACAACATTTCATGCTCTCTTCTATTTGACTCAGGTTGTAGCACTGTGGGCGTCCGGACTTCGCTGATCAACCCAAGTTGTGCCACGGGCAGGGTTGTCAAGTGTGTGACTTTCGGTGGCACCGTCGAAACATTTCCCACTGCTATTATTGATCTTAATACACCATTTTTTTCAGGAAAGATTCAAGCTTGTCTCCTTCCGAATCCAATTTGTGATTTAATACTTGGTCGCATACATGGTATTAAAGAGTGTACACCACAGCAAATTGCTGAATGGGAAGAGCGACATATTCAAACTGCAAATGCAGTAGTGACTAGAGCGCAAGCTACTAATATGTCGCATGATACACCTATTGAACCTACAGTTCATACCACTTGTGATGATGATGCTCCTATTTCACGGGAGTTGTTTGCAACATTGCAAAAGAATGATGATTAATTTAAAAAAAATTTTCAGTATGTGAACAAAAAGAATACCAGCAACAAACGTGCAAAATCTAGACATGACTTTATACTTAAAAATGGGATTTTAGTTAGAGTAATACGGGAAAAGGATTCATCCTTATGTTATCAGATCTTAGTCCCATCCTCTATGAGATCTCGTATATTACGACATGCGCATGACTCTCAATGTGCAGGCCATATGGGTTTTTCGCGTACCAAATCCAGAGTGCTTTCGGCATTCTACTGGCCAGGCGTCCATAGGGACATCACTCTCTATTGTCGGTCCTGTTTGATATGTCAGGAAGTTAAAGTACGGGGTCCATTTCATGCGGCTCCTATTCAAGCTGCGGACATCCCGATTAGACCATTTGATAAAATGGCTATAGACATTATTGGTCCGATGCTTCCATCTGCTAGAGGGCATACGCATATTCTTACGTGCATTGATATGTGCACTCGTTGTCCTGAGGCCATCCCTCTCAAGAACACTTCATCTGCCAGTGTAGCAGAGGCATTGATGTTAATCTTCTCACGCATTGGTTTTCCACGGAAAATCTTGTCGGATCATGGGGTTCAGTTCATTTCTGAATCCATGTCTCAAGTTATGAAGACATTAGGTATAGACAGATCTCTTAGTTCTATTTATCATCCGATGTCAAATGGGTTAATTGAGCGTCTCAATGGGACACTCAAGCAGTTGTTGGGTAAGATGACCCAAGACCATCCCCAAGACTGGGATCGGGTCATACCCGCTGCTCTGTTCGCGTATCGCGAAGTACAAAATCAAGCCACGGGGTTTTCTCCGTTCCAGCTAGTTTTTGGCATGCAACCACGCGGTCCGATGTCGTTAATCCACGACTTATTGGTTGACGAGAATATTGAAGAGGAAACTCAATCCTCTTATGAGTATGTGATCTCTCTGAGAAAGAGAATCATAGATGCTTGTAGACTAGCTACTGCATCATCCGAACAAGCCAAAGAAAAAGCTCGTCTATTTGCAAACAAATATAGACGTCTTCGCCAGCTTATTCCTGGTGACGAAGCTTTTGTATTACTCCCTGCGCATAACAATCGTCTTTTAATTACCTGGAGAGGTCCTTTCAGGATCATCTCAAGAATATCCGATGTCGACTACATCGTTGATGTTAATGGTAAACATAAAACCTTCCACATTAACATGTTGAAGGAGTATTACTCACGTCCTGATTATCTACAGTCAGTGTTCCAGGCAACTGACGATCCTACACCTCCTATTCAACACTATTCTAGTTTGTCAGTCATCCAAGAAGAAGAATCTTCTTTCGATAATGTACAACTACCAATACCAGTTGTACCACTCCATTCCACTGAGAAATGGAATGATGTTACAATCTCATCTACTCTTTCGGCTGATCAACGTCAGCAAGTCTCTAATATTCTACACTCGTATGAGGATGTCCTCACTGACATCCCAGGTCATACGTCAGTCATCCAACATGACATTATTCTGACTGACGATACGCCTATTCGAGTTCGCCCATATCCTATCCCTTTACACTTTCGTGATAAGGTTGATAAGGAATTGGATGAGATGCTTCAATTAAATATAATTGAACCATCTTCATCACCATATTCTTCTTCTATGGTAATCATTAGGAAGAAGGACAACAATATACGTCTTTGCGTAGATTACAGGAAATTAAACAAAGTTACAAAATTCGATGCGGAACCGTTACCTCTTTTAGACGACTTATTGGAGAGATTATCTCATGCCACATTCTTTTCGAAATTTGACCTTTCAAAGGGCTATTGGCAAGTGCCACTCACTCCTAAAGCAAAGCCATTCACCGCTTTCTCGACGCCACGGGGTCTTTTTCAATGGAATTTTATGCCATTCGGATTAATGAATGCGCCAGCTACCTTGTACGCATGATGCGCCGCATATTGTCTCATCGTCCCGATGTCATTACTTATATAGATGACATCTGTCTTTTCAGTGACTCTTGGGATGAACATATTCATGGATTAAAAGCTTTACTTTCTACCTTACGGGATTATAACTTAACAGCGAAACCTTCAAAGGCTTTCGTCGGTTTTCATGACATCTCATTTCTGGGTCACCGCATAGGTCGTGGTTTCATGTATACAGAAGACAGTAACGTCTCTAAAATTTTAAACATCTCAGCACCTAAGACAAAAAAACAAGTTAGGTCGCTTTTAGGACTAATACAGTTCTATTCAAAATTCATCCCTCATTTGTCTACTATAACTGCACCTTTGTCGTCTCTACTGAAGAAAGGCACATCTAATGTAATAAAGTGGTCGCAGGATCACCAAACGGCGTTAGACTATATAAAACGATTTTTTTCAAATGAACCTTTTTTGAGGTTGCCTAACAAAAATCTCACCTTCATTCTTCGCAGTGATGCTTCTTCCTACGCTATCGCTGCAGTTTTGATGCAGGAATATAACGGCACCTTATTTCCGGTGATGTACGTGTCCAGAAAACTTACGGAGAGCGAACTTAAATACTCCGTTCTCGATAAGGAGCTCCTCGCATTAGTGTGGGCAATCACAAAACTGGAACGTTACCTTCTCGGTTCACACTTTGTGGTGGAATCTGATCAAAAAGCTCTTACCGCACTGAACACTAAGAATGTCAAATCATCAAAGTCAGCGCGTTACGCTATAGCGCTTCAACCATTCAATTTTGAAATACGAGCTATTCCTGGAGTGAAGAATGTTTTCGCAGACTGTTTGTCGAGATGCCCAAGCGAACTTGTCGAAACTAAACCACTTCCAGATGTTGAAACATCCTCACCGATAACATGAATAACTTTGTACATTATCATTGATAGTACATCTATAAAAACTGGTTATATAACTGAAGTATTCGTATAAGTATAACTTTCATGACATACCTACTTATAGATTATAACATTACTTCTTGTGTGGTAACATTTTGTTAGTGCGGGAACATTGATACTATAGTAACGTTTTATTATAACTGGAACAGTGGTATTTGAGTAACTTTTTATTAGAACGGGAACATTGGTACTACAGTAACTTTTTATTAGTATGTAAACATTGTTGGGAGCGACAAATATACATTTGTTATTCCTATGAAACATATTACACTACATATCGTGTTCGAGAATATATTTTATCGTGTATGGAACATTTAGAACATCATCTCGTCGATTACTAACTAGTTGTAACTGAACATTGACATATTGATAGTGACATTGGAATTACTTAGAATATATTAGTAACTGGTTATTTGTTAGTAATTAAGAAATATATTAATTAGAATAATTCAATTTAATCTATTTAATTGATTATGGATCACACACATACTAACTTTCTTAGTTGTCACGTAATATCTACATTCACGGGTCTTAGTTATGATATCTCACTGTTAGATCACTAGTCAACCGTACTAGTGTTAGAAAACATTAAGTGTGTTGATTCTTAAAGTGTTTAATTTTGCATTGCTTCATTTTTGCACATTGTATTTTCAATTTTTCTGTTTTATTGATTCTCTTGTCATTGATCATCATCAGTGTTGCTGTTCATTTTCATTTTTGAAATCATATGTTTCAAATTTTTTTTGAAAACTTAGTTGAATTTTATTATCATCTTTTTTTTATGGTTTCTTCATTTTTCATTTTCAACTTGTTTTTACTTCGAATATTACCACATCGTTCCAAAGTAGGTCGATGGTGGATGTGTGCTTTAATGCATACTATCATTTAGTTATATTGATTTCGTTTAATATTCTTTTCTTAATATGGTATAACTTTATGCATTTCATATCTTGTTGTAGTTTTGACTCACCTCTCTCGGGTACTAAGTTCAAAAAAAATTAATAGAATTAATTTTTTTTAAGGGGAGGTGATAAGGGAGCTGTTACGTACATTTATTACCTAAGGGGGTAGTCTTCGGTCCTGCCAAATGTACGCACCAGTTTTATATAGTTATATTATTTGTGCGTTCGATTGATTCACGCACTGACGTGCACAATGCAGTGTGAGTTGCTTTGGACGCACGGGTAACCTAGTTTAGGGATTGTGACGTCATGTTTTGAACGGGGTAGTTCGGACCTTGTTGATGTCCGAGATATATTTCTTGGAAATTGCTGGCAAGTTTGAAGAAGCCATTATGTTATATTGATTCTACTGGTATTCATGATGAAACCTATAGTAGAAGTATCAAGTAAGTGTCGCCCCAGGTCATATCAACTGTTTATTGAATTAAATTAAATTATTAGGCTGCTCCTAGTTTGATCTAGCGGGAATTCATCATAGCATGTCATTCCTAGAATGGACAGACGGAGTCGTTAGCCCTTTTGAATTACCGTAGAGGGATGATACCTACGAGTGAACGAAGTTAATTGATTCGTATGCTTCACATGTTTTATATGCCGTATTTTGTAATGCCAAAGTCGTGGCATGATTTTGAGAGGTTAGTTAAAACCTAAAGATACTAACTCAGATACCTCTTCATATATGTACCAGTGAATGATATATGGAGTCTACGTTATATGGAACTATGTCTTGGATAGAAAAGTCTCTTATTGGACGAATGCGGGAGCTCGTGGTATGGGAGTACATGCTTAAGTGGATGACCTCAAGCAAGGTCAACGGACATTCCCTTGCTGTTAAAACCTAGTATGAATATTATTGGATTCTTATTACTTACGTGAGAGAGGATTTTTGATATGAATGACCAGAGATGTATCGTTTTATCGGAACTGTCACTACTATGTATAAATTGTTCATCGTACCTGTCAAGGAACATTGTACCGTCTTGTCAAACGTCTTCGTACCACGTAATAAATTATAATAACTTTACCGACGAGTTGAGTATGATCATGTTGGCCTGATTTGCCTTCCACTCGTTGAAGTTCTGTTGGATAGCTCTTCATCTAATTTTCATTTTTACATTCGCGTCAAGATGCTAGTACATTGGTACATCTGCTACTAGCTATCATGTTACCCGAAAAGAGCGCTCAACAATCAGTTGGAAAGAATTCAAGACTAATCGACAAATAAGAGAAGACTCTAGGCAGATATATGTCTCCAACTATATAAGGAAAAGACGATGGTCATATATCGGTCATGTCCTACGAATGCAAAACAACAGAATACCATTGCAGGCACTCACTTGGGTTCCTGAGGGTAAGAGGAAAAAAGGAAGAACAAAAGAAACACTCTGAAGAACAATAATAAGAGAAGGAAGAACGTTGGGATTAAACAATGTGCAAGAGCTAAGAGGAGTGGCGTCACAACGTACAACCTGGAGAGCACTGGTTTCTGCCTTATGCGCCGTGTTTGGTGCTTAAAGAATTTATTATTATTATTATTATTAAGGTTGTGTCGAAATATAGCGGCTGGTTCTCAGGACATGTATATGATGGGTCGGTTACATTCAGATATTTTCGCGCAAGATCGCTATATGCTAAACAGTGTGACCATTAAAGTGAAACTCACTCCGTCTAAAGATGCTTTTAACGTGCTGGGACATGAACACGCTTGTGGTTATAAATCGATTATAATTTATGCGGCCTTGGTTGTACGGAAAGCTAAATTAAACCCCGCCGTCTCTCTAGCGCACGAGAAAGCCTTGTTGCCCTATAATGCCAAGTACCCCTTGAAACGAGTTGTGCTAAAAACTTTCTCTATCCCTAAAGGAATGTTATCGCACATGCAGGATAATCTATTTCTCAGTCAATCCCCAACACGGATAGTGATTGGCCTAATCACTTTGACCGCTTTTAACGGGTCGTACACGGCTAACCCGTTCAACTTCGCTACTTTTGGTCTGATATGTTTACATGTCAGCTCGGATGGAAGAACAGTTAGTGGCAAGCCTTTGTCAATGGATTATGACCACAACCAATACGTGAGAGCCTTCTTCGGCACGAATCTAGCCGAGAGGCTGATTGGCAAAGACGCCGGCAACGATCTTGAGTATAGACATTTTAATAATGCGTACGCCTTATACGCATTTGACCTCACCCCCAGTCTACTGGACGGTGACCAGTTTGAGATGGCTTAGTCAGGACGTCTCTCAATGGAACTTAAATTCTCCGAGATCACACCCGAACCATTACTCGTCATCGTCTACGCCGAGCAAGACTCGATCTTGGAGATCTCGAAATCGCGCCAAGTTTTGACAGACTACACCACTTAAACGATGAATACAGACGAGATACGGACCATACTCCTGTCGGATATACTTGTTAAACGAACTGGGGTCGGTAAAGTTTTAGCTCGTGACCAATTGAATCTGCGTATCGATCCGAGCAAGATGGCTGCTTTCGTCATCAATACTGATCCTAGCTACCGAGTCGGTGACCACTGGGTCGCTCTATATTATAATGGATGTGGAACTTTTGACTATTTTGATTCCTTCGGACTACCACCTAGACACCCGGACCTTGTTAATTTTATAGCGAGAAACTCTAACCTGCCTTTTAACTACAATGCTAGACATTTACAAGATGTAGTTACCAATGTTTGTGTCCTCTACGTCATTTATTTCGTATTGATCAAAGCTCGCAGTGGTACTATGCGGCGCGTCCTGCTGCCCTTTTCACATAGACAACACGTCAACGATCGCTTAGTTTTTAGACTAATCAGGCCCTGGCTTGCGCGCAACACGTCTGGACACGTTTTTCGTTCATAGGCACTTGGGCGACCAACGACCACACACTCACACCTCGTTGACTACCCCCGCTTCCTCCAGTTGGGTGTACATACGTAGAGGTAATGAACCCAATAAAATTATTATAGTTACAGACTCGCAAAGTAATCCGAAAAGACTGTGATCAGACTCTGAGAGCTCCTAGCCGTATGGTCGGCACAACCGTAGTAGTGAGGTTAGACGTCAGTAACCCTATCCTACATTCTATAGACAATCACCCCGGCCGCTAACGCGGTGTTTCTCTTTCTCAATAAATATATAAAATGTATTTAGTGTTTTTTCTTTATCTTTTATATGTATAACTATTGTGTGTATAAATATTGTGTGTATAAATATAAATATTTGTAAAATACATATTGTAATATATGTTGTAAAAAATATTGTCTACCTGGTTGTAAAACACGTATAACTCTTTTAAAATAAACAACACATGTTGTAAACGTGTATAAACAACACACTACACGCCCGCCATTATTAAGCGGAGTATTTTCTTATATAAAAGTCACGCACATCCACCACAACCGAGCGGAGTATTTCCTTATATAAAAGTCAGCGCATCCACCACCATCGATCGGAGTATTTTGCTATATAAATTCACGCGCATCCACCACAATAATAACCGTTTTGCGCCTACTATACTACTCACATCTGGGAGATCTATGCATAGGCGACTAGTATGAGTTTTTGTTTATTGCCAGGTCACTTCATCTTCTAAAACCAGATATGTAGACATCTCTGCTGCAAAAGCAAGCACCTTTACGTAAGCTTTTTCAAAGATTCCACAGGCAGTGGTAGATCCAAGGTCCGTAAGATATGAACACAAAGATGGTGATATACAAGAGAAGAGACATGCATTCTTCTTCTACGTCTCCAAATTACTGTAGATATCTAAAGCATGCAGTCGTTTATTCTCTTTATTACTATTCATTACATATTTTCACAGTCTATGACTTTGAAGACTTATTTCATGCAAATCATTTTGTTACATACAATAATATTTCATTCACCAGGTTGTTGTTATTGTTGTTCATGATCAGAATCGACGTCATTGCACTTCGGGCAAACCCATAGATGCTCAGTGTCCCTCAGTAAATGTCGAAGGGTATGACTGCTAATTGTTCCTGGTTGTGTACACGCTGAATGCGTCCTCTCATACGTCCATTCTTGCTGGTTTTACGTTTGATGCCAAATTCCAGCAGTCTTAGAATTGATGATTCATCGATTGCAGTGTCATTCTCTAATAGGCAATCATGATTTGCGCTCAGTATTTCTCTCTTATCGATGTCCATTGCACCTTCTCTGTGTGCTCTTGGAGCTAGCCTGTCAGCTCTTTCGTTGCCGCGTACTCATGCATGACCAGGAATGTAGATCCATATCAGTTGTTGAAAATTCGATGCTTCTGTCGTAGATTTTAGATAGGTATTTAAGATCAATTATGGTCCGGTTTGAATAGAACTAGAACAGGTGATAGCTCAGTGGGAGATAAGGTAGAGAAATAGATTTTCACGAGTGAAATGGTGAATGGTAAAGTCTGTCCCTGGATTTTAGAGATAATCTATGGGAGACAATCTAATCCAGTCTATCGATTACGACTGAGAGTCTTAGATCAGACAGTTTTCCTGTAAATACATATTGATATATTCAACCACTCACATCTACACACACAGATAAGTGACGAAAATTTGACGCACAAATGTGAAAACAATATCAATAGAATAGGGATCTTTTGGAACGAGCTGACCAACACACGTAAATAAAGTTTATATAAATTTTATTTATCATAAGGAACTTCACAACAGCAATATTTTGAATATCAATCAAATACAAAAAAACATAAGTTAATGAATTAATAAAGAGTTAGACTCATAGGTATAATCCTCCCTCCCTCTGTTGAGACAAGATCCAGTAGAAGAAAAGTTTTTAACCCCCAAAGAGTCAAAGATTTATACGCTATGGTCTAGGATTTCCCTCTACAGTAAAGAACAGAGTTTATACGTTAATTTATTCTGAAAGGGACAGCATCAGCAAAACTTGCATTAGAAAAATACAAAGTGAGTACATGGATTATACAATAAAAGAATTATTCATCCCTGCTTTTTCTCGCTCTGACAAACCTGTGAACACATCCTGTCACTTTTACCTAATAGGTGGTTTCACAACATCTGGGCAGATCGTTAAGGTACATACAGAAAATCCAAGGTTGGGTTTTGGCGAAACAAGCCCCAGTTTCTACTAGACTAATTAATCCAAATGTTGGAAAATGCTTGATTCGTTACTGTTAGTAGGATGCTGATTATGTCACTTCAATTTTTTTCCAGGTAGGAAAATATTTAAGAGATCTAATTTTCACAGTGTACAGTAGCTTGGAATATTCGATCGTTAAATCGAGTGTCAGGTAAATAAATCTGTTCAGTATAAATCTTCTTCACAACACAGTGGTTGTTATTCAGGTAATGTCAATGTTTGATTATGTCGCCACAACAGGCTGAATGTATATGAAATGAGGAAAAAGAAATCTGAATATCTATAAGTCCAGTTATAATTTATTCTTAATATTCTTTGGGTTGGTTCTCTGTTTCTTTCTGTGTGTAAACGCGAGGCCAGACAGTCACCTTAAAAACCCGATATTTATAGCAGAATGTTCTTTTTGAAAGGTTATACTCAGCTTCATATGGAAGCCGCTGGTAAGGTTTAGGGTTTGACCCAATACAAAAACACAGAAATAAACGATCTCCAATCGAAAAACTAAGTAATTCCACTGTTATAAGTTATTTTAGAATCGAAGCTAGATGTCTTTAAAATCTGTCGGTACTGGATACATTGAGTTAAAATTATGTGGTTTATATATTAAATCTCCAGAAAATCGCTCGTACTAGTTACTTTTAACACCTACGTTTAAATCTTGGGGAATACGGTAATCAAAGCTATTCTTTAACCTAGAACCGAAAACCAGAACCCACGTCTCTCGCTTAGATCAGGCATAACGTAATTTGCTAATCCGTGCAAATTTTACACGTCTCTGCTCGTATGGGCCATTCTAGCGAGCAATGTCCTTTGATCTGGTGACTCTCATCGTGTTTAATTACCTAATTACCTGCTCTAATACTCAAATTTATTTACCCTGATCGCTGTCTGATCTATTACAACGATTTTCAATCGCTGGCGTTTAATTACAGCTCAACGTTAGCTAATAGGTCTGCTGGTAAACCTTCATCAAAGGAAATAGCGAACAGCAATAAAATATGTGCGCTAAATTAGAAAAAGAGACAGATATCTGATTATAGAAGGGTTTTGTGTTAACAAAACATGCGTAGGGGAAAGCTAGGTAAAAGAAAAGTGTAGATAATGAAATAGATATATGAAAGCTATTATAATAATATGTCACAGCTTCTATGGAGGTTTTCCATTAGTGTCGGAGCCATCCATGTTGGACCTCTCGAAACATGTGAGTCTGATACAATAACAGCCTTTGTTAATAAAGTCTCAGACAGCCATCTTAAGGTAGCAGTTGCTGCCTCTACCTCCATTCATATGCTGGAGGTTGTTATTATGTAAGTCCAGCTATGTTCAGCGACGGTTCAGCGTTTTACTCTAGCAGAGAAGACCCTTACTTAGTCGTTCCCCTTCTACCGTGAGGTGTAGAGGTTTGGAAGAGAAAGCGCCAGACTATCCTATCGGCTGTCTTCTTCCTGGCCTGGTTCCATTGTAGCCCTCGGTCCTTCAAAGATTGTCTAATGTTGTCCTCCCAGCGGACTCTGGGTCGTCCTCGGGGTCTGGATCCTTGGCTCTTTGTTTCCCATGCTTCTCGTGGTATCCGATCTTCTCCCATTCTGCAGACATGGCCAAACCATCTTAATTGGGACTGTTCTGCTTGGGTCTGCAGGGGGTAGGATTTAAGGCTTTGACGTATCGTCTGGTTGCGTACCATGTCTCTTCTTGTTACTTCAACCACCTTCCTCAGATACCTCATTTCTGAGGTTTGGATCTGGCTTTTATGTGTCGTAGTCATGGCCCATGACTCGCATCCATATGTCAAGACTGGGACATAGGTGGAGCGGTATACAGCCATCTTCGTTTTCTTACCAACCTCTCTCTTGCTGAGGAATCCTCGATTTATGGCCTGAAAAAGTCTCCCAGCTGCTGCTTTTCGAGTGGCCAACTCTTCTTTGATGCCTCCCTTTCGGTCTATGATAGCTCCGAGGTATTTAAAGTGGTCGACCTGCTCCAGGACCTGTTCTCCCAGCTTAATCTGATGTCTTCTTTTTTCTCGTGATATCACCATGGATTTTGTTTTAGAGCTGCTTATGACCATCCCTCTCTTCTCCAGCTCTTCCTTCCAGACTTGCAGGTTGGATTGGAGATGTGCCTCTGATTTAGCAATCAGGGCAACATCATCAGCAAATGCCAGCTCCGAAATATAGACCTGTCTCATCTTCCAGTACCCCACTGAATACTTTCTTGTTCTCTCCTTACATGCCTTGATGACATCGTCCATAAGAAGTATGAAGAGGTAAGGTGATAGGATATCACCTTGTCTTACACCAGTGGTGGTCCTGAACTCTTCTGACTTATGGTTTGCTGTCCTCACATAATTTATGCAAGACTTGTAGAAGCTCTGTATAGCATGAATCAGAGGTGCTGGAATATTCTTCCTTGTCAAACAGTCTCAAAGTTTGCTCCAGGGGACCCTGTCAAACGCCTTTTCCAGATCTATGAAACAAAGATGCTTCTCACTCTTATACTCAAGGGCCTTTTCACTCAGCTGTCTGAGTGTGAAGATAAGGTCTTGAGTACTTCGGTTTGCTCGGAATCCGCACTGGACCTCATCCAATTGTGGCTCAGCTAGGCGTCAGAGTCTCTGCTCTAGGATTCTAGAGTAGATTTTACCAGGGACACTGAGAAGGGATATGACTCTATGGTTTCCATACTGTCGATTGTCACCCTTTTTGAAAATTGGTGTTATGATGGCAATCTCCCAATCCTTTGGTATGGTCTTGTTGTACCACGCTGCCTGTAAAACCCTTAGAAGTAATAGGTCGCCTGATGCTCCCATGAACTTAACTATTTCTGGTGTTATTCCATCATGCCCTGCTGCTTTGCCCATCTTGATTTTCTCCAGTGCTGCCTTCAGTTCTTCCATCTTTATGTCATCTTCACCATCATTGGTTTTCTCTTCTGTGCTAGTGTTTATCATTTCTGATGCTTCACTATGCTCACCGTCCAGGAGTTCTGAGAAATATTCTTTCCATCTTTCCATTACTTCTTTCTGGGCAGTAAGCAATTTGCCTTGCTTGTCCTTTATAAATTTGAGAGGGCATTGTTTTTCCTTCCTCGTGTTCTTTAGGGTCTTATAGAACAATTTCTGGTTTTCTTGTGCATCTTTTTCTAGCTTTTCTCAAAATTCTTCCCAGGACTTCTGTTTTGCTGCTAGCAACTTGTTCTTTGCTTCTGTTCTGAGTGTCACATATTCTCTATATTTTTCCATTTGTCCTGTTGAGTTTTTAGCTCCTAAGTATTGTTTCCATGCCATTTTCTTCTCTCTTATTTTCTCTTTGACTTCCTCTGTCCACCAAGGTGTCTTCTTTCTCTTGTTCCAAAGTCGGACTTCACCGCATGCTTCTGCAGCAGCTGTCTTTATGATATCCTTGAATTTAATCCAGAGGGTTTCCAAGTCATCAGGTCGTTCTTCTGTGCTGCTCACCGCTGCAGCAATAAGCCCCTGATATCTGGTCTTAATTTCTGGCTCTCTCAGTTTGTAGGTCCTAATGCTCATTTCTCCTGCTCGTTTACTTGGTTTTTTGCGTGATGTTGGGCAGTTCCTAGGCTGAGCAACTCTTTCAGTTGTTCTTTTGATTGTTAGCAGGTAGTGATCACTTCCAATCTCTGGCCCCCTCCAGACTCTAGCATCTCGGACATATTTGAATGAGCTTCTCCGAACAATGGCATAGTCGATCACTGACTTCTCATTCTTTGTTGGTTCGCATCTAGTGTATGCATGTATGAGCTTATGGGGGAACTTTGTGTTTGTAATGATCAGATTCTGCTCACTGCAAAATCTAAGGAGTCGCTTTCCATTGTCATTGACAGTATCTTCTCCATATCTTCCGATAACTCCACCCCATCTAGCGTCGTCATTTCCAACTCTGGCATTAAAATCTCCGAGCTTGATAACATCATCTAGGCAGTCATCCACTGTCCTTTGAAGCAGCTCGAAGAATTCCTCCTTGACCTCTGCTCTCTCATTCTCATTTGGCTCATACACTATGACCAGGTTGACTATGGTTTCTCCTTCTTTTAGTTTAACAACCATAATGTGCTCCGAGACAAAGTTCCATCCCTTGATACTATCTTTTTGATTTTGGGCCACAATGCAACCCACGCCCCCTTTAGCTCTTTCAGATGTGGGTACACCACTGTAGAGCAGCGTGTTGCCATCGAGATCCATGACTCCTTGTCCTTTTCTCTTTGTTTCCGTTATGACCGGGATTTCTAGTTTTCCTTTCCTCATCTCTTCCACCAGCTCCTCTTCCTTCCCATTTATACTTCTTGTGTTCCAAGTTCCATAAGTCGTAGTCCGTTCCAGTTCGTCGCCTTTAGAATCAGTTCAGTTTTCTCTCTTGTATTGCTCGTAATCGTGATTTAAAGCAAACAGGTGATTGGCCTGTTGTGCCTTTGTATGGTGGAGGGGCTGTCTCCTTACGGCCTCCATGCAGGCCGCTCTCCTCCTTTTTCATCCGGGCTTGGGACCGGCATAGGCGGAGTTGCAGAGAAGTCCCACTTTGATTTATTATCATGGATTACAGACCCATCAGTGTACACAATGGCATCCTCATCCACAGCATTATTATGTAACAGCTGACCAATTTCCAGCTCGGCTCTCCCATTGCCCCAAGTTCTGCACTTTCTACCAAGGTCGATAATGACTTTCTGGTCGTTCATCCAACTCTCATCTGACTTACTCCACTTTTCTCCCTTGAATATATTTTCAACTGTGGTCACCGGTCTAATACATGCCTGCGCCATCCATGACATCCCCCTCTTTATTCTTCTTCCTTTGATGTCAGCTATGTTCCAATGCAGGGGATGCCGTTTGTCTGTGGTGATTCACTAGGACAAAATTATAAAAGCTGCCATTCAAGTCTTATTTGTATTTATGACATTGAACCATATACAACATCAACAATTATGTTTTGGGTGTAAGTATTATTCTATTCTATTGATGCAAAGATTTCATTATGTTGTATTTTGTGAAATAAAGTGGTTGACCGCCCTCAAGATTACCAAACAATGATGGTCAAATAGAGAAACATATTACTTCTATGCTTTAGTCATGAAGCCCGTTTCAGACCTATTAAATTGTATGTAAGTCTGGGATTAAAGGAAATGACTGTTGATGGTTCTATTATTTGTTTCCTGTGTTACTTGTTCTTTCAATGATGTTTTGTCTATTTGTATGTGAGAATAAACATACTCACTACTGGTCTATTGACTCACTTATCATTACAGTGATGATTACACTTTGATTCAATCAATCAATCAATCAATCAACACCCTTTAGCTTCTCAAGGAGCATAGGCCTTTAAAAAACACATGGCAAGTCTTCCTGTACAGAACAAAGAATGCCTAGTAATGCTTTTAAAAGGTTTCTTCAATGTGTGCCTTATCCATCGCTAGCGTCTTCTTCTCATCTCTTGTTCCACTGGCACTTGTCTGGCTCTTGTTATCAGTTCCACATTCATGTCTTTGTCATACAATTTCATTGGCTTACAGTAACTATTTGTTTTATGTAAATACGGGAGATGTTATGTTTAAAATACTGTTTTCAGAAAAATGTATGTTTTGATAAACTCACCATATTGGCATGCTGGACCAAACCATCCTCTCTGACATGTTCCGTTGGTACATACACCATCTCCATCACAAAATTTGTCAGCTGAACATCTACACCTGTACTTGCACCCTGACCCAAACCAGCCGACATCACATCCTAGTATTTTAAAACAAAATTACTAGTTACATTAATTTATATCTTTGAGAAAAACAATGTGAGGTGTCCGAGGTGATACTTGCGTTTCACACAAGCTATGATGATATCACGTATATTAACGTTTATTTAAAATCCCCATTTACATGCAATGAGACAGAATTGTCCGTTCTGTTTTCCTCGTGTTCATGTTTTTCGCCGACATTATTGCTCTACCTCTCACTTTGTGTACTGAGTACTTGGCACCACTCATTGTTTACACCCTCTTCTTGTAATTCATGCCATGTCTGGTTTTAATTGGCCATCCCTTGTAAGATTAGACACAGGTGTTTATAGGACGATAATGACAGTGAGTGCGAGCGCCCAGTTTAGACGGAGATGGACACAGTCAGTGTCTTATCACTGATACTATTTTCTGTCTGGCCGTTTTGTTGCTTTCACAGGAAATATTAATCTGGTGATAGATTATATTCACGCACGTAGATAACTCATGAGATTTTTAGCAGGTAGAGGATGTAATCATTTCGGGCAAGATTGGTTGTGGACAAAAGTTACGATAAGTTTTCCAACTGGGAAGATGTAGTTGGTGAGAGATCTATGAAGTCGAGTGTAAACATGATGGACATCAACGAAAGAGATAATGCCTTATATGGGAATGACTTTTGAAAATCACATTTTGAAGGAATTTTGAAGAGAGTGTAGTGGGGATAGCCCATACCAATATACACAATATGCATGCTGTTGGTTTGGCATTTGAGATGTTAAATAACAAAACATTTCTGGTAGGAGCCATGTCATATAGTAGCAATGTGGATGTGTGTGCCGAATGTTGCCTTATAATCTAGCGCCGTTTGATTCTATGGCAGTGATAAATTCAACTCGTCAAAAAAAAAAAAAAAAAAAAAAAAAGTCAGAGAAGCCAGAATTAGGAAAATAATCAGGAATCTACTTTAAATAACCAGACAACGTTTTTGAGCATCTTGTGCACTTACACACCAAGAAAACTCTACTTTATTAATAAGGAAAGCCCGGAATCCTAGGAGCCTAAAACCTAATTCATAGTGGGATTTTATTGTAAAGTAATACCCCAGATCACGAGTAAGTATCATCTTAACCACGTTATCCAAACTATTTATCTGAGCCAGGAGTTTGTATTGTCCAAAAATATATTTGGTGTAAGTTGTAGATTTTAACTAATGTTTTGCAATATTAACATGTGCAAATTGCTCGTGGATGTCCAAGTTCATACGACGCTGGGAACCGTAGCATATAAGTTACGTTTTCATGAACCACCTCTACAAGAGCTGGTGACGGCTTTTTACGGTTTTCTCATACAGAACCAAAAGCAGAGGTAATCCCAAGTTCCATATTTAGCAGGGAGTGAATGATGACAGACGTGGTGTACATAATTATTATATTAATCATGTATTAAATAAATGCAGTGAGCGTTTTCCGCTCACATGGATTAACATAAATGATAAGAGAAGGTAAAGTTCTGCGGCAGATGGGATGGTGAAATGAAAGGGTGGGAGGGGGGGGGGGGGGGCATCTGATATACGTGTCAGGTAACCCAACACTCAGGACGGTATTTATTTCTCTCTTATTTCATGATACTAGTCGGTGGTTTCAATTGGAAGTACTATTCTGTGGAACAAGTGTGTGGTTTAAGTGGCCTTCAGTCAAAGGTAGACTTCTGCATCAGACGGGTCTTGAAGACACCAGACCATCTTCGTAATTACCCCACGATACTAGAAAGGAAAAGTTGCGGCCACCAGAAATTGACCAGTGACGAGAAGAATCAGGATACAACATGCAAAGAACAAACATTGGTTGGAGCAGAAGCCAACCGACACCTTATTTGCAGCTAAGTACCCATTCAGTCCTGCCAAGTGAATTCTTTTCCTTAACAATTTTTTCAACACCATATCCAGATCATCACCAGTGATGAAGCTTTAAAGATTATTCCTAATTCACCGCACCCTTCTTTATTTTACTTTGTTCGCTATAATTAATTATTAAATATGTTATCTGTAAATATACACATTTTTAGTTCATTTAATCATTTTTAGTGAACTGCACTTGTATGTCTCAGTCATTTTAAATAATATAAACAGAGCTATTGGAGTAATACTTTACTGATTGAAATCAAAAGAGCAACACTCTTAAATCTCACAGGCGATGTGGATAGATAGAAAGTTTACACGGCCTGAATCCTATCAGCGGATAGTACTTAATTTCTTAAATTCCAATATGGCTCCCTAGAATTAAAGCACCATTCATCAATTCACGTTTGTGCCAAGTGTAATCTTGAGCTAAATGTAGATTCTCTCTGTGGATACTCTGAAATGTGTCCACTGTTTAACCATCACTGCAGAGCAAGGGGAGTAAATCCCGCGACATGCAGAAACACAAAGACCTCGTACATTGAGAATTTATAGCCATATTAATATGTGACAACAGGTTATCAGCAGATAGTTGCCGTGTCAGAGTTTTTGAATGCACCATGCAGTGTTTTCTTGATTGACTACAAATGAATAAAGTCGGCACATGTATCTGATTAAGATACTAGACTGCATTTACTGCCTTCGTGCATGAGATTTCGTGACATCCTGGTTAGTTGCTCTCTCAAGCTAATTTGTGTCGTTCTGATTACTTTCCTCGTCTTCTACTGTCATGCGGAAATAATTTTTTAATTACCCCACAAAACACGCATGTTTGGAACGATTGGAGTCCTGCTTAGCTTCCTAACAAACACAATGCAGGGGAAGACAGTGAATATAACCTGGCTTTTTTCAAGTCTAGATCACTATGAGAATCGCTGCCAAGACGACAATCAGACTTTGACAGAGTAAAGACTAGAATCAGATTTCATATAAATCAGACCGGACTTTATGGAACAACTTTAAGGACTTAAAGAGCCTAGGAAAACCATTTTAATAATGAAGCTGGAATCTGAAGAAACTGAAAGCACAGAGTCATAGTGGGAATTCACTGTTAAACATAACAACACCTCAGACACGTGTAAGAGACCTAGTCCAGGGCTTTATTCCTCTGGACAAACAGTCTGTGAGCCAAGATTGGCATGTTGGTCGTCCCACTTGCTGGTACTAATCTCTGGAACAAAGTGAAGGTAGAAGTGCACTGACGTAGAACTAGACACCATCATCAGAGGGTCTTAAAGACGCGGGACCAGCTTTGCAGTTACTCCCTGATCGTATTTCGAACGTGCTGCGACTTTAATCTTGACCAGAGACGCGAGTACTCCAGTGACCTATCTGCACAGAACACAAAAAACGAGCAGGAGCAGAAAATCCATTTGCATTTAAGTCAAACTTAAAAGCTGTCAAGTGACGTCTTTCATAAAATACTACCATCATACGATGATGAGTATTTTCTGTTAAAGATTATTTGATTTGTGTTAACTGTTAAACTTAGTTGATTATTAAATCTGTTGTTTGTAAATATAAAAATTTAACGTCGATTTAATCATTTTGAATGTACTGCATGTTTGTCTCAGTTAAGTTACTAAATACACTCTAAACAGAGCTATAAATAATAATAATAATAATAAATTCTTTAAGCGCCAAACACGGCGCATAAGGCAGAAACCAGTGCTCTCCAGGTTGTTCGTTGTGACGCCACTCCTCTTAGCTCTTGCACATTATTTAGGCCCAACGTTCTTCCTTCTCTTATTATTCTTCTGAATGTTTCTTTTGGTCTTCCTTTTTTCCTCTTACCCTCAGGAACCCAAGTGAGCGGCTGTAGTGGTATTCTGTTGTTTTGCATTCGTAGGACATGACCGATATATGACCATCGTCTTTTCCTTATATAGTCGGAGACATATTTCTGCCTAGAGTCTTCTCTTATTTGTCGATTAGTCTAGAGTGAGTCATGTTTACAGAGCTATACCTGAATAATAAGAATTTCAATGCGTAAATCACGTTGGGGACTTGAACGAGCTGAAATAAATAATTGCTTCATTCTTCATAAAAGACGGCGGATCAGATATAAGTTAACAATTGCCCTGCCCAATGCAGCATTGCGTGTGACTTCTGAAATATCTTGAGATAGAAGCATCATTATCCTTCTATCTACAACTCTGCTAAGAGTAATCTTGTGCGAAGGGAGACACCTATGAAGACCATTATTAGATACTCTTCATTTTTTGCCACTATTGGACCACTACTGCAAAGCAGTGGAGGAATTTCCGTGACAAATTGCGGACTTCGTACCGGATATAGAACATGTCTAGTTAGTTTCCCTAGACGTGATTGACATAAATATCAGATTTACTGAAAGAGTATTGTCAAGAATGTATTTATAGCAAGATTGGGCATACAGTGTATGTATAAATAACAGTAAAAATACATTTATTTTATGAAAAATAATTGAATAATCAGAAAGAAACACATTTTTTTGTAACAATAGTGAAAGTTAAACTTAACTAAGAAGTTCACATAGTGTGGCTAACTCAGTGTTGTAATTCTGAGTTTACTTGTTAAGTAGCACTTGTAAATTGGTTGTAGCTTTGTAAACATACTTTTTGCTCAGAATGGTAGAGTCCAAAAATCTACACACCTTAAAATTAAGTATTGCTAAAGAGATGGACTTATCCGGCAAAGATGTATCTGACTTTGTAGCTACTTCTGTTAAAGAAGATAAGGAACGGATAGAAGCCAAGAAAGCGGCTGAAATTGAATAGAAAAGGATGGCCAGAGAGCACGAAAAGGCCCAAGCTGAATAGAAGGAAAAGCAACGAGCTTTCGAAGAGAAAAAAGCCGACATGAGATGATTCCTGGTGGAGCACGGGACCGAAACTCTTGAGCAGGTGGTACTGTTTACTGATCGGTGCCAGAGCTCCCAGTCGGAAGCGAATCCATCTATAAAGCACCACCACGATAGTCATCCCAGACAAAAGTAGCGCCTCTTCACGGAACCCAAGAGTACAAATGCTAAAAAATCAACACAGCAACACAGCCAAGAACATCGCAAACAGAAAACTTCGGGATCTCAAGGTAGTCAGCCCCAGTAAAAAGTATTGCAAATTTTGTTAAACGAATACCCATAACTCTGCTGGTTGTCGTAGACAAACATCAACACGTCATCATGCAGCTTGCATGGTGACAGGAGTGGAGGAAAAGGTCTGACCCTAAAGTCAGAAACGGACACTCCCCACCCTTTAGTATCGGAAGTAGTCCTCGTGAATGGGGCCCACGTTACTTGCTTATTTGATTCTGGACTGGACTACGAATCTATGGTTTCGGAGTCTCTCGTGAGGCCCGATCAGATTACTGACGAAACCATAGAGATAAGATGTGCGGACCGAGGCGCTGCGCCGCTTAATCTACGGGTTGCGATGATCGATACTCAAAACAATGATATGTAGATGGCAGAAAAAAAGCGACAATACTTGCAGACTTCATCTATGGCATAAACCGTGAGTGCAAATATGTATATTTGGGAAATCCTTCCCAACCACTAGTTCTCTCCGCTGTGCAGATTAGGCGCAAGCGAAGCAAGCTGAAGAGTACGACAAGGTGTCTATTCCTGTCTCAGAGATGCTTAAGAAAGCTCAGGATGAAGACCCTACCTTGACTGCATGCTTCAAGAAACTACCTCCTGGCCACCGCCCTCATCATACCGTAGACGTCTATACTAAGGAAGGGTTCTTTTACAGGAAAAGGAGGAAAGGGGGACACCAGCACTCTCAGTTTGTAGTGCCGTCCCCATATATACTAAAGCACATTAAAAACGCACCAATATTTTATATACTGATGCCGAGAAGCTGGAAAAAAAGTGTGGGAATGGATTTTCCCCATGTTTGTCATGAGGTAGAGAGCAAATGGCTGCTGGAATGGAAAGTGCATGATTCAACCCACGGGTTTGTGTACAGACTACATGAAAACAATGAAAGTTACACGTGCAACACGATTCCCAACAGCTATGACCCTGAAAATGTGTACTCGTTGTGGCAGTATACTCGGTATAAAAAGGCCGTTGAGACAAAACACACAGTACATGTGCTTGAAATGTCACGACTATCTGAAAACGACCGCCAACGAGCCATTGGTATGTTGGAGACCGAAATGAGCTCGCGGGCCATTGCCAGAAGGATGAATTGCCACCACAGCACTATTGTACGTCTCAATGAACGTTACGGAACCACTGGCAGTGCCCGGGATAGACTTCGGAGTGGCCAACCACGAGTTACTACCCCTGCGCAAGATCATCATATTGTGCTGAGTCACCTAAGGAATCGTTCTCTCGCGGCAAATCAAACAGCAAGAGCAATAGTGCGTAGACGTGGGCAAGTCTCTCGAATGACAGTCATACGACGACTCAGAGATACAGGCCTTACTGCAAGACGACCTTATGTTGGGCCAAACTTGACTCACAGACATCGTCAGCAGCGTCTGCAATGGGCAGAGCAACATGTCAGATGGACTAGACTGCAGTGGAATGCTGTCCTATTCACAGACGAGAGCAGATTCAACATATCCTTTGCTGATGGATGTATGCGGGTTTGGCGACGGTGTGGAGAGCGCTTTGCCGATTGCTGTGTTCGTCAGCACAACCGATTTGGATTCGGCAGTATTCACATTTGGGGAGGATTCAGTTTTCCCCATCGCTTGCCTCTTCACGTCTTCCGCGGAAATGTTAATGCTATCGAGATGAAGTTCTGGATGCATTGGTTGCTACTGCGATCACAAATTATCCAGACTTGCAGCTTCTCCAGCAGGATAACGCACGTGCGCACATCGCATGCATTACGCAGCAATATCTACAGCAGCAGAACATTGTGACGATTGATTGGCCTGCCCTATCACCAGACATGTCCCCTATAGACCATCTGTGGGACGAGCTTGGACGCAGAGTCTACAGGCAAGGTTCTCCAGCTAATCTGCAACAGCTCGAAGCTGCTCTTACACGTAAATGGGACCTAATTCCCCGGAATTTCCTTCAGAGACTTGTGCGTTCCATGCGGAGCCGCTGCCAAGCTTGTTTGCAAGCACACGGTGGACATACCAGATACTGAGGATAGTGTGAATTTATTTTGTTATTGGTTGCATTTTAGATTTTCTCCCTTGCCTGCACAGAATGCAATGAATTTCATAACAATCAAATGTACAAATTAATGACCAGCATGGAATTATAGGAAAATGAATAAATATTCCAAATATGTAAACTTGTAAACACTTATATTTACATTTCACACTCTGTTCCTGGATTATACAGGTGGTGCGTTTTTAATGTGCTTCAGTATAGATCTCAACTTCTAGTCACGGAGCATTCAGCGTCTTTTGGCGTCCATTTGAGGCAGGGGGTCACCATGCAACCCATCGACGCCCATTATTTCAGGTCGGGAGTGAACGCTGACATCCAGCGTTACGTTAAATCATGTCTCCAATGTCAACGAGTGGCCCCCAGTCATTCGGTGGGACCGTTCAAAATAACTAGGATGAGAAACAAGTATATCTTGACTCTGGTAGATACATGCACAATGTGGGAAAAAGAGGTCGCAGCCTCCTCCATAGATTATGTGCATATTGCAGAGACATTACTCTCGATCTTTACGAGACTGGGTTTCCTCAGGAATTTCTGACTGATAATGGGTCCCAATTCAGGGGAAAATTGATGGAGGGGGATTTTATGATCTTCTGCACGAAGCACATCCACACAAGTCCTTATCTGCCCAAAGGGAATGGCCAAGCAGAGCGATTCAACGGCATTCTTATAACTTTAGTACGCAAACTGGCAGAAGAGAAACCAGAGTATTGGGATTTGTTCCTGTCGGCAGCCCTGTTTGCATGCAGAGAGGTGCCCCACCAATCTACTTGCGTGCTTCCTGCCACGCTACTGTTTGGGCGGCCCATCATAGGACCACTTGAGGATATGATGAGGACGTAGACTGATGCCAGGACAGATGAAACTGTCACTACAAACTCTCAGTACGTCAAAGAGCTGAAGGTAAGGTTGAAAATCGGCTGGGAGACAGCCGCCAAAATTGTGCATGAAGCAGTCAGAAGCATGCGCGCCTCTTTAATAGGAAGGCGAAAGACCGAGTATTAAGTGTGGGAGATAAAGTGTTGCTGCTTCTGCCCAGCAGCACCATCAAACTCTACATAAGATGGCAAGGACCGTTCAGTGTGGTAGATACAATTTCCCTGACCAACTATCAAATAGCCGTCCGAGGAAAGGAGAAATAATATCACATACACATCCTTAAATATTATATTGAGCGAAATACAAAGTGACAAACGTCATGATGCTATCACGTGCTAGGCTTCACAGCGTGTAAATACTGCTTAAACAGCGCCGACTACGCTTGCTTCAACATGTTCGCCGCATGGAAGATGGTACGATCCCAAATATATTTCTACGGACAAGGGAAAGAGGCTAAAAGAACAGTCGAGCAACCGCAGCTGAAGTTCAAAGATGTATTCAAAAAGACATGAACGCAGATGATATAAATCCAGCAAACTGGGAGGGCGAAGCTGCCGATTGCACGAAGTGCAGATGATCACAACGGCACCACTTAAGAAGCTCTAACAACAAGCAGAAGACAATAGAACAAGCCGAAATAAACATCAGACAAACAAGCACCAGAGGGCTATCACCTCAGGGCGCATCATCTCCACAGTCAGTTATGACTGGAGGCTACTACTCCTACTATTACTGCTACTACTACTACTACTACTACTACTACTACTACTACTCCTACTACTACTACTACTACTACTACTACTACTACTACTACTACTACTACTACTACTACTACTACTACTACTACTACTACTACTACTACTACTACTACTACTACTACTACAAATACTACTACTACTACTACTACAAATACTACTACTACTACTACAAATACTACTACTACTACTACTACTACTACTACTACTACTACTACTACTACTACTACTACTACTACTACTACTACTACTACTACTACTACTACTACTACTACTACTACTACAAATACTACTACTACTACTACTACTACTACTACTACTACTACTACTACTACTACTACTACTGCTACTACTACTACAAATACTACTACTACTACTACTACTATAACAAGTAACTAACATCGAGGTTAACCTTTGTCTTACCTGCAGTGAGTGATCCTTGTAAAATGACCGCACATGCTAGCAATATCTTCACCGCAGACATGGCACGTCGAGTCAACACACAATTCTCTACTAACGACGACTTTCAACTTTTCCGATAAAATTTCCTCTTAATTAAATGTTGGTACGACTTTTCTTCTCTTGTTGTACAAGATGGAGACGCTTCACTAATGTCTTAGGTATGAACGCTCCATCCAACACTGGTCATGTTGAACACTTTTTCTGTTAACATGAAAGCGATGGGGGAATATGGGTTCAGATATACATAGTCTTGGCGCCAAAAGTATAATGATTTATTATTGTTGTTGTTTTAGTTATAGTTGCAATGGTGGTTGTGGTGGTGAGATGTTGGTGGTTGGGATGTTGGTGGTGGGATGTTGGTGGTTGGGATGTTGGTGGTGGGATGTTGGTAGTGTCAGTTAAGGCTGTGCAGGAAAAAGAAAGAGAAGAGAGAAGACAGGTAAGATGGTCGGTGTGTGAAAGATAGGTAGGTAGGTAGATAGTGAGGTTGGTAGGTATGGAGACGGGGCAGGTAAGTTGGAAGGTAGGTAAGTAGATAGGTATGGTGAGAGGTAGGTAGGTAGGCAGGAAGTTAGTAAGTGGATAGGTAAGTACTATTTATGCAGGAGGCACTCTACGATTATAAATCAACCATATCGATTGGAGGCCGACCTCTGTGTAATCTACGTTTTGCTGATGATATTGATCTGATAGCTGGAACAGAATCAGAACTTCAAGACCTTACCTCTAGACTGGAGAAAGTAACAAGAACGTATGGGATGGAAATTAATATAGAAAAAAGCAAGATATTGGTGAATAGCCATAAGAAACATGTTCCGACCAACATTACGTTAAATGGGCAAACGTTAGAAGAAGTTAACACCTTTAAATATCTCGGGTCCACTACATGTAGTGATGGAAGATCAAGTAAAGAAATCAAGAAGATACTTGAGATGGCCTCAGCTGCCATGACCAGGTTGAATGTGATCTGGAAAAGTAACATCAGTTTTCCTGTGAAGATCAAATTATACAAATCACTTGTATTATCTATTCTCTTGTATGGGTGTGAGGGCTGGACACTCACTGCAGATACGGAGCGAAGGATTCAGGCTTACGAGCATAAATGTTATAGAAGAATTTTGCGCATTTGCTATAAAGAGCACAAAACAAATGTCTATGTTAGAGAGAAGATAAACACCTATGCAGGCCACCAAGAACCACTTTTGTCAATAGTGAAACGTCGAAAGCTTGCCTGGTTTGGGCATGTAACTCTTCATGACTCCCTTTCGAAAACGATCCTCCAGGGAACAGTCGAAGGTAAACGGAGAAGAGGAAGGCAAAGAAAATCCTGGGCTGATAACATCAAAGAATGGGCAGGACACAGTTTTTCCACACATGTAAGCATTGCTGAGGATAGAGAGCAGTGGAGGACCCTGTCTGCTGATGCTTCCACCATGGCAACCCTACGACCCATGACGGGTTATGGGTTGAGATGATGATGAGGTAGATTAACAATCATGCAGATATTGTGATAGTAGAGATGGGCAGGTAATGTTTTTAAAAACTGTATCTATCATAACAATACGCGTGCTTGGCTAATTAATTAATCTGTTTAAATTAAACAAAAGATGTACACAGCTGTACATACTCGCATTAATTCAGAATCAGGTACATCTACGACCTTCAAGAATGAAAGAAAGTATTTGACTACTATTTTTGCTGCATGATATTAAACTTTGTAATTATGTTTACGCACGAAGACATGCATGTTTTCTTCTCATCTGAACACACACGATAAACGTAACATCGACTTGACTTATAAAGACAGCACACTCAGTGTATGTGTGTAAGCATATTAGATTAATTTCATTCGTTACCAGTTAGCGCTCTAAGAAGGCGCGCCCCTCAAGAAAGTCATGAAAGGTCACCCTGACCTGCATAGTTTGTTCTATGTCTTCTTAATCCCTTTTGTTCTGTCTCCAGTTCTCTTCTCTGTGTGTTTGTTGGTCTCTAGTTCTCTTCTCTGTGTGTTTGTTGGTCTCTAGTTCTCTTCTCTGTGTGTTTGTTGGTCTCCAGTTCTCTTCTCTGTGTGTTTGTTGGTCTCTAGTTCTCTTCTCTGTGTGTTTGTTGGTCTCTAGTTCTCTTCTCTGTGTGTTTGTTGGTCTCTAGTTCTCTTCTGTGTGTTTGTTGGTCTCTAGTTGTCTTCTCTGTGTCTTCTGTGTGTTAGTTGGTCTCCAGTTCTCTTCTCTGTGTGTTTGTTGGTCTCTAGTTTTCTTCCCTGTGTGTGTTTGTTGGTGTCTCTGTTCTCTTTCTCTGTGTGTTTGTTGGTCTCTAGTTCTCTTCTCTGTGTGTTTGTTGGTCTCCAGTTCTCTTCTCTGTGTGTTTGTTCTTTCTCCAGTTCTCTTCTCTGTGTGTTTGTTGGTCTCTAGTTCTCTTCTCTGTGTGTTTGTTGGTCTCTAGTTCTCTTCTCTGTGTTTGTTGGTCTCTAGTTCTCTTCTCTGTGTGTTTGTTGGTCTCTAGTTCTGTTCTCTGTTTTTGTTGGTCTCTAGTTCTGTTCTCTGTGTGTTTGTTGGTCTCTAGTTCTCTTCTCTGTGTGTTTGTTGGTCTCTAGTTGTCTTCTCTGTGTGTTTGTTGGTCTCTAGTTGTCTTCTCTGTGTGTTTGTTGGTCTCTAAATCTCTTCTCTGTGTGTTTGTTGGTCTCTAGTTCTCTTCTCTGTGTGTTTGTTGGTCTCTAGTTCTCTTCTCTGTGTGTTTGTTGGTCTCTAGTTCTCTTCTCTGTGTGTTTGTTGGTCTCTAGTTCTCTTCTCTGTGTGTTTGTTGGTCTCTAGTTGTCTTATCTGTGTGTTTGTTGGTCTCTAGTTCTCTTCTCTGTGTGTTTGTTGGTCTCTAGTTGTCTTCTCTGTGTGTTTGTTGGTCTCTAGTTCTCTTCTTTGTATGTTTGTTGGTCTCTAGTTGTCTTCTCTGTGTGTTTGTTGGTCTCTAGTTCTCTTCTCTGTGTGTTTGTTGGTCTCTAGTTCTCTTTTCTGTGTGTTTGTTGGTCTCTAGTTCTTTTCTCTGTTTGTTGGTCTCTATTTCTTTTCTCACTGTTTTTGTTGGTCTCTAGTAGTCTTTTCTGTGTGTTTGTTGGTCTCTAGTTCTCTTCTCTGTGTGTTTGTTGGTCTCCAGTTCTCTTCTCTGTGTGTATGTTGGTCTCCCTTTACCACTGGCGGATCTAGGAATTGTTCAAAGGAGGGGCGATACATCACAATAATAAGGCGTCTCCCCTCCCCCCCCCCCCCCCCCCCCCCCCCCTTCCGCCAATCTTCTTATTTACACATATTTTTAGACAATTAAAACACGAAATAACAACCTTTGAAAAAATGTGACAACTTTGTAGTATTATAATACAGCAACTAAAAAATATTCATTTTTATTAAAACAAAATATAACTATGTATAAAATAATTACAAACAAGTAAGGTACAACTACACAGAGACAGAATTTGATAAACATTAAAGAATATTTTATATTATAGCATAACATTTTTTATTTTATTTGAGTATGTCCGACTGATCCATAAATAACACATAAGGAAGGGAAACCCGAGGCCTGTAAACAGTAAATTAATATTAGACAAACATAAAGGTATGTTTTCAGGCACTCGTAAGAAATAAAGAAGTAGAACACTTGGACAACAGAAAAACAACAGACGTGAGTGGCTTACCCGGGGTTCGAACCCCGTACCTTCCGTACGACAACTCCGCCTAGCTATCAAGCGAATCACACTGACCCCACGGCCAGCTAGGCATCCCCAAAAAAAGATGCTTTGCTGGCTATTTATCAGTACCAAACACACAAGATAACACCGGAAGTATACAGTGGGCAACTCAGCCCTTAAATGACGCAATCACTTCTGTTGTTCTCCTATTAACAGTATGTGTCAGTCCAAACAAGACAAAGACCTTGATACTGGGTCCAGTAAATAGTAGAAGACTTAAGGACATTAGTATAGAACAGAGGGTAGGTTTCTGGTATTGTATAAACATAAATAACACATAAGGAAGGGAAACCCGAGGCCTGTAAACAGTAAATTAATATTAGACAAACATAAAGGTATGTTTTCAGGCACTCGTAAGAAATAAAGAAGTAGAACACTTGGACAACAGAAAAACAACAGACGTGAGTGGCTTACCCAGGGTTCGAACCCCGTACCTTCCGTACGACAACTCCGCCTAGCTATCACGCGAATCACACTGACCCCACGGCCAGCTAGGCATCCCCAAACTGATCCATAAATTTCCGCCTCTTGTCATAAAGACCTCTGTTTTTGAGGTTCGAGTGAAGTTCCCTTGTGTCGCCCGCATGCCGCTGTCTTTTGTTTCATTGTTTTATGACGATCGATTTCCTTTATTGTCTTTCATTGTCCCGCCACTTACTTAGTCGTTATTCTTCTACCGTGTGCTGTAGTGGTTTGTAAGAGAGAGCGCCATACTATTATATCGGCTGTCTTCCTCCTGGCTTGGTTCCATTCTAGTCCTCGGTCCTTCAAAGAGTATCTAATGTTGTCCTCCCAGCGGACTTTTTGTCGTCCTGAAGGTCTGGATCCCTGGCTCTTAGTTTCCCATGCTCACCGTGGTATCCGACCTTCTCCCATTCTGCAAACATGGCCAAACCATCTCTGACAGGACTGCTCTACTTGGGTCTGCAGGGCTTGAGTTTTTAGGCCTTGACGTATCGTCTGGTTGCGGACCATGTCTCTTCGTATTACTTCAACCACTTTCCTCAGATACCTCATTTCTTTGGTTTGGATCTGGTTTGTGAGGGTTGTAGTCATTGCCAATGACTCGCATCCATACATCAAGACTGGGGCATAGGTGGAACGGTATACAGCCATCGTCGTCTTCTTACCAACTTCTGTTTTGCTGAGGAATCCTCGATCTATGGCTTGAAAAAGTCTCCCAGCTGCTGCACTTTTGGTAGCCAACTCTTCTTTAAGGACTCCCTTCCGGTACAAGGTATTTAAAATGTTCTACTTACTCCAGGACCTGTTCTCCCAGCTTAATCTGATGTCTTCTTTCTTCTCGTGATATCACAATGGTTTTTGTTTTCGAGCTGATTATGATTATCTCTCTCTTTGCCAGCTCTTGTTTCCAGACTTGCAGGTTGGATTGAAGATGTGCCTCTGATTTAGCAATCAGGGCAATATCATTAGCAAATGCCAGCTCTGAAATACAGACCTGTCTCATCTTCCAGTACCCCACTGAATACTTTCCTGTTCTCTCCTTACATGCTTTGACGACATCGTCCATGAGGAGTATAAAAAGATAAGGTGACAGAATATCACCTTGTCTTACACCAGTGCTGGTCTTGAATTCGTATGATGCCGTCCTCACATAATTTCTGCAAGAAGCTCTGCATAGCATGAATCAGAGGTGATGGAATGTTCTTCCTTGCCAAACAATCCCAGAGTTTGTTCCAGGGGACATTATCAAATGCTTTCTCCAGATCTAAGAAGCAACGATAGATCTCACTCTTATACTCAAGAGCGTCTTCACTCAACTGTCTGAGTGTGAAGATTAGCACTGGATTACTTCGATTTACTCGGAAGCCACACTGGACCACATCCATTTGTGGCTCAGCTAGGTGTCTTAGTCTCTGCTCCAGGATTCTTGAGTAAATTTCACCATAGACACGGTGAAGGGATATGCTTCTATGGTTTCCACACCGTCGGTTGTCACCCTTTTTGAAAATCGGCGTTATAATGGCAATCTCCCAATCCTTTGGTATGGCCTTGTTGCACCAAGCTGAATGTAGGACCTTTAGGAGTAATAGGTCGCCTGCTGCTCCCACGTACTTAACCATTTCTGGTGTTACACCATCATGTCCTGCTGCTTTGCCCATCTTGATTATATTCAGTGCTGCCTTCAGTTCTTCCATCTTTATTTCATCTTCATCACCATTCTGTTTCCTCTTCTGTGCCAGTGGTTATCATTTCTGATGCTTGAACTTGCTCACGATTCAGCTTTCATTATCCCGCCACTTAGAATTACTTGCAAATTACGTTCGGAACCTTTATGGTATTCACCAAGGTCTATTACATATCATGTTTTAATTCGTCTGTCGAAAGACCTAACGATTACTTACATTCATGTTCCAAGTGTGAGAGAAAAGCATCCACTCTAACCGCCTACAGCGGAAGAAAGTGTGGAGAAGACTTTCGTCATCACAGAAGTGACGAAAACCACAGCTGCAGGAATCCCTTATAAAAGTTATATGCTTGTAAAAAGGCACCTGCAAAACGGACATTTGATAAATCGTTACCCACGTCTCCGTGACGAAAACTTTTATATAAATTTCACCAATCATTCCATATTTATTTTAACTGTTAAAGACTAATTCCTTATTTAAATTGTTACCTGTTGTTTTCAAACTAAACAATCATGGTCGGTTCACCTTTATATGTATGAAAACAAACGTATGAGCCAGAATATTATATAAATAGGATGTGACAGCCTGGTCGCTGTATCATGAATCATATTATGTGGCAATGTCTGCCCAGGTTCTTTTACCTCTTTAGTTAGCAATGACATGCTGTATAATTATAACAGTCACACGTACACACACTGCACGTGATACGATAACGCCATAGTAATTGAAATACTGCTTATTTACACTTGAGTGGACCGTTGCTGTCTGCTTTGACCTCCACATCTGGTCCATCACAGAATATACAATGTGTAAGTTCGTTCTCAATATGTATTCCTTCCCTCACTCTCTCTCTCTCTCTCTCTCTCTCTCTCTCTCTCTCTCTCTCTCTCTCTCTCTCTCTCTCTCTCTCTCTCTCTCTCTCTCTCTCTCTCTCTCTCTCTCTCTCTCTCTCTCTCTCTCTCGTTATCGAATCTACACCTTCTGACCTTTTAACCATCAGTGAACATTCAGGTGCTATAGTCTCTACCTCTGTTCTTTCTTCCTAACAGTTTCCTACTTTATTGTTACATATCATCTCAGTGTTCAGGTTATCTATTGATGGACCGGACCTCTCCGGGGTTGTTCTTTTCCCTTTCATCACCTAAGAATAGGACTACTGTCTATGTATGTATCAGATTTCACTCTCCATACCTTTTCCCTTTCTGAATAAAATCTAACTCACACCGTTTCTCCTTCTAGACAAGAATTCTCACTATTCAATATTTCGGGTTAATCATTACCCTAAACTACTTCTTGTCCGTGAAATATTCATCACCTAAACTACTTGAATACTGCCTTCAACATGGCTACTAGCGTACGTGCGATCTCCACTCTCTACCTCACGCCTCTGGACTGCCGCTGAGAAAGCGTGCTTCACTGGATTATCGTTCAAAAATGTCATGCGCATCATTGTTCGCGCATCCCCTTTTTGTACTCTATCTGAACCTTCCCATATCTGATTTTCATGATTCGTTCCCTTACTGCCACATATATCTCCGTATCTCCTCTAAAAATAAATTATTTATCCGTAGGATAAAAAATTTATTTTAATGACTGTACCAACCATTATTGTACTTAACTATGTATCAAAACAAAAACAAACAAAAAATATCCTTAGCAATGGGCTGTTACAACCCTAGTTCAGCACATTACCAATTCCTTTCTGCTCATATTACATGATTTCAAATACATACTTTTGACATGTAATACGTTCCACTTCCTTAGTGGTCTTCATATTTTTTCAGATCACTTAACATGTCATTATTTTCTTATGTTACGACATATTATCATAACAAAACTGAGGAATTACTCTTATCCCGTCACTTCTCTTAAGTGACCTTTTCTCTTCACATTTATGACTGTTCCTAACCCTTGTCTTTCTCACTCACATTATACCAACTCTGTACATATCCATACAAAGTGTATTTCCTTTTACACCTCCAGTCACTCATATTGTCATACATGTAAATTCATCATATTGTATTCTTTTCCGTCACCACACACCTGGTGTGAATTGTTTAGCCTTTTTCTTCTCTCACATAAAGCCCAAACATGTCGTTTGTCGTGTCTTTGTATATACATAATTCATAATGGCGTGAGCCATTTACTATCATGGCAACACTGAATTGCCATCTTCCTGTACACCCTGTTTTTTAACAAGATCTCTGTCCATAGTCTCCTGCGCGGAAATATTTGAAACTTCTTAGGTCTATCCATCTCAAACCATTTTGTCGTTTTTACCTACTTGCGTGTTTTTCTGCTGCAGACCTGTCACTTGACTTCCTTTTCCTTCTTACGTCCATTTCTTTTTACTCTATTTTTACGTCCACTCCTTATCACTTTGTTTCACGGTTTCTCCATATTTCCTTTTTTGTCACTGTTTCTTTAGTACCCCATGTCTGTATCATGTTCCTGTGCCTTCTCACTTCTCTTTTTCTTCTTCTGTCCCTTTCTTATAGCTTCTCAATGTCCGTTCCCTCTCTGGAACTTCTCTTTGTGCTATCTCCTTTTCTTTCTTTTTCGAGAACACTGTCTCCCCGTGTCTGAATTTCCGTTGTATATGTTCGGTGAGGGTTACCCTCCATAGACTCTCATTTGTAGTCTGGTAAACACCGCACTTAACGTTTTTATATGTTTCTCGTTCCCTCCCTGGAACGTTCTCAGCACATTTCTCTTCTCTTCCTGTATTACGGAGAAGAAAAAAAATATGATTTCTCCCCAAAGTCTTCATACGACTCGGCCACTGCCGCAAAAATCTCTCTTTGCCATTTTCTCCATGGCTTCTCACTTCCACATTCGTTCCTTCTAGAACTATCTCTTCTATATGTCTGTGCCATCCTTCCTGTGGCTTCTCAATCTCCCGTCATTTCTCCGTGACTCTCATCTCTTATCTATCTCCCTATGGTTTCTGTTATGTTTGGTGGAGCTTGACTCCACTAAAAGTCTACTCACGACTTAGCTAACGCCGCCATTTTTATTCCTCTCCTTCCATCGTTTATCCGCCTCCCTCCATGCAGTCTGCCTGATTGTCTCTGCATGTCGTCTCCACATTTCTGCCCTGTCAGCAATTATTTTATCCAGGTTGTATACTGGAAACTCCAGTTCTCTACTCCTAATCTATATTTACTCCCTTCTTCCTTAATTCTTCTACTATTATCTCCTCTTTTATAAATCCTTTTGTGTCTGTGACTACCGTCACTCTCCTCAGACACTACACTGTCTGAGTCAGTCGACACTGATTCTGAAGACCAGCTCCGTCCACTGCTATATTCTGCTTCATTAACTGTCTGTCGACTTTTTATCCTGGTTCATCTATCCTCTTCCTGGTAATCCTCATTCTCTGTGTCCTCCACATCTGTCTCTCCATTCAATATTTCGATCACAAGTTCGTGCACTTCTTGTTGCCTTTTTGATAAGTCTGTATCAAACTTTACTTCTTGCACTTTCCGCACCTTCCTTGTTGTCATGGTGTTAAGATCGGCTCCTCTTAGGATACTTTTTATTGCCTTCTTTATCTCATTTACACTAATTTTCTTCGTCTTTATTTGATTTATGCATCCACGATTACTATTCTCACTTTTCGGCCAACAAATTCTATTGCCTTCATCGTCCGTTCTACGATCGAGTTCATCCGACCAGTAGCCCTGTGCATATTCGTCAGAGTCCATAACTCTATCTTCACCACTTGACGAATCAGATTCTGATTCTATGTCAAGCTGGTACTTTTCATGTACTGTATTTACGCCCTCCTGTTTTGTCGTTTTCTTCACCAAGCCTTCAATTTGTCTATGTCTAGTTTTCCTCTTATATACTGCTTTTGTACGCCCATAACATGTGTCCATGTCCTGTATTTCTTGTGGACTTGTATTCTTAGGATTCCTTCTTACTGCTGTTCTTACATGCCGGTTAGATGCGTCAGTGTCCTGCGTTTCGTCTATACTATCTTTTCTATTGTCCGCCTTCACTGATCTTTCTTTCTCTTGCAGTTATATCTGCATCGGTTCATCTTTCTTTACCTCGATGCTATCCCTATGCTGTGGTACCACTACTTTAGCCGTTTGTTGGTTTGTCCTTTTTACACTGAGTGGCATCTTAGACTTTCTCGTATTGTCTAACCCATGTGACCATGTTTCATTTTCTCTCATGACGTCTTTCTCCTTTTGTGCTGGCCCCAAGTGTGACTCTACAGTAGCTATCTCTGTTTGTGTACCAACGCTGACCCTGTCTCTCTGTATGTTTTCCTGTTTCTGGTCTGTTGTCCTACCCTGACTTGTCCATGGTCTATTCTTCTTCTTCTTCTTCCTCGTTTGTCCTGAAAAGGACGTTGGTTGCGTTGTGTCTGTTTACAGCGGAGCTGAGATATCTGCGCCTTTCGGATGGCACATCCGACTTCAGCACGGAATTTTTTGGGAGCGGGTTTGCCTTCCCTCTTCGATCCCTACTCTCTCAGTCAGACTGCAGTGATGCAGCCTGTTTCCAGGACCACCACGTGGAGGTGGAGTAGGGTCTTGGTCAGCTCTGGTTTGCTGACCCTGACGCAAGCAGTCAAGCTATGAGTCGCTGACTGCATTCTCTATTGCTGCATCTTTGGGTCCCATCTTCTTCCTTTATTGTGACATGTTTCTGGCAAGATCCTATTATTTTTCTCCACACTCCTAACTGTTCTACCTTCATGTCCCAACCATTCTGTGTTCTTATCTATCACTTCTGTTGGTGTGCTATGTTGATGTTATTTATTTCTATGGACTTTCCTTTTCTAACTTCTGCCACAAAATTCCTGACCGCCATTCTTATTCTTCTTTTATTAAGTGTGTTCCAGTGTGCCCGTCCGACAGCTGTTTCTAGGATTTTGTTTTTGTCATTATTCCCTCTATCACAAGTGTGACAATGTCCTTTCCCCTTCGTATCGTATGATTTATACACTGCTTGAAGATCTTTCCGCATTTCATTGAGGCATGTGTCCAGCGGCCTTCTCATAAAGTGACCAGACCAGCAGACGAAAAAAATGCAATTTTTACTTTCTCAGATTCATCTGCATTTATTGACATTGCACCTTTATCAATGCCTGTGAGCCACTTACTTTAATGTGTGTGGGTCACCTGAAAATAAATCTACATTACCTTTTATGTTTGCGTATTTAGCACTGTTGTCTACCTTGGCTAATGTGTCACTGATTACTTTTACCAAGTCTAATGACTGACGATCTTGCCTATCATACTGTCTCGGTTCGCTCTGTGCCATCATAAAATCTGAAAAATAGTTACTTATTTCTAATGCTAACTAATCAGGTACAATCTAAAGAACAAAAATTATACATACATACATACATACATATATATATATATATATATATATATATATATATATATATATATATATATATATATATATATCAAACTGTCTTGTACCTGCGACCAAAAGAAATTTATTATTAGTTGTTGGGGGGAGGGTGGGCGCTGAAAAAAAAATGATTCTGTTACACAGATTATATACACCTAATGTTAATACACATCTGTGTGGTCACTGTTTAACTATTAATTTGTATTATCGCAGTGTTAATGCTTTTACACAGTATCACTTATATCCGTAACTAATATCACTAACTAAAATGGTACCTACAGTATCTATACCTTAACTAACTGTGTTGATTCTTCGTTGTAGCGCTCTTGTTTTCTAATGTCCACTTGTACACGTAGATTTGCTACACCTTCCTAACCGCTGTGCTCCAGGTACTTTTGTACTACACAGTACGTTACAGTAGTTCAAACGTATTCTTGTTTGACCAGTGACCACGTACAGCTGCGATGACCTTTCCTCGGACAGGTGATTAGAGAAAAAAAAGTTTCGTCGCTTTGCTTGTGATTTGGTCTGGTGATTCTCGATGTCAACACGTTGAGACGTCCACAATGTTGGCATGAAGTTGTTCTGTTTCTTGCTGCTGTGTCTTTTGTTGACGTTATTTCTTTCTTGCTTCTCTGTTTATTGTCGATCTGGTGATTCTCGATGTCAACACTTCGAGTTGTCCACAATGTTGCTACTCGAAGTTGTTCTGTTTCTTGCTTCTGTATCTATTGTTTACATTTTGTTTCTTGCTGCGCTATTTGTTGTTGACGTTGTTCTGTCTCTTGATTCTGCGTCTGCTGTGATGAGTCGTCACCGTGCTGGAAGGTTTGAAGGAAAACAATTTGTTTCCGAGTTGTTGTTACAGAACAGCGAATGTCAATCTTGCCTTGTTGTGGCGACGTATTCTCGTGCAGATCAGTTTGAAAGAAGGAAATTCTGACATGGTTTCCGAGGTGGCGTTTTCGCTTGGCTGGTTCCGATACTGTTCACTTTTTCTTTCTGTTTACAACTTCCACTGTTGTCACTCTGCTTTTTTTCATGTTATCGAAATATAAATATTAATTTCGTTTGAGTTGTACTCTGCCGTCTGTAGTTAGTGAGGTCTATCACAGATCCGAAAACGTATTATGGTGTCTTCTGTCTGTGTTATTGTGTATTATCATGGCTATCTGTCGTCCGTGGTTGTTGAAATCTGTCACAGCGTCAAAACGTATCTGAGTCTTCTGCCGGAAGCGAGGCTATATGACAGTATAAAGCATAGTTGCTGAACTACTGTTTATAAACAATGTGTGTGTGCTGCTAGAGGTTGGTCTCGGAACCAATTTTTTAAAGGATGTGACATGCGTCGACATCAGGTTTCTACAGCACATCACGACATAGTCAACTTGAAATAGTTTTTATTTACACTTGAGTGGACCGTTGCTGTCTGCTTTGACCTCCCCATCTGGTCCATCACAGAATATGCAATGTGTAAGTTCGTTCTCAATATTTATTCCTTCCCTCACTCTCTCTCTCTCTCTCTCTCTCTCTCTCTCTCTCTCTCTCTCTCTCTCTCTCTCTCTCTCTCTCTCTCTCTCTCGTTATCTAATCAACACCTTCTGACCTTTTAACCATCAGTGATCATTCAGGTGCTATAGTCTCTACTTCTGTTCTTTCTTCCTAACAGTTTCCTACTTTATTGTTACATATCATCTCAGTGTTCAGGTTATCTATTGATGGAATTGACCTCTCCGGGGTTGTTTTTTTCCCTTTCATCACTGAAGAAGAAGACTACTGTCTATGTATGTATAAGATTTCACTCTACATACCTTTTCCCTTTCTGAATAAAATCTAACTCACACCGTTTCTCCTTCTAGACAAGAATTCTCACTATTCAATATTTCGGGTTAATCATTACCCAAAACTACTTCTTGTCCGTGAATAATTCATCAACTAAACTACTTGAATACTGCCTTCAACATGGCTACTAGCGTACGTGCGATCTCCACTCTCTACCTCACGCCTCTGGACTGCCGCTGAGAAAGCGTGCTTCACTGGATTATCGTTCACCAATTTCATGCGCATCATTGTTCGCGCATCCCCTTTTTGTACTCTATCTGAACCTTCCCATATCTGATTCTCATGATTCGTTCCCTTACTGCCACAATATATATATATATATATATTTATTTATATATATATATATATATATATATATATATATATATATATATATATATATATATATATATAAATATATATATATATATATATATATATATATATATATATATATATATATATATATATATATATATATATGTATGTATGTATGTATGTATGTATGTATGTGTATGTATGTATGTATGTATGTATGTATGTATGTATGTATGTATGTATGTATGTATGTATGTATGTATGTATGTATGTATGTATGTATGTATGTATGTATGTGTATGTATGTATGTATGTATGTATGTATGTATATATATATATATATATATATATATATGTGTATATATATGTGTATATATATGTGTATATAAAATATATATATATATATATATATATATATATATATATATATATATATATAACCACTTCTCAAGTGGATGATGCACTTTTTCTGATGTTTTAGAGATTAAGGATCACACGCAAACTCCGTTCTGATCATGGTTCTCAATTTGTTTCTGAGACCATGAAAACTGTTATGCAGAGACTGAATATAGATAATTCTCTTAGTAGCATATATCACGCAATGAGCAATGGTGACGTAGAGCGGCTCAATAGGATGCTCAAACAAATGTTAGACAACGTAACTGCCAAATATACCCATGATTGGGACAGGGTCTTGCCAGCTGTACTGTTCGCATATCGAGAAGTGCCGCATGAGCAGACTGGCTTTTAACCGTTTGAGCTTGTTTTTGGGGCTCAGCCGTGAGCACCTATGGGTTTAATTAAGGATCTGCTCACTGACTCACAGATGACTCAGGACACTCAGTCATTTTAAGAGTATGTTGTAGACGCATGCCAGTTGGCTGCAGCTTCGTTCGAGACTGCCAAACAAAAATTCCGTCTGTTTCAAAACAGAAACAGACGTTTACGACAACTGTTTCCAGGTGATGACGCTTTTGTGTTGCTTCCTCGGAAGGAAAATAGATTGCTGATTGCGTGGAATGGTCCTTTCAGTGTAGTGTCTCGTCATCGATATTAAGGGTAAAAAAATGTTCCATATTAACATGCTAATGGAATGTCATAAAAGACCAGATCATTTACATTCTGTTTTCCATGACATTGATGACAATGTAGGTATTTCTTGTCATTATTATAGCTTATCTGTGATTCATGAGGAAGAATCTTCCTCCCTTGATATTCACATGAATCTACCTATGCTCCCTTTGGCTTCTACCTAATCTGGGCGGGATGTTTCCATTTCTTCCTCATTATCAGCTGATCAACTTAGCCAGGCTTCCGATCAATTACAATCCTTTTCTGATGTCCTTACAGACATTCCTGGTCACAAGTCTATTATATCTCACGATATCATCCTTATTGATGATACACCTATTCGTCTACGCCCTTATCCTGTTCCCATTCATTACCAGCGCCAAATTGAACTTGAGTTGGAACAGATGTTTCTTGGGATTATTGAAACCAGTATTTCTCCTTACTCTTCACCTCTGGTTATTGTCCGTAAGAAAGATAATAATATCATATTATGTGTTGATTATCGTAAGCTAAATTGTTTCGCTATTCCGGATGCTGAACCCCATCCTTTACTTTATGATCTGTTATCTCGCCTGTCTATGGCTCACCTTTTTACAAAGATTGATCTCACTAAGGGATATTGGCAACTTCTATTGACTGATCGTGCCACACCTCTTACAGCCTTTTCTAATCCACGTGCGGTATACCATTGGAATGTTATGCCTTTTGGGCTTATGAACGCCCCTGCCACATTCATCAGAATGATGCGCAAAATCCTTGACCATTGATTTTGACATCGTCACTTACATCGTTGAAATATATGTTTGTTTAGCACATCTTGGGAAGAGAACTTCACGGGTCTCCTTTTTCTTTTAGACACTCTTTGGCTACACAACCTGACTGCTACGCCTACTAAAGTTCAGATTGCTTTTTGCGAACTTTCCTTCCTTGGTCACACTGTTGGTTCCGGTCGCGTCCAGACGGTACCACAAAATGTTTCTAAAATTTTAAATCTTTCTACTCCTACTACAAAAAAACAAGTTCGTAGTCTTTTGGGACTGATTCAGTTCTACATTCTTTTCATTCCTAATCAGTCAGACATCACTGCTGTTCTATCCTCTCTACTAAGAAAGGGTTTGCCAAACAATGTACACTGGTCACAAGAGTGCCATGCTGCATTTGATAATGTACTACAGGTTTTTTCTACACCTCATACTTTGAGGTTACCAGACATAAATCGCATTTATATTCACCGCATATATGCTAGCTCTCTACGAGTAGGCGCTTGTTTGATGCAAGAATTTGACAACGCCCTTTATCCTACACTATATATCTCAGGCAAGCTGTCTAACACAGGAGAGAAAGTACCCAGTGTTGGATAAGAAACTGTTGGCCGTTGTTTGGGCCATCCAGAAGCTGGAGCGATACTTACTGGGAGCACCATTTATTATTCAGACGGATCAGAAGGTTGTAACTGCTATCAAGCGTCGTAATTACAAAAACGCTAAACTTGCACGCTTCTCAATCTTATTACAGCCATTCCAGTTCGTTATACTAGCTATCCCAAGCGCAACTAACGTTGCTGCAGATACACTTTCGAGATGTGCTCCATCAAAATTTGATACTATGCACTGACACATCTGTTTGGCTGTGCGGCTCTATTTTACGGGTTCTTGAAGCTTATGAACAGACAAACAGACTGTGTTGCATGTTGTTATCTCATATGCAACTTATCATAGTACATGATGCATCCTTTGAAATTCCAGATGTTTTTTCTTTGACAAGTTTGTTTTTGACATTTCCGCAATCTGCCGGCATTTCCTGATCCAACCTTGGTGTGAATGCCATGATTTAGGATAATCCTTATATATTCTGACTACACACCATGATTGCGCTCATTTGGACTATGTCTCTATGAACATTATCTTGCGATATATATATATTGACTATGATAAAAAAAAAACAGGGTTTTGTGGTGGCTTTGTTAAGCACACAAATATTAATATTATTTTCCTGTGTACTAATTTCGCAGTGATATTTCGCATTGGACTAATGCTGTGTTGGGTACATGTTTCATGCTGACATTCGTTATCCGTTTGACATTAATTTTATATTCGTTATCACTACCTTATTATTGTAGTTGATATGTATCAATTTCATTTCCATTTCACACTTGTACATAATTTGGTTGTATTATGTCTTTTCATGCATATTTCGCACCACCCTTCATGTCTTCGTTTTACATACGGATTTCTGCATTAGGGGAGATAACACACAATATTGTGTTTTATATCCGGTTATCAGTTACTTCTCTTTTCTTCTGATTCTTCTTCCATATTACACACATACATGTTTGTGTTTTACTTCCATTTTCTTTGTTATTGTTATATTATTGAGATAGAATACTGGTCTTGTCTTTTCTTTTCTTCACTCCTCATACATATCTTTGTTTTTTCCGTCATGACTTACATCTATGTATATATGCATATAGAGCTTTGATTTACATTATGTACTGAGTGTGACGATGACTATTTTCTGGACGATATTAAGTTATCTCATGTCACACGCATGCACTTTTGAGTTTCTTTCCATTTTGCTTTTTCATATTCTATGATTGCAATATTTTTCTTTTCTTTGTTTTTGCCTTTTGATGACGTCTTTCTGTTTTGCATCATTACTTCCATTTGTACATATGCATACAGTTTTTTACTCTCGGCTCATACAGTTTGACATTGACCATATTATTGACAGTTTTATGTAAACAGTTCTGGCCGTTCGTTTCTTTCTGGTCCCGTATGTTGATTTATTGAGATATTCCATTTTATTTTTTGTGAAAGAAATCAAATTCTGTGATTTTTTACAACCCAACCGACGGGAGTATTGTTAAAGTAGGAATATTAATGTATTTTGTATATTGATTACACATAGGCTATTACCAGTTAATATACGAGATAATATGTCTCTCTTTTGTTAATCATATGTTCGCACAGGCTTTCGCTTATATTGAACGCGACAGATTTAATACATCATCGATTGTTAGTGACGTGATGCGTTCTGCACTAATTTATGCCAACGATCAAGATTCTTGGCTTTTCGTGATTTGTAGTCTTCGAGGAAAGACATATTTTATTCAAGCTCCTGTTATACTGTGTAAGTTGAGCTACAAGTGGCATGATTTTATTATTCGAAGGCTGCCACTATTATGATGATATTATATAAGATGATCCAGAACCTAGTGAGAGGTGTGTGATAACGTGAGAAGTATTTTATAATATAACTCAGCAACTACATTTATCTGACCCAGATAATACCGACTTATATCTTCGGACTCATGGTCCTTACACATAATTTATTTATTGCTTTAACAGCATTACATTACCGTAATATAATTTTATAGTTATACACTACCATAAGTTAGTGGCCATGCCACATATTCCAAACACTGCCATAGGGCTCGAAGGCCACACAAAGACTACTGTTACTAGCTTATCGCGTCATACAGCAACACACGCGAACTATATCATTTTTTATTCGGTAAAAGTGTTACATCCGAATCGGGGCAAATCAAAAATGCTCGCCGACCATGCAACAATCCTCAACATCATACATTACTTGGGTGATCATCGTTCGTATGCACCTCTAGTACAGCGGCCAGAAATGTTTGATAAGACGTGACTATTAAAGGACAGGATGAAGAACATGTATGATATGCTATGCTATTTCCATGATGTCATTATCTGCAAGTATTAATAAACGTTAACCATATTATGTGGACCCATCCACCTCACGTTTTGAATTCGTCAAGATTAATGTCATGCACGTTCTTACCCGTCTCCATTCGTGCTTGTCAGTACGATGCCTATTATGTCATTGAACTTTGTAATACGTTCAACAAAATGCTACAAGAGAAATGTCATCCGTATCACTACTTCCGGTATCGAAAACAACACTTGTGCGAAATCGCCACTTGTTTACAGCGGTTTGCCAATGCGCTCTTAGTTACCCGCGTTGAATCCAGCTACCGTTCGGGTCACAAGGTCAAATTCTTACCTGCTCTAACGTTCGATATGGGATAATTAAACCTTCGCTGCAAATTTATTGGTGGAAACTCCAGTTTTTAAGTAGAGTTTAGTCATAGTTGGTATGTTACTAATAGTTGCTGTTTAAAAACGAACATTAAACTGTAATTACAACAGGAGGTATGAGAGCCTGAACAAGTGCAAAAAGTAATTTTTTTCAAGTTTTAATATGTCATCATTGTTACGCAATGAGATTAACAGTAAACAAAAGCTGTACTCAAATCATCCATTAATATAAAATAGACATGTTATAGAAAATGGACATGGCTGAAAATTTTTGGCAGCATGCTTCAAAAAGGATTTATGAAAAGATGAATTGACAAGTAATTAATCTTGGTTAAATTTCTTTTACTTGTACTATACACAGTGCAACAGCATACATTGAAACTGATAATTTTTAAAAAGTAACACTGTTGATGCTGCGCATTGTAAATAAAAATGTGGACATATTGTGTTAAAACAATATAATGATTTAATTTATTATATGAATACGCGCACAGTATCAGAGATGGGATTATTAACTTTTACGATATTACACAAACGAACGCAGTTTATAATTTCTGCCCTAGCACACTGACCCGCAAACTTAAGTTGGACCATTCTATCTTACGCATTTGCAAGTTTAACTTCAAACTTAACTTTCTCCTCCTCATCTTCACAAAGTTCAGTACATGTCTGGAAAAAAATTAATGTTGGCTTCTAAATCTTCTGCATTTTCCAGTTGCTACTAAACCTCATAACTTTTATTTTTTATATAATGGAGGAAACCTGAGCCCGGTGAATAGTAAATAAATAAGTAAATACATTAAAAAGGTTATAATGAGATACTCGTTGGACATAAAGGATGACACCAGACAATAGAAAAGAAAATATAAGTGATAGCGGGAATCGAGCCTAGGACCAGCCAAACAACGCCATCGCCTTGCTATTAATTTTTTTTTTCTCTTTTAAATTTACATCTGCACTGTTTGAAAGGTGTTCACAATATAAATTCATTTATGTTTCATTTACTTTTACGCTTGTGGAATAGTTTGAATTTTCTATTTATTTAAAATGAATATTTTCATGTAGACATTACACTGGTTTAAAGCTTGAAAGCTTACATTAATTTTAAAGCGAATTTGTTTATAAGGACATTAACACTGCTTTGAAAATATAAGTATTATTCTTAGAATGTATATCATTTCTTTCATATTTCATTCCCTGCTCCACAGGGTACCTTAAACTACTTTATGCTTTTAGTTCTCTTAACGAACAAATCAATAAAGCAATCACCAGCCCATGCAGTGGTGGTTCATGAATCATCATTCTAGATACTGAGGTTGCCAGCCCCAAATGACTTTGACATCCAATAGCGAGTTTCACACATTAAACTTCACATGGTAATATATACATATATATGTTTGTTCACATGTTAGTAATAACATATGAAATGTAAATCACAACTTACGCCAATCCTGGCTACAGACCCTGTTTGCTCAGATGAATTAAAGAGACGAATCGTTCTCTTACACGCATCTCAGATGTTTTTAATTTTGACCATAGATTCCCCCTTTGACTCCGTGTTTCTTCAGTTTCCTAGTCCCAGTGTTCCTTATTAAAATTTGAAAGAGATTTCCTGTGCTTTGTAAGTCTTATCTGGTTCTCCAATAAAAGGTCCGGTTAACAAATAGGAATTATGAATCTGGTCTTCACTCTGGCGAGGTCTGGTGTTGTCTTGGCGAGCGTGCAATTCACAGTGAGTGAAAACTGCAAAATGGTCAGGCTATATTCCACTCAATGTTGTTATGAATCTAATCAGAAAGATCCAATCATTTCGAACAGGTCGCGTGTGGCACATTCAAAATATTTCCTAAATTGAAAAAATTTGCAAAGGTTCACGTCTCCCATATATGGTAATATGATGTCTTGCATACACTCTCACCAACACATTTGCAGACTCATAATGTCTAAAATGTAATAAATCCATGATTACATTTAACCAAATGACCAGAAGCTATTATATCACTCTTGTCTGCCCACATGTGTCAAACAGACAGTAATCTCGTTATATGTCGTGTGAGTACGCAAACTCCCTGTCTTTTCGGTGATTTAAGCCGACAGCGCTGATCGATGTAGGTGTTAATCTGCCGCCCCTTAACCACAAATCTGGGTAGCGTCAAGCACGTGTTACATTTATCACCTACAGGGTGATTTGATTAAAATTAAATATCTGCTACTTTGTAGAGAATAAATAGGAAAGAAAAGAAGAGAAAAAGAAAAGTGCGTTAAATGACAGCACATAATAAAAATCAGTACCACAAAGGTACCGATACTGCCGGAGAGAAACAAAGATCGATAGAGGTCGCCCATTTCGTCACATTAATTATATTAATTAATCAAGTCTGTAATTCCCGTAAGAAGTGTAGTAGCATTTCCAATGTCTATTGCAATGATTCCTATCGAGTAAGGATTATAACAAATGTTCCACATGTTTATTAAGGAATTACAATAACTTGAGTATGTAAAATAGCAAAGATTCTCCAATCATCTAGTTCTATGCGCAATGAAAGTTATTTATGCAGAGTTCAGTAAGTTTGTTATGCCATGATGTAGAAAGCTGGATATCAAATGATACCAATATTCGTCTTACTTACCTTTAACGAGACAATCTGGTTCGTGTTATTTCCCTTGACTTTGTTTCAATAATGCAGATATCGGACAATGTATATACGTTCACTGACGGACGTTAAAAAAATGTCAAATGGTGCGCAAATAAGCAATTGTTGCATTCAGCATCATCATGTGCGAATTAAGTACTGTCCTTCATAAGCAATCGTTGTATGTAGCATAACTGTACGAATCAAGTACTGTCATTCAAGAAAGTATATGATATGATGTTGTCTGATTCTCTGTCAAGAATAATATAAGTTGAGACCCTGCACCAATCAATCAGTGAAGTCGATAGATCATGTGAGTATTAAGCATATAATTTATGTGCATCCGGCAGAACTTAAAATTCTGTTGCACCAGTTGCGAGAATTGATTCAGTGTTGAGCAAGTTGACATGTTTGCAGCAAAGATTTCTCTATCTTTAGATTTGATGTACTGTTGGCAGATTTGTCTTCTTTGACACATCTAGAAAGTACATCTGCGAGAACATTGTTCTGTCTTTTGATGGCCAGAATATCATAATGGTAAAGCTGGAGACTCATTGCTGAGCGAGCTGGTCGTTGTTTTCTGAATTTTGCTAACTGTAGATAGGATAAGGCGCGCTGGTCCATATCGATCGCATAATGGGCGCCGATCAAATAACGCTAGAGTTAGGCTACACACCAAATTAAGAACAACTATTCACGTTCGAGAAATGGGTATTTCATCTCCGTAGTAACTAACTTTCTGCTTACGTAAAGAACTGGGTGCAGAATGTTGTCAATGTTTTGCATGAGAGAACCGACGAACCCATAGCTCGAAGCGTCGACTCTGAGAATGAAAGGGAATCTAGGATCAGGATGATTTAAAATTAGTGCCTTTGAAAAATAACATTTAGAATAGTTTAACGCATTATGACATTATTAACTCCAAATGACTTTATTAGGAGCGTCCTTTTTAAGTAACGTGGAAAGAACTGAGGTTATTTCTGAAAAGTTATGCAGTAACTTTCTGTAAAAATTAACAATACCAAGGAAACTTCTCACTCGTTTCATGGTTTTAGGAAACTCTAAATTTAAGATTTTTGAAATAGTGGTATCTTCAGGATTCAAGAAACCTATACCAAATTTATGACCAAGACAACTGTAGCGAAATTTCGTTCCTCTTGCTTTGTTGTGGAAAAAATGTGTAGCGCGACACCCACACACACTGCGCAAGGTCGGCTCGGCGGGTCTTTCTTTGAAGTTTGAAGACGGGAAATGTGAATTACGGTTACGCTAGACAATATTACGGAAGAATGAGGGAATAGCTATAAAGGAATGTATGGTGGACTTTAAAAGTTTGCATTTACTGGACATTAAATTATTAACTACAAAGAGAACGCCTGGTTGGACTACAATTAAATAAAAATAATTCAACAAAGGAGATAGACTAGGAATTATATCCAAAAGGATATTATTCAAATATAAATAGTTTTAAAGATAATTAATATTTTTCACCTTCATCACATCTGCTAAAAGTTAGCTAATAATCTTTAAACATTTATTATAACTACATGCTTAAACGGATTTAAATATAAATTGGATAGAATGGAAGCCTCATATGGGGAAAATGAAATGATACCTAGGAAGGAAGGAAGGATATAAGTGGGTAGTGAACAGAAGAAAAAAACAAGTACAGGAAAAGCACAGATCGCCTCAAATCGCCTCAAACCGAGAGATTAAATGAAAATCTTTTGGGATTTTTAGAGATGCTTTCTCGTACGGGCGAGAGACTGAAATATAAGGACAGATCGGCGCATTGGAAATCACACACACCAAATCCAGAAGCCAGAGTGAGAAACTGGAAGACAGTATCTGCAAGAAAAGTTATTTTTTCACGCTGCATGCAGGGCAGATTAACTTCAACCAAAACAGTCTCACCGTGAGCTTATAAATCCTAAGACGGTATGTAAGTTTATTAAAGATATATGTATTACTAATATCATTTTATTTCAGATTTATTTCTGATTGATTGTATCAGATATAATAAAAAAGGGAATGACGCTAACCAGAGATAACCTTCACCAGCATTGTCAGGAAGCATAACCATTAATTGGTTAGCCAAATATATCATGGCTAGTTCTTGCCTGGAAGCGTACGACATACCAGCAAGTACATAAGTGACTTGATATCCATAAGTGGAAGGCAAAGGTTATATCGTACCCATGTATCATAACATGTGATTTATTCATGTATTGTGGGAGCCGAGCTCGTGTAATGGCTACGACGTTGTACTGGCGACCAGGTGTTCATGGTTCAAACCCGGCCGTCGGCGTTTGAAGAAATGTTTACGACCGGAAATTTGACTGAATAACCTGAACGGCTCCTGCACATAAATCCCGTGTGGATGAGAAGGAGCGAAGCTCCTGACCGGGTTGGAAGGAAAGTCCACTGACCCCCCAGCCTTGCAATGACATGTAATTGGGCCGAAAGAGCTGGAAAGCTCGGGTGCCGCTGGTTATAGAAAAAAAAAAAATTCATGTATTTTGTTAATTCTGCACAGTATATATTATCTAATCATGCTATCTCTGTAACATACTACCATGATTCATTCATTTATATACAAACACTGAAGACATGGTCCCATCATGAACAGCAGTGGGTGGTGAGATTGTTGGAACACCATGGCCACCTATTACCTTTTGTTCCAGGTTTTATGATCAATGTTTATGAACATTCCTGATCAAGAAACTAAAGACTTGAGGATCGTTGATCCAGCTAACTGAAGCCTAGAGGTCAGCCAATCTTCAACACTTTAGTCCCCCTTAGTTATAAGGCGGGTTGAAGGAAAGTCTTCCGTATTCAAGTGTGTCTCAGGAACCTCGAGCAGACGTGGCTAATAACATAAGATGAGTTTTATGTGTATCCATCCAACAAACACTGTGAGCAGTTTCTAAAACGACTTTCTAATGATGACAACTAGATGGCCAGAGATAATGTGACAATCCTTTTGTTGTAATTTCAGTGGAAGATAAATCCAAGACTTTTTCTATTACTTATTTTAATTTGTAACTATAAATAATCATTCATGTTACCATCTTCCAACACCCATTTCTCATTACAAGAATAGAATATATAGATGTACATAATAAATTATGAAATTGTACTCATTTGACTTGTTAAATTTTTAACTGTTAAATTTTGAGTTACCTTTTCAAATTTAATTATATTATCACACAGGGTTACTATAGCGAAAGTAGCAACTTATACTTCTGAAGCCTAAATCTATTGTCCAGCTCAGAGTATTCACAGCTGTAACTCACTTGTGATACCAGTGTACTTCTCAGGCACTGGAACTTCATACTTTCTGGAGAGAGATTCTACTTCTGCTCTACCACTATTATCACATTAGGAAAACCTTTCGCTACATTGGGGGGTCTTTCGCTGGATATTATTTTGTATCCTGAGCCACTATCTATGTAATCTTCTATCTCGAGCAACAAATAGTTTGTAAAAATAATTTTTTTTGAGAAAATTCTTAAACTTAGAAATGTTTTCGTAATAGTAGTACCATTGAGTACGAAGTAAATAGGAAACGCTCACAAGGTTTTAAAGATTTGTCTTGTTCAAAGTAATTAATTGATTTTAATTAAGTTAGTTGGTTAGTGAAGATAAAATTATATACCCTCTGGTAAGTAAGCATCATGGCTGAATTGGTGAAGTTTAGAGCTGTGATTATGCAGGAAGGAAAAGACTTGGGTATGACAGGAGATGCTCTAATTCGACATATCACAACTGAAGTGGATAGATATTTAGAAAGAGAGACTAAAAGAATGGAAGTTGAGGCTGAAGCTACGAAATTAGAGGCAGAAAGAGAAGTCAAAAGACTGGAAAGAGAAGAAAAGAGACAAATGTTGGAAGCTGAAGCTGAAGAAAGAAGGTTACAAAGAGCTCATGAGTTATGTTTAAAGGAACTTGAACTCCAGGGAGCAGCTAGCAATCATGGTGCTAGCTCACCTCACTCTGAGAGTAGCTCCAACCATAGCACGGCAAATGGAGCATTGAGTTTCTACCTGGATCCATTTATTGAGAAGAAGGACGCCATTGAGTCGTACATGGATAGATATGAGAGATTGGCCTCTACCTATGGATTGGAAAAGGAAAAATGGAGCCTTAAACTATCTCAGGGGTTGAGAGGAGTTTCATACGATGTTTATTTAAAACTCTCAAAAGAAGACCAGGAAGATTATGAAATCTTAAAACAAGCTTTGTTGGTCAGGTACGAAAAGAATTCTGAATCTTATAGAAAGAGATTCCGAACTGCTCAGCTACTTCCAGGAGAAAACTATCACCAGTTTTCTGCCAGATTGGAAACTTATCTGACAAAATGGATTAGCTTAGGAAAATGTCAAGATATAAAAGAAATGGTCATGATGGAACATTTGAGAGAATCCATGCCTCAGGAAATGAGAAAATTTCTTATGGAGCAAGGAGCTGAGAGATTGGAAGATATTTTAACCATGGCTGAGAGATATCAAGCAGCTCAGTCAGAAGTATCAGGAAATAAGAAGAAGCAGGGTGAGAACTTCAAACCTTCACAAAACTTAAACAACTACGAACACAGGGACAATTCCAACAAGAACAAACACAGAACTGATTATAAAGACAAAAACCCTCTAGGATCAGATAATAGACCTTCAAGAAAGGCAGGACAGTGGTGTAAATCTTGCCAAATGAGTAACCACAATACTGCAGAATGCAGACGGAAAAACCCTCCTTATCACGCTGCATGTCTTACAACAGGGAACAAGGGATGGAAGGAACTGGCAGTTAGTCAGAATGACCTCCATCATCCCCATGTCTGTGTGGAAGTGACATGTAATGGCACTAAAATTCAGTGCTTATATGATTCCGGATTGGAATTCGACTCAGTCGTGAGTGCAACCCTAGTGCACCCTGATCAACTTACCACAGAAACAGTGGACACACAAGGGGCCATGCAGGGAACCGTCACCATGACACTTCCCATAGCAAGGATCAACGTGAGAACTCGCTATGTGGAAGGAGTGATAAGAGCAGCAGTGAGTGATGATCCTATATATACGCTGGTAATAGGAAGTAAATATGTCTTTTTGGGTGACCCAATAAAACCTGTTGTCATGGCAGCAAACTATACCTGGTCGAGCACCAAAAAGGTTGGAGGGAAATCCAATAAACATTCATCCTATAAAGATGAAAAAGGCTCAAACAGCAGACAGCACATTGAAGCCTTGTTTTGGCAAATAGCTAAAGGCCCATAACCCTCCAGAGAAAGGAGATTTCTACATGGAAAATGGTCTACTCTACAGACAAGCTGGAAAAGGACCTAAAGGGCATGGACAGCTGGTAGTGCCAAAACAATTATGGAGCAAGAGCATGCTACATCAGGCAGTGGTCACAGAGGAAAAGGGCCACTGGTCAAAAGATAGCATTTCGATATTACTGGTCAGGAATAATTGAAGACATAAGTTGGTATATGAAATCCTGTTCAGAATGTAACCAGGTAACCTCAATCAGAAGTGTAGACCAGTTACAGGACGTAGGGAAGCATTGTTGCGGACGTAGGCCCATTAAGAAAACTCACAAGAGAAAACAACAGGTAGATGCAGTGATCAGGAGAAAACACGATCACAACAAGTCTACTGTTACACCAGTAACCATGGCAACTCTCCGTATTGTACAGAGAGGGGACGAAAGACATCCCACCACAACTAAATATTGTTCGGAACACCATGCCTGGATCATCTGGACAATTAGGTTAGTCAGCAACCAGTATTAAAAAAAGCTGCAGAAACAAACCAGTACCATAGGAGGTAGGAACCAGGGCTGTACCAAAAAATTGATGGATACATACCCCACTTCGGTATACTGCCCCTTACAATAGAAATAGGTGTGGGTCCGGCAACGTTGTTGTTTCGCCGTCCCCATACACGGTCCACTAGAAGCATTGTTGCGGACATGGACTGAACAATAGCAAGCACAAGCACTAAAGGATGAGATTGATTATCTCTTAAAAGAGAAAATCATTTCAAAGTCTGAATCTCTCTACAGCTCAAGTGTGGTGTTATTAAGGAAGACTAGTGGTGAACACAGGTTATGCATTGACTATAGGAAACTAAATGCTATCACTGAATCTCAGGTAGATCCATTACCTGACACCAATCAGTTGTTTGCTACCTTGAGTAAGGCTCGGTATTTTTCAAAAGTAGATCTAAGCAAGGGATACTACCAAATACCACTGAAACCAGAAGTTAGGAAACTGTTGGCCTTTAGTACACCGGATGGACATTACGAGTTCAATGTACTCCCATTTGGTTTAAAGAATGCTCCAAGTATCTTCACCAGAATGATGAGGAAATTGTTGGAACCATTACAAAATCCTCATATCACCAACTTCATGGATGATATTCTGATTGCTACCACTACATTTGAGGAACACATAGTAGCACTCTCCATGTTGTTAGGTAGATTGAGAGAAACGGGATTGACAGCACGCCCAACTAAGTGTCATATTGGATGTGAGACATTGGCATTTTTAGGTCACACTATCTCAACAGTGCAAAAGTCTCCTGACCCAAAGAATGTAGAGAAAATGAGAAAAGCACCAAGACCAAAAACTAAGAAGGATGTAAGATCCTTTGTGTCACTGTGCGGGTTTATCAGAAATACATACCCCATTTCAACTCATTATGCGCCCCATTAACCAACTTAACCAAAAAAGGTCAGCCGGATAAAATACAAATGACTGTGAAGGGTGAACAGGCTTATACAGAGTTGAAAAATAAGCTGACAAATAAACCTATACTTGCCCTTCCCGATCTCACACAATAATTCGTACTAAGAACGGATGCTAGCAATGTAGGCATCGGAGCAACATTACTACAGCGGGCAGAAAACCGCCACATATGCTTCGACCAGTAGCATTTGCAAGTAGAAAGTTAAATGCAGCTAAAAGAAATTATTCTACCGTTGAACGTGAATGCCTCGCCTTGGTCTGGTCGATCAACAAATTCGCCACTTTTCATTACGGGAAACACTTCATTGTGGAAAGTGATCACCAGCCTTTAATGTTTTTAGCAGTGTCTAAAAAATTTACTTGACGACTTTTAAGGTGGAGTTTACTGTTATCTCCATATTCGTTCAATGTGAGATACATACCAGGATGGGACAATCTTGGACCCAATGTTTTAAGTCGGCATCCTATCAAAGGAGATATAGAGAAACAGAAACGTAAGGAGAAACTGCAGCATGAGTTACCAAAAAGTTAATTGTGCATGCACTGTTTTAAAGAAGAGGTCTCTGTAGCGAAATTTGGTTCCTCTTGCTTTGTTGTGGAAAAAATGTGTAGCGCGACACCCACACATACAGCGCAAGGTCGGCTCGGCGGGTCTTTCTTTGAAGTTTGAACACGGGAAATGTGAATTACGGTTAAGCTAGACATAATTACGGAAGAATGAGGAAATAGCTATATAGGAATGTATGGCGGACTTTAAAAGTTTGCATTTAATGGACATTAAATTATTAACTACAAGAGAACGCCTGGTTGGACTACAATTAAATAAAAATAATTCAACAAAAGAGATAGACTAGGAATTATATCCAAAAGGATATTATTCAAATATAAATAGCTTTAAAGATAATTAATATTTTTCACCTTCATCACATCTGCTAAAAGTTAGCTAATAATCTTTAAACATTTATTATAACTACATGCCTAAACGGATTTAAATATAAATTGGATAGAATGGAAGCCTCATATGGGGAAAATGAAATGATACCTAGGAAGAAGGAAGGATATAAGTGTGTAGTGAACAGAAGAAAAAAACAAGTACAGGAAAAGCACAGATCGCCTCAAATCGCCTCAAACCGAGAGATTAAATGAAAATGTTTTGGGATTTTTAGAGATGCTTTCTCGTACGGGCGAGAGACTGAAATATAAGGACAGAGCGGCGCATTGGGAATCACACACACCAGATCCAGAAGCCAGAGTGAGAAACTGGAAGACAGTATCTGCAAGAAAAGTTATTTTTTCACGCTGCATGCAGGGCAGATTAACTTCAACCAAAACAGTCTCACCGTGAGCTTATAAATCCTAAGACGGTATGTAAGTTTATTAAAGATATATGTATTACTAATATCATTTTATTTCAGATTTATTTCTGATTGATTGTATCAGATATAATAAAAAAGGGAATGACGCTAACCAGAGATAACCTTCACCCGCATTGTCAGGAAGCATAACCATTAATTGGTTAGCCAAATATGTCATGGCTAGTTCTTGCCTGGAAGCGTACGAAATACCAGCAAGTACATAAGTGACTTGACATCCATAAGTGGAAGGCAAAGGTTATATCGTACCCCATCCTTATCTGTGATGTTTACTGAGTCATAACATGTGATTTATTCATGTATTTTGTTAATTCTGCAAAGTATATATTATCTTATCATGCTATCTCTGTAACATACTACCATGATTCATTCATTTATATACAAACACTGAAGACATGGTCCCATCATGAACAGCAGTGGGTGGTGAGATTGTTGGAACACCATGGCCACCTATTACCTTTTGTTCCAGGTTTTATGATCAATGTTTATGATCATTCCTGATCGAGAAACTAAAGACTTGAGGATCGTTGATCCAGCTAACTGAAGCCTAGAGGTCAACCAATCTTTAACACCTTAGTACCCCGTAGTTATAGGGCGGGTTGAAGGAAAGTCTTCCGTATTCAAGTGTGTCTCAGGAACCTCGAGCAGACGTGGCTAATAACATAAGATGAGTTTTATGTGTATCCATCCAACAAACAATGTGAGCAGTTTCTAAAACGACTTTCTAATGATGACAACTAGATGGCCAGAGATAATGTGACAATCCTTTTGTTGTAATTTCAGTGGAAGATAAATCCAAGACTTTTTCTATTACTTATTTTAATTTGTAACCATAAATAATCATTCATTTTACCATCTTCCAACACCCTTTTCTCATTACAAGAATAGAATATATAGATGTACATAATAAATTATGAAATTGTACACATTTGACTTGTTAAATTTTTAACTTAAATTTTGAGTTACCTTTTCAAATTTAATTATATTATCACATAGGGTTACTATAGCGAAAGTAGCAACTTATACTTCTGAAGCCTTAATCTATTGTCCAGCTCAGAGTATTCACAGCTGTAACTCACTTGTGATACCAGTGCACTTCTCAGGCACTGGAACTTTATACTTTCTGGAGATTCTACTTCTGCTCTACCACTATTATCATATTAGGAAAACCTTTCGCTACAAAAATAAATGACTTCATAACCTATTTGAACCTTGGATGGTCTGGCAGTTAGATTATGCAAAGGAAGGGTTTGCAGAAGAGATTGAAGACCAAGAAAATGATCACACCAAGAATTATGAAATAGACAGGTGTTGTGGAGAGTTTTGAGGAGAAAGAACAGCTTGGATGGAATGGAAGAATACAGGTAATAATGTCTTATTGATAGTTTATGAGTTCGTAATGGAACTGCCTCTCTTCGGGAAATAGTGCACTAGAAATTTACTTAAAAGAGAATTCTGGTGACACTAAACAGGATATTTTCTGGGCGATAAATTCTCTCTCAGGAATCCTACAGAAGGACTGTGTAAAGCACATAAGGTTGAGAAAGAGATTTAGTGTCCAGTCACATTTAAAATATCATGACCCAATAGAAGTTAATTGAATTATGGCTGAGCCCCCAGGGTGTAGATTTATATTTAAACAAAATACAACCCAAATAAAGTTAAAAACAAAAATAAACAACGGACGCTGTTAAGCTAAATTGAATAAGAGGGTATAGATTCTCGCAAATCTGAATATACATATAAATATGAAAAGGAGTTTCGCTCTACTGTTTAGAAAAAAAAACAACTAGTATGTCATCATATGGACAATAGATCTCTTCTATGGTTGTTTTGCTAGTTGGTGTTAATACTCATCTCCTCAAAGACTGTAGTAGCTGCGGAGATGATTTGTGTTTGGACTTTCTTGTTTAAAACTCTTACAATCCGGCAAGCCCCGTGAAGTGGCGCGGGTTTAGTACCAATTTTACGGCTCGCCCCGTGAAGTGGCGCGGGACGGTAACGATAGCTAAACTAGCGCGTAAAAACGCGGTTTTAGCTCCCGTATAGTTATGGTCTTATAACAGTTAATGATTTCAGAGGGTGTCAGAGTTTGCTTCCCTGGACTCAGTAAACATCACAGATAAGGATGGGGTAAGTCACATCTGCTGAATACCTCTTCTGCTTATGGGATGTGTGGTATGGGTACTGGGTGATAGGGTATGGTTTGGTATGGTAACCTGGTTTTCAGGGTATGGTGGGTAGGGGTAATCTTTGGTACCGTGGACTCGTACCCTGGTTTATACCATGGACCCGTAACCTGGTTTAGGTACCTTGTAACCGCAACCTGGGTTGGTACCTTGTAACCGTATCCTGGTTTTTGTACTTGGTAACCGCAACCTGGGTGGATTAGAAACAATTGAAGTTCCGTTAGTGGTTTCAAGAGCAATCATCTCCTAAGTCTGATGGCCGGTAAGCGTCCATCAGAAATTAAATTAACACTGCTAACTACCATTCAGTAACAGTGTGTGATCTATTATCTATGAAACACTCCTTAACTGACATTATGGCATATCCTTAGTTTTCAGACCCTATCAGGCTGTCTGCTTAGCTACAGCAGTGGTTTTCCCCATGTGGCAATGAGTTTCACAAACTGTGTGATATGGGCTGGGGTCAACAATTGGTTGAGAACCACTGGTTCACCTAGTGCCCATAGAGCAGTATTTTAATTCTGGGGTCACTGTCAACAATGGTTTGAGAACCACCGGGTAATAGTTTTCTATGCTGCTTTAACATGGTGGGGTGTCATTGTTGCCAAGGTCTGAGAACCAATGATTTACATTCTTGCTTACTCGAACAGTAAATCATTTGGAGGGTACTCATGGTCTCAAGGCTTGAGAATTGCTGACTTAAATTTTGTCAAAGTGGTAAATTCATTAAATAGCTAAATAATTGCAAGCATTCTTAAAGTCCTGGTTCCTGTTGAAAATATCATTCATATAACTGATAATAAAATAGTTCATCAATCATAGAAACATGGTATGTGCATAAGATTGCATTAAATACGTATAAAGAACATTCCATGATGCAAAAATACATTAATGTCGCTTATGTGACAAAGTGAGAAGAAGTGATTGAAAACACTTTTATCAAGTTTGTAGTCTTGACAAAGAACACAGAAGCCTTATAAGAAATAGAAAGTAGAAGGACCACTAATACACTTCTGTTTTGCTTGGATCAATATGCAAATCTTAAAGTAACAACAATAATAAACATCAATTATTTAACCCTGTCTTATTTCTGCCAGGCTGTGAAATAAAGATCAGTGGTTAATTAGACCGAAAGGGAGGCATCAAAGAAGAGTTGGCCACTCGAAAAGCAGCAGCTGGGAGACTTTTTCAGGCCATAAATCGAGGATTCCTCAGCAAGAGAGAGGTTGGTAAGAAAACGAAGATGGCTGTATACCGCTCCACCTATGTCCCAGTCTTGACATATGGATGCGAGTCATGGGCAAAGACTACAACCCATAAAAGCCAGATCCAAACCTCAGAAATGAGGTATCTGAGGAAGATTGTTGAAGTAACAAGAAGAGACATGGCACGAAACCAGACGATACGTCAAGGCCTCAAATCCTACACCCTGCAGACCCAAGTAGAACAGTCCAAATTAAGATGGTTTAGCAATGTCTGCAGAATGGGAGAAGATCGGCTACCACGATACGCATGGGAAACAAAGAGCCAAGGATCCAGACCCCCAGGACGACCCAGAGTCCGCTGGGAGGACAACATTAGACAATCTTTGAAGGACCGAGGACTAGAATGGAACCAGGCCAGGAAGAAGACAGCCGATAGGATAGTCTGGCGCTCTCTCTTTCAAACCTCTACACCTCACGGTAGAAGGGGAACGACTAAGTAAGTAAGTAAGGTTAATTAGGTCTATGACCTCAGCAAACTCATACATTAGTTCGAGTGATCTGCAAATATGCAAATAACAATTATTGACACTGAAAATGGAAATGCATTTAAAACTTTGTTTAACAAACAGTTACCGCAATAGTAAGATGTGGATAAACATATGAATATTCATGTTATAAAATCATCAGTATTTTCTCTACTTACTTCGCTCAACTGAATTCACTACGGATGTTCGCAACAAGAAATGCCCACTTGAGATCCATAGAGTCCGTCTGCTCCGAATGATGGTTAACGTTCTAATGGCTTAAAATTCCCTCCAATATTTTGGTTGACTTCTTGGGTGGCATTGTTGCAAATTCATCTTGGTCACAGGGATATCAAGTTAACTTCATTTAAACTGGCCTTAGCATCAACTGGTACGTGTTTGCAGCGGCAGGCAGGGTTTCTGCCCCTTCCCTGATTTACGTCTAGTTCGTGACACAAAGGAACAACTTCCGGACTAGTCGTAGGACTGTGTTTCACCTTTCAAGTGGAAAGACTAATGGTGGCCAAGGGAATAATTTATTACTATTGGCCTTGAGAATCAGCTAGCGAAGACTGTGAAAGAGAGAGAGAGACTTTTTCATTATAAGAATGAAAAAGATATCTGAAGGGAATTTGTTTACAATCTAGCAAGAGATTTTTTTAGAGGAATAAAAAAATAGACAGAAGAAAAAGTACGTGAGATGTCGTTACACGACAACAGATTTCGCCTATGTATGTGACAATATCACGATCTGAGAAAATGTTGCTTATCATGCGCACTTATGTTGCTGGAGCATTTACTAGTCAATCTGTCTTTTTATAATTCCACTGGAACAATCCTAAAGGTGTTGCGAAGGCAGTATAAGGTTTAGCTCTTTCAGATAATGGCACCTGCCAATTGTCGCGAGAGGTTCAGATGTTATTAAACTATATGATATCCCAGACAAAAAGATGTATCAGAGTATACCAGTATAGCGCCAGATAAGAGACTGGTCTTATACAAAATACCCACTTCTCTGAAAAGAGTAAGGGTGTATCGACAATTAAAAAACGGTCAAGCTGTATAAACCTTCAAGTATGATGATAGTGAATGCTACTTAAGGTCTAAGTGCTACCTCTCCAGATCCCACCCTGAATAATGGTTATTATATTTATTTTGATTGTATTATGGCTAATTGTCTAGGGGATTTATTAATTTAATAGATTGGTAATATACATACAAACAGAATCTAACTCAGCTTGAATAATTAAGACAGAATGTAAATATTTACAATTTATTGATCCTAAACCGTTTCTCTTCCCGGTTAGGAAAATGATAATAAAATTCAAATGCTTTTTACAAAATGGATGGGAGCCGCGCTAGCGTAGTGGTTACAACACCGCTCTGGCGACCGGGTGATTCAGGATCAAACCCGGGCGACGGCATTTGAGGATTTTTAGTCGACCGGGATTGGGACTGGATTAACTCGAGACCTGGCGAGGACATTTGAAGGTGTATAGTCGACCAGGTATTGGCGGCTCCTGAGCCGACCCAGCTCTAGTGGGTACCTCCGAAATCGGCGAGTATCTGCCTGAATGGGGAGGGACACCTGTCTCTGTACAAGAAATAGATACTCACGTAAAATCAATGTCAGGTTAGACATTAATAATAACCAGAGATTTCGCCTCGAGTATTAGCGGGCGTACGAAAAAAAAAACCAAAAAACATACATTAGTTAAATATAAAAGTTATATTTAAAATGTCACTTATGTTATTATTATTATTATTATATATATATATATATATATATATATATATATATATATATATATATATATATATATATATATATATATATATTATATATATATATATATATATATATATATATATATATATATATATATATATATATATATATATATATATATTATATATATATATATATATATATATATATATATATATATATATATATATATATATATATATATATATATATATTTATATTTATATTTATATGTATATTTATATTTATATATTTATATTTATATATTTATATATTTATATTTATATATTTATATATTTATATATATTTATATATATTTATATTTATTTATTTATTTATTTATATTTATTTATTGATTTATTTATTTATTTTTATTTATATTTATTTATATTTATATTTATTTATATTTATATTTATTTATTTATTTATATTCAGTTGTTAGTTTCACTGGACTGTAAAGTAGGTCGAAATTTATTAAATCCTTCATTAGTCATCATGCAAGTGTTTGTTTATTGTGAGGTTTAATACTTTATAAAATAAGGCTGGATGTGCCGACCAGTGGAGTTATATGTCCACATATCTTGTATAGTTTGTAGTACACAGTGTCTGGATATCCAGGCTGGGAACCAATCTGCTGACTCGCTCTAAGTATATTGAGAACGTCTCGCACCAACAGAGTTCCTCAGTATTGAATGTCTCGAAGACTGATAGTCATTTCAGGATAAAACCTGGAAAATACAAATAATCTCAATCATTGTATGGTCCAGCACTATTTTATCTACACACACACACACACACACACAATGAACATTACAAACAAACTCATACAATGTGCTAACAGTTGCACATAACACTTTACTTCAATACCACCTACAGCCAGTTCAATGTGATTACATTTTCCTTATAAATCATAAGTTGATCAAATTGTCCATCATGTGCTTCCTTACAATGATTTGGTTATGTACAAATTATGAAGTAACACCTTGATTAATACATGTAAACAATTCATGACATCCTTTCTTATGTTCTTGTACAGTGTGACGTTTCTTTACGAAATATTCCATCAAATACATTATTAAACTTACAGTGGTAGATTCTGCCATAATTCTCAATTAACCTACACATTCCCAATGCTGGCTTTCGTCTCTAATAGTTAACAAATGCTTGCTTTCAAGCCTGCAGCACACTCGTCCTGTAATTTTTTCTTAACACATATAACACACTAGCGAACACACAAGTGGATTATACACAGGAAAAGTACATAATTATACACATATACATACATTTATCTTACCCTCAGGTAGAATACAATAGCTATAACACGCTGCAAATGGGTATCTAGGTCTGCTGCGTAGATACAGCTGCAAAATATTTGACAGCAAGCGTTTGCCGCTTTCTTCTGTTCAGTACTGTGTTTTGAAACTGTTGTGGCCTCAATTCAGCCCAAGTTCAAGGACTTATGTAGGGTCTCAGCGAACCTCTGGGACGGTTGGGGCAAAAGCGGTGTTTAGGAATCCCAAAACAATGCGTCTTTTTGCCTTCGCGTTCAATGTGCAGAAATTTTAAAATCTATTATCTTTCTTAATTGTTGGCCGATTTTATTTATTTAAAGTTAGTCTTATACTGATAATTTATCTCTATCAGTCTAAATTGTTTAGTTAGCAAAATGCATTTAAATCTATGCAGCCTTTAACTAACTATATTGGGGACTACCCTGATGTATATATGCCTATTAAAACGATTTTTCTCTTAGAATAACATTATTTGAGGACGTCTTTACACATACCTTCTAAGTAATATCCCCGTTGTTTACACTGGCTATAACTTTCGTTTAAATATCTTTAGTCTTTGAAAATTAAATTTCTTCGTATTTTCTGTTGCACAAAATAGGCCTCTATGTTAAGCATAATAGGTTTCCTTATACATACCAGAAAAGGAAGCGTTCTCATTGGCTGTTATATCGGACCGTTTTATCCTATTCTTGTGACCGGTAAATATGACCGTGGTGTAAGACAGACCAAACCACGACAACAATAGTCTTTCGACAGATCGAGTTTGCTAAACAAATTGACAGTAGAAAGTTTGTAGAACACAGTTTCTATTACAGGTATAAGTTCAACATCCGTGATTGTTATGCTACTAAAACACCTAAAGTCTATGTATATTCTAATTGCTTTGTCCTCTTTTCTGATAATCACCACGGGAAATGTATAAGGTGATTGTGAAGCTAAAATGATTCATAGTTTAAGCATGTCCTGTATTTCCTTATGAACTTGAGATTGGAAATGAACAGGTACAGGATAAGTTTCTAATTGTATAGGTCTGAGATCTGGGAGTTGAATATGGTGTTCAATGTTATCCGTATGCCGGGAATATCAGTGAGCACATCTGGAAAAGATTGCAAGAGATGTGAGAGTTGCTCCTTTTGTTAAACAGATAAATCAGTACAAAAAGGAACATTTTCTCAAGATTCAATTGATGTTAGTGGTAGTATAGACATTGATAAAGGGGTCTCTGGAATATCAGGAAATTCAGATAACTCTTCCTGACTGACAGCAAGTGAAGAGCGACAATCAGTGAAATCGTCTATAGCATCGAATACTGGTCTGAGATTATCAGGACGAGAGTGACATTTTTGCAGCATGTTCATATGGAAAGTTTTCTTTCTTTTCCATTGATTTCCATAAAGTAATCAACATCAGACAATTTTGCAACCACTTTATATGGCCCTCTCAAAGAAATTAATAATATTTTTTCTTTGTTAGGTAGAAGTACATTCTCTTCGTCACCTGGCAATAACTGACGTAGCTTTCTGTTTTGGTTTAAGATGTGCTAATTGATGCGCACCTTTGCTAACAACTCCCTGACATTCAGCGCATGATTATTTGCAATAAGTTTAAACATCTTTATTGACGCAAGGCCAATGCAAATGTGTCAATAGTCTATAAGCTGTACTGGAAATACCCATATGACTAGCAAATGGTACATCATGCGCATTAGACAGAACAAATGAGCGAAAAGACGTGGGTACTATAATTCGTTTGCGTATAGAAGAGTTATTATAAAAACATCTTATCAGAATATTATCCTGAAACTGGAACCAATGTCTGAAATTTTTAGATTGCTTAATAGTTCTAGCATTTGCTAGTGTAAATAAATGTCCCAAGAATGGGTCTTGTTGTTGCTGTGTAATGAATACATTTATGTCAATATAATGATATGCCCTAATTGTGGGTGTGTTATGTAAATAATTTATTCATTTTGTTTCTGCTGCCTGTTGTGCTCTGGTTGTAACTGCATTCGACAAAGAAGGATGTGTTATATCTCAAGTGATAATATCTTGAAGAGAACAATCCTTAATCCCTCTTATATTGCCAATAATCAAATCGCAGCACGAATGATTAAGGCTACACACTATAACCTTTCCCAAAAAGAAGGGAGTTTCGGTTTCTACATCTGCTAACGTGTAACATTCGACTGCGCCACCAAACCTTATGCCATTGACTGATGTACTTGTGAAGCGCGAAGAAGGAATTAACGATTCCTTAACTCCCACGGTGGTAGAACCCGTGTCTCTCAAAACCAAACAGGTTTATCAAATACAAAACAATCATGTATGACAAACGAGGCAGTAACGTCATGTAAAGATAGAACTGGCAAAGCAGGCACACATCGTAAATGTGGAGTGACCCCAGGTCGATACAATGTCTTGCATTCTGAGCAATTGCCGCTATTGTCTCAAGCGTTAGCGTGATTGTTGGCCTCATTATTACTATTAATGACACTAGTATCATTAGGTTGACAAGCATTACCTTGTGATTGTACTCTGCCCTGGCTTCTAGAAAATCAAGATCTCCTCCGATAAAATACTTGGTCAGACGGAGAGTAACCATGAGGGCCACTGAAAACGCGTTTACCATGTGATGGTGGCGAGAAGTTCTAACCGTTAGTAGACTTTTCGTAAGCATTATGTTTATTGCGATGACGCGCATCTTTATAACGGTAGTTGACATTTAATCTCTCCATAACACGTAAAAGTGAACGATAATGTTGGAAATTGTATCTTCCCCGAAACGAATTATGATTGTCTTTTATGTTTTTTTTTCATAACCATCCACTCCCAAAGGAGCATAGGCCTTCAACAAACACATACCAAGTCCTACTGTCACGTGCCATTATCTCAAGTTCATTCCATGTTCTCCTCATCATTTTCACCTCTATTTGGAGCTCTCTTCTCCATGGTCTACCTCTGCTTCTCTTGCCCTGGGGGTTCCAGAACAAGGACTGCCTTGTAATGCTATCAACAGGTTTCCTCAGTGTGTGTCCTATCCATCGCCATTGTCTTCTTCTCATCTCATGTTCAACTGGCACTTGTCTAGTTCTTGTCATCAGTTCCACGTTGGAAACTTTGTCATACCATTTTAATCCCTCTATTCTACGCAAACACCTATTTATGAAAGTCTGTAGCTTTTTGGTTGTTGTCTTTGTTGTTCTCCATGTCTCCGAGACATACAATAGGACTGACTTCACATTTGAGTTGAAGATTCTTATTTTCGTGTTGGATCCTATTTCTCTTGTTCTCCATATATTTCCCAATGCAATGAAAGCTCCTCTTGCCTTTTGTATTCTTATTTTAATATCGCTGTCTGTCCCTCCAACTTTGTTTATATTACTGCCAAGATATAGATCCTTTAACTGCTTAATCAGAGTCCACTGGATTCCATTTCTGTTGTTTGTTGTCGATGAACTCATAATCCAATCTATTGCCAGCAAGAAAAGAAATGGAGACAAGAGGCATCCCTGTCGCACTCCTGTTCTTATCCCAAACGGTTCTGTAAGCTGTCCTTCGTGAAGAACTCTCCATGTCATGTCTTCATTTTTTTTCTTTATTAAATTAATGATCTTCAGAGGAACTCCATAATGCCTCATCAATTTCCAAAGTGATTCTCTGTCTATACTGTCAAATGCCTTTTCGTAGTCCCCAAATCCGATTTATAGTGGTGAATTCCATTCCAGACGTTGAGGGTCTCTTCCGAGGACGTGGCTAACCCAACTTCAGCGTCTGAGAGCTGTGATATAGTGCATGTCCTCTTGGTAACTCAGAGTAAGTTGTTCTTGATTGGGATAGTATTCGGGCAAAACACTCGGAGAATTTTCCTTAGGCAGATTGTGTAGAAGGAGGACAGTTTCGACATATCCTTCTCTGTTACTCTCCAGCATTCCGCACAAAAGAGAAGCGCAGAAAGTACACAGCTCTAAAATAATCTTAATTTGTTGTTTGTTTTGTACTGGGAAGACTTTCAGATGTTGTTGAAACTAGAAAAAGCTGTTTTCGCTTTTTTCTGTTCTTGATGTCTTTGCTTGTTCCGCCGTCTGGTGTTACTATACAATCTAGGTATGTAAATGTGTCTATCTGTTCCAGCTTCTGGTTCTTTATTGTTATGGGCTCAGGACTGCCCACAATGAGTGTCATGACCTCTGTCTTCTTTAGACTGATCTTAGACCCAGCTGCTGGTTAGACTTATTCAGTCTATCTGTTTTTTCTTGGATGTGTTGATGTGAATGTGCGAAGAGAGCAATATCATCTGCATATTCCAGATCTCCTATTATACTCAAGCATAATTTTATAAAAGGATATACCATTGTGATTGTCAGTTTTGTTGTTATTGATGTTTCAGAGCGACGTACTGGGACAGCTTTGACATTAGATTGAAGATTCACAAGAATTTATTCAACTTGCTATGTATGTGTGTGGATGTATGTATGAATATATGTATGTATATATAATATAAATATAAATATAAATATTTATATATGCTAGCTGTAAGTACCCGGCGTTACCCGGATTTTCCTAGAGAGTGTATAGGAAACTCAGGAAATGTAAAAATCAACATATAATATTTCTATATTCGAGTGAAAATGAATTTTCACCAAGAAAGAATAGCCATTCAGTTTCTGTTCTAAACGTATTTACTTCTTATCTTTGTAGCACACCCCCTTCAAACACATGCATTGTTTCGTAAACAGGACGCGCGTATTATTTTTTTTTTTGAAATCTTTCTTGATTGTTTATATTCTTTTTTCTGCACTGAAATATTCCTCTTGATGACTTATTTATGTGTTTGTTGTTATTCAGATTGTTTTGTTGTTCTGACACTCTGTTTGTACTTGCAAGCGTTTAATATTGGTGCGAGGTTTGTTTATGTCAATCTGTATCTTTCACGGCAAGTCTACTACAGTAGAACTATTGGAAAGCCAAGCGAATGGCTCTGTAAAGTTATTTTTTAATGTTTGCATCATTTTGTCATGGCTCGCTATGCTCATCCAAGACACAATTTCCGTCCGTTATATTATTGCGCGTTTAAAATTAAAATCTCCACAAAGAAGGTTGGCTGTAATGGATCTCCAACGTCTTCTGTCTCTTGTCTTCGTGGTGCACTCTGACAGACTCTTTCGTTTAAATCTCTTGATGTTATCTTCCCACTTATACCGCTGTCTTAACCTTGCACATTTGCGTTCAACTCCTATTATGGTCTTCTGCAAGGATTTAACCCTTTTTATGTGGCCAAAGTAACTTAGCTGCCTAACTTTGATCTCTCTCATACGTTCTCTTTTCATACCTAGATGTTGTAGGTCCACCTTATTTGCTTTCTTCACTGTCCATAAAATGCGCCCCATTCTTTTTTATATCCACATCTCAAGAGTCTCAATTCATTCCTTAAATTGCTTATTCATCGTCCATGTTTCTACACTATACGGTAGTGCAGAATATATATATAACATTTTATGATTGTCAGTTTTAATTTGTGAGTTAACTGTTTAGATGTCAGTATATGTTTCGTGTTGTTGAATGTAGCTTTGACCATTCCTATTCTCTTCTTGATTCCTGTTTCACATCTGCTATCTTCTGTTATTATATGACCAAGATATGAGTAGTTCTTGACTTGTTCCAGGATTTTCTCATTTATGCTTTTCTTTAATGCGAGATTATCGTCTGTTTTGCAAATTATCATAGTTTTAGTTTTCTCAATATTAATGTCCAATGCACATTCATGACTTCTACTGTTCACTTGCTTCGCTAGTTCTTGCAAATCCTGTTCACTTTAAGCTAACAACGCGGCATCATCTGCATATCTAATGTCATTTAATGACCTTCCATTGATGTTCAGTCCCGGCATTTCTTTATCTGTTTAAAAATTGTTTCGGTGTATAGATTAAATAGCAGGGGGACAGCACACAACCTTGTATGACACCTCTTATGATGTCTATGTTTGGTGAATAATTCCTTCTAGATCTTACTGTAGCAGTTTGCTCCCAATAAAGATTACTGTGCATTCTTATGTCTTTTCCATGAATACCTATGTCTTCGAGTCATTCAATTATTTCATCATAATAGACTCTGTCAAAAGCCTTCTTATAGTCAATGAAGCACATGTACATACTTTTTTGGACCTCATTTCACGAGATGAATTTGGGGCGGCCGCTTCTCGATCTCTCTTTTACTCCTGCAGTACTCATTTTAAATTGTTGTACTGACTAATTGCGTGCTTTTCCACGGTCAGCACTTTTTTTTCTTTCTCTGCTATGTAGCAGATATTATGTACTGTAATTCTTACACTCTTTTTAGTAATAATTCGTCTTGTCTTTTTACCTGCTCATCCCTGCTGAGATAGTAGACAGGTGATGCAATATTGAAACTGCAGCAAATGACAAAATCGTTTCCTGTCAGACTCTCACGATGACATTACTTTACATGAAAGTAATAAGTTGTTACATATTAAACACATTGTTGTACGAGTTAACAAATGTGTTGGTGAGCTTGCCTGACAAGCAATCAATCGTATGTTTTATTACCATTTATGGGAGAGGTGACCTCAGCATCATGCATATAATTTGTCCATGTCGGAAATAATTTTAAATTTCCCCACACGACACGCATGTTTGAAAGCGATTAGCGCTTTCATAGCATTGTAACAAAACAAATGCGTAGCAGACTTGTAATATAATCTGACAATTTTTTGCAAGTCTGGTTCACTGCGAGAAATTGCTTGTCAAAGACTACAACCAGACATTGCCAGAAGTTAGAATTCAGAATTCCATTTATCAAGCCGGACTTTTATTGGAGTATTTCGGAAGGACTTAAACAGCCCAGGAAAAACTCAAGAATCTGAAACACACGGAGTCAAAGAGGGAATTTATTATTAAAATAACGACCTCCCGGTACACGCGTAAGAGGCATCTATCTGTGCCTTTATTAATCTGAGCAAATAGTCTTTGGGCCAGGATTTGCGTAATTTTAAATTTTATATTTTTTCATTACTAACATGTGAACTAATATGTATTTATTGCCATGTGAATAGTAATTTGTGAAAATCGCTAGTGGATGTCCAAGGCATTTGAGGCTGGCAACCTTAGCGTACAAGAATGATAATTTCATGAACCACCACAGTAAAGGCTGGTGACTGCTTTATTACTAGTTTCTTACAGAGAACTAAAAGCATAGGAAGTCCCAAGTTCCAAATGGAGCAGTCAGGGAAAGATGAGAGAAATGATGCATATTCTACGTAAAATATTTACATTTTTAAACCAGTGTAAATGTCTATCTTAACATATTTACTTTAAAAGTAGTGAAAGTTTCAAACTGTGCAACAAGTGTAGATATAAATGAACACATATTCAGTTTATATTGTGAACACTTCTCAATTAGTGGAGATGTAAATTTGAACACATTCTATCTGTATTATTAACCTTTTCATTTAAATGTAAAATAAAGATAAAGCTATTCGATTTAAATGTAAAGGAAGTTTTCTCTCGAGGGATCAAGTTTATTTCTCATCGAGGGTAAATTGTGAGGTAGATTGGATTGTGGATTTGAGAGAATGGGACACTTAAGTATGTGTCGGGAAACACAATACTCAGGAAAGCGTTTCGTTTCTATTCTTTTTCTGTAGTTGTTGGTGGTACCAGTGAGGGTACTAATCTCTGGAACAAAGTAAGGGTATAAGGGGACTGACGTAGAACTCGCAACTTTCATCAGAGGATCTAAGAAACGTAGGACCAGCGTAGCAGTTACTAATTGATCTTACTTGGAACGTGCTGCGCCTTTAATCTTGACCAGAGACGCGAGACCTCCAGTGACCTATCTGCACAGGACTAAACCATCAGCTGGAGAAGAACCTTCCATTGGCAGATAAGTGAAATCTATAAGGTGCCACGTTAACTCCTTTATAAACTTTCATCCCACCACAACAAATCACTTTTACAATTTTCTAAAACCCTGTTAAACGTAAATGATTATTAAATTTGTTAATTGTAATTATACATATTTAACTTCGATGTAATCATTTTGAAGGTACTGCATGTTTGTCTTAGTCAATTTACTAAATACATTCTAAATAGAGCTATACCAGAATAATAAGAATTCCACTGAACAAATCAGAGTGAGGGCTTGACGAGCTGAAATTAATAATTGCTTAATTCTTCATAAAAGGCGGCGCGCCGATATAAAGCTAATAATTGCCCTGCCAACGCAGTATTGTTCTTGACTTCGGAAATATCTTATAAATATTCCCTTGAGATTGAACGTCATTATCCGTCTATCTATAATTCCGCCAAGAGTAATCTTGTGCGAAGGTAGACACTTTGACGACCCATATTAGATACTCTTGAGTTTTGGCCACTGTTGGGCCACAACTGCAAAGCAGGGGAGGCAATCCATATCACCTCTGTACATTTTTCTGCTAATATTTTTACCCAAAATATTGCCTCTCTTGTTTCGTTGTTCCGCCTAATACCAAACTGCTCTTCTTGGATTTCGCTGACTACCTTACTTTTTATTCTTTTCTGAATAAATTTTGAGCAGTATTTTAATTGCATGACTTATCAGGGTGATTGTTCTGAAGTCTGAACATTCTGTTGCATTTGGTTTGTTTGCACTGTTATACGGACTGATGTCTCCATGTCGTGTAGTAAATATCCTGTATTGTATATATCGTTGCATATATCTATGATTGTATCTATACCAAAGCTCTCCACTGCTTCTATCATATCAATTTTTATGTTGTCCATGCCTGCTGATTTTCCTTTTTGCATCATATGAATTTCATTCTCTACTTCTGATCTGAGAATGTTTGCGCCTTCATTAGAATCTGGTGATGGTTTTTTTACTTCTGTTGTCCCTGAATATTTCGTGTACGTACTCTGCCCATCTGTTTGATATGTCTTTCTCATCAAGTAAGAATACACCATTTATGTTCTTGATACAGCCTCCTCCTTGGGCAAACCGCGACCTATTCGATAATTTCTTGAATTCTTCATTCATATCTCTTGTCATGTGCTTTGCTTCCATGTCTTCTATGTCCTTGCATTTTGTTTCTGTCCACCGTTCTTTTGCTTGTCTCCACATAGCACGTATATCGTTGTCTATTGTTTTATATTCTGGAGTGCTTTTTTGCTCTCTTTCTTTCTGCAATTTTATTCAAAATGTCATCTGTCATCCAAATTTGATTTTTCGTATGTTCATTTTTAGGTAAATTTGCATATGCTTATTGTTTGCTTGTTTTTCACATTCACGTTTTGTGGCTACTTTTTCTTCTCGCTTTTATCTTCTGCACTGTTCCATGCTTTCTGTCAGTAACTGTTTATACTTATTTTTGTTTTATATTTGGCAATTTCAGTGCTGATATTTCTATCTGGGGTTCCACCTTTCTTCTGTTTCCTGCTCTTGTTAGTTTTATATTTACTTTGATGACGACTTGATTGTGATCTGAATTTATGTCAGTGACACGATGTGTCTTTGCGCTTGTGACACCGTTTTTAAATCTATGTTTTATCATGATAAAGTCAATTTGATTTCTTGTTACATCACCTGGGCTTTTCCACGTGTAGTTTCCTTGGGTGGTGTTCAAAAAAGGTATTACATTTAACCAGTTGGTGTTCTTCACAGAACTGGATAAGTCTGTCTAGTTTATCATTTATTTTCCCTAGTGCATATTGTTCTACTATTTTCACGTATTTTCCTTTTCCTATTTTTGCATTCATATCACCCATTACTATCAACACATCTGTAGATTTTACTGGTTTAAGTGTGTGATGTAGCTCTTCAAAGTATTCCTCTATTTCTTATTCACTGTGTTCTTTAGTTGGCACGTACATTTGTAAGATTGCTATGTCAAATGGCTTTGCTCTCATATTCAGTAACATCATTCTGTCATTGTGTGTCCAGTATCCACACATATATTTTTCTAATCCCTTCTTTATTAGCATCCCTTCTTCTCTTTCGTTTTTTTTTCGCCTCCTGAGTGTATAAGCGTGAATTGGTCTCTTTTTATGTAGCCTGTACCCAATAAAATACTCCTAATATAAAATACCGAGTTAATGTGTTTAGTTCTATTTCACATAATATACTCTTATTTCTTATGATGGAACCGCAAAAGCAATTTTATCCTGCTTCCAAATTTTAGTAATAAGTAAATTAATAAAACACATTTTTCCTTTCTAACTTGGCGCACCTTCTCTGTACACTGGAGCAGATAGTTTGTATCTACATTCTCTCACTCCTCTCAGAGATAAATTACCACGTCTGTTTGTTACCCGGCCCTTCTCTAAGTCTTTGCATGGAGCGGTAGAGATAACATTAACGATAATCATGTTGGTTAATCGCGAGGGCAGTCGACATTAGACTACAGATTAAACACTAGAATCGATCAGCATATTTGTTCAACTGCTGAAAAGGCCAGATTGCGCTCGCCGCCAAGCTGATGATACGGGAAGACATCTTATGGACAGACAGGACTGACAAGATCACTTTAAATACTAATAATTTGTAACATCTTACACACGATATCGTATGAGTTTAAAGACATCTGTGTGAGTTTGCACACAAGGATCGGATATTTTCATACCATATACGGAAGACTTGACCTCTACATTATGTTCAAACTTTTTCAATGTCAGGAATATTTTGAAATCGACCCCCCCCCCCCCCCCCCCACACCCCCCTAACTTTTTGTTTGAAACGTTTGACGTTTTCTTAGCTTCGTCACAAACAGATACTAATGTGTATATATTACCATGTGAATATAAATATGTGAAAATCGCAAGTTAATGTCCCAGTCATTTCAGGCTGGCAAACTCAGCGTATAGAATGATGATCCATGAACCACCACTGCTAAGGTTGGTGACTGCTTTATTGCTGGTCTCTTAAAGAGAGTTAACAAGCATAAGTAAGTCCCAAGTTCCATATGAAGCAGAGGGAAAGATGAAAGAAATTATGTACATTTTAATTATAATACTTACAGTTTCAAACTTTTCAAATCAGTGTAAACATAAATGAAAACATATTCAAATTATATTGTGAACACTTTTCACTCAGTGGAAATGTAAATGTAAACATATTCTATCTGCACTATTAACCTTTTCATTTAAATGTAAAGAAAGTTTTATCCCGAGGGATTAAATTTAATTCTCGTCGCGGGTAAATTCTGTGAAAATGGAATGGTGGAATAGGAAAAGGTATGTGTCGGGAAACAATGTATGACATTCTGCCATCGTTCGCAAACCTTGTGAGATTGGGAAAGTCTGATTATGGTCAGTTCCCTCTGTTCCATAAGAGGCAGACACTTGAACACGTGCTATTAGCTTGCAAGGTGTCATTAGGGCAAGGGCAATACACATGACGCCACAACAAAGTATTAAATGAGCAGGCTGCTACAATTGACCTGGCAAGGGAGAAGGCGAACAGCAAAGTCAGACCGAGCAATGAAAATAATACTTTCTGAGAGCAGGAAAGTCAACACATCCGAAACCAAGTAAATCAATCAGCAATTTACCATCTCTTCTTGAGTGTGCAAATGAATGGGAAATGGCAGTAGACCTACCTGGGCTAGAGGAGTATCCACAGAGTATCAGAAGATCTCGAAGACGGCCAGACATAGTGCTGCATTACTTATCATCGCAGCAGATTATAATGATTGAGCTGACTATGCCATATATATATATATATATATATATATATATATATATATATATATATATATATATATATATATATATATATATATATATATATATATATATATATATATATATATATATATATATATATATATATATATATATATATATATATATATATATATATATATATATATATATATATATTTATTTATTTATTTATTTATTTATTTATTTATTTATTTATTTATTTATATTTTTTTTTCTAATAGAGAGCACGATCACTTGACATGAACTAATTGTACTAATGTGGCCGGGTAGGGTAGTGGGGGTTGCTGTTCAAATCGAGAGTATTAGATTTTGATGACTAACCAGCCTGCTAGAGGTGATGATTTCTCTCTACAGTCTTACAGGATTTTACCAGGTTCGGGGATAATCCTCTATGATGTTTTATTTTTAGAGCAGATAGTTTTTATTTGTGTTATGCCTGCAGCGATTAGCTTTGGTATGATACCTTAAAAATTTGTATGATGGCCAACTGCAAACATATGATTCGTCAACAGCATTTGTGTTCAATGAAACAAATGTTTATTCAATCTTCAACAAGAACTGGGTTAAGTCAAATGGTAACCACACCAAATTTGCACAACAGCATGTTGACATTTAATAAAACAAGCATAAAAAGTCAATGCATTATTTTAATGATGCAATATTCCTTATTGCATCTCGTGATCTTTTCAACTTGCAAAAACATGGCGTGGCTCCTCTATCCTTCTAGTGTTCCTTCGTTTATTTGTTAATGTAGTCTAGATTTCACGACGTTTTTCTTATCCCTTCATTTCAATGAAAAGCCAAACTTTCTCTGCTTAAGGACCTTCATCCTTGGTAAAAGGTTCAAATATATGCCTGGGTTTACAATTCTTTACCCAGTTTTCGAGCGTAGCTCTGTTTCAGTTATGACTGTGGGCTCTAACATTTGCATTCAATTCTTAGCACTACTTACGTTTCTCATGAAATCACAAAACAAATCATTCTACATTTCGAAGTTACACAGTTGCATTAATTGTCCGAAGTCAATCTCCTCTATTAGAATATCACTGTGCAAGAAGAATTATGTCTTCTCTCGTCCGCTCTAAATTCATTACTGCCCAAAAAATGGCTTTGTCTCTCGTTCATTCCGGGGAAAAAAGGACTGAGCCTAACCATTGGTGGGAAATCACGTGACCAACGCAACTATACAAGCGAAGCTTAGCCTAAATAAATGCGTGGCGTTTCGAAGCTAACTGGCCTAATTAAACATCTGCATCAAGATTTCTTTAATCTTTTGTTTCTATAAAAATTTATTTTATATGTTAACATGGTCTGTATCTGAAGACTCACGGTATACGCGGTTACATACAGATCCCGGGGCCCTGCAAATGTATCCCGTAGGGAGACATTTGAGTACTATCAAATCTTAAAAAATTTATCCCAAAAATTTCTTAAGTTCAAAAAAATGTTCAGAAAAATTTAAAGTTCAAAAAAATTTTCTACGTCCAAAAATAATTCGGAAAAATTTAAACTAATTCCTAAACTGGGTTCCTATATCTATGTGAGATCAACTTCGCTATAAAAACTTAGGGATGGACATCAACTTCAAAAAAAAATTTTTAACTATCCAGCATTTTTCATCACATTTTTAAATTGGCAACCCTGACCAACAAAAATATTCATTAAGTCATCACTCAAAAATATGGGGAGTGGCAACATTGGGAACATGAACAATAATATCCTATTTCATTATCATAATCCACATGCATGTTATTCCAACAATATAGTTGACACACTGTATTGGACATTGTGGGGGAAAACCTAATTCTACCTTTGTGTCCTCCGAGCGGTTCAAAATTTTATGTTATTTTCACTCCTGGTGTTCTAATAAGTTTTGGTCCTAACTTATTTATTGAGTAAGCACTCCATGCATATTGCAGTAGAAAGTATTCTCGTTTTTTTTTTTCAAAATATCCATATCATCTTTGCAAATGACGATCCAATTGTATAAGTCAGTTAATTTATCCGTGGTGATCCATCATGCTTTCTTTTGTTATTTATTATTGCATATGGGAAATAATTTCAGACCTGTACATAATCATTTTCAAACCTCAATGTAACAATTTATTCTGATAAGCAATTACAATATACCAAATAAAATGATTAAAAATCTCATTACTTGTACTTGTTCATTTATTTTTGAAATAACCTGGTATCCTTGACAATATGTATCTGTTATCACTTGTTTATCCTTGTATACCATTTTCTATTTCCTTTTTTTTTTTTTTTTTTTTCATAAATCTCATATTCTCCATATATATGTGGCGCTCCAATATTTTATAGGTGTGGACCTTTCCTAGTCCTCTTGTTTATACTGGGAATTCATCAGTATTGACTTTCAATGTATGACATCTAACAATATTTTTATCAACAACACATCGACTAATCATTTGTAAACATCAACAAAACTTTCATAATTTTATCGCAATATGAGGTAAAATACTTTTGTACATATTTTCAGGATTTCAACACCAACTCTGCCTTCGCAGGTCGAAGGTTAGTCAGAGTTATGTGGTGCCTGTAACATCCGCTGACTACAGCCAGATGGGTGACTTATGGTACTTATAATACAAAAATCCCGTCCGTCAGTTATATCTTAAGTGTGGGGCGGGGGTCTATTTCATGGTGTCGTTGACAAAGTTTGCTGCATTTCCAATCTAGGTATTCTTTTCTTATGTCATAATATCTCCACGATATATCTGTGACCTGTCTGTCCTTGGGATAACATTACTTTTATTTTTTTTCAATATCCTCGGGGTGAGCAAATCTCAGTAAGTCCAATTTCATCAATCATGTATTTTTTTCTCTCCTGTAATTCTGGGTATTTTATGAGTATATTAAATCGTCCATTTATTTCAACTATCTTACAACATTCTGTAATTCGTGATAAGGAATAGTCATTTGTTATACAACCATGTTCATATTACAAAGGCAATGAGCAAAAATCAAAGAGATATCTTCTCCGAAAATGCGGATGTATCTCTATTTCCCTTACCTCTGGGCGTAGTAATTATTCAGTCATTATTTTTTTTTTCATTATTTAATCTCCATTTTGTGTCCTTAGTACCTGTGGTTCCATGGGATTATCATAATCTATTTGTCCCTTGTCTACTGATAATCCTTCAATAATGACTTCAAATTTGGTCCTCATGTGTGCAGCTATCATCTGCTCTGATTTGTTCCATGTCCATGGTATTCATAAAATATTCCATTATCTCCTTGTCTTATCTCGTATCCACGAAAGACTAAGATTATTGCTCCTCCAATGTTAATGTGGGGGATTTTGTGCATAACCATTACAATAAAATCTCAGCTGTGACAACATAAAGTTTCACCTTAATATAAAATGGCATCTTCATCATACATAACCAGTTGCTTCTTCATCTCATGTGTCATTAGTGGTTATCATCCGGTAATGGGGTATTCAATGTGGGTTCAGCATATACAAATGCTGTAAAGGGGTATTTCATTTGCTAGGTCAGCATGTGCAAATGCTATTTTTTTTACATGGGCAAAGGCATCATCAACAAATAGGTGCAATTTGTTCAATCTGGGGTTAGCATATCTAATGCTCTCAAGGGATTCTTCAATTGCAGAAATTCAGCATGCGCAAATGTCATTAGGGTACTTGTGATAGGCAGTATCAACAAAATACTGCTGGAGTATCAGAGATCATGCTGGTGGGGTGTATGACTGGTATAGGGTGATTTATTTATTTTCTTCTTCAGCTGCTAATCTCAGGGCAGTCAATGTTTTACAATATTGGCTTATCATTACCAAAATGTGTGAGGGTGGCATATAAACATATAGCAATCCTATAAGACCATTAGAATGTTTTCTCTTCTTTTCATTTTTCTTTTCATTTTTTCTTTTATGTCTTTTGTCTCTTTTTCATTTCTTTTCTGTTTTGCATATTTTCTCTCTTCTTTTCTTGTGATTTCTTTTCTTTTCTTGTGATTTCTGTTCTGTTTGTATCACAAGTACTAAAGAATGATAAAAATCAATTCACTAAACACTAGATATACTATCAATATTCCTAATAGTAAATCCTAACCAATAGGGCTGCAAGTAATAGTTTAAGTTAGAATAGAATGAATGTTGTAGCAGTATCTGTTGTCAATAAGTGGCGAGGAAAGGGTACATCAAGGATCTCCTGATTACAACATGATTGTAATTCCGAGGAATGAATATGATTGGAATTGAAAAAATCACAAGTCTAGAATGTCGTCTCAATATAGTGGAAAGGAAAAATAGTAAGTCAAAGATGATGTAACAGTGGAGTGAAGAAAATCTTATTATACAGAGTCAAGGTTGGGATATGGAATCTCTTTAGGAGAATGTTTAAAATCTTGACAGTACTAATATACATCTGGGTCTGAAATAATAATATACATAGGGAAAATAAATAATCCTGTGGAGAAAAATAGCATAACATGCAATACTAGTTTTGGACATGAATTTATATGCTGTTAACAGATGTCATAGTAGGAACAGTATGATTGGTGAAGGTGATAGATATAAAGGAATTTAGCATAATTTAGATCAAAGAAATATTAGTATGGGGTAAGAAAAACTACTGGTGTAAAGTGTCTGCATGAAAATGCACTAAGATGCGAAATTACAGGACTCTGGATCTGCAAGGACAAGAAGTCTGGTGAATGAAGCGTGGAATATGATCAGTTACAAAAGTGGAGATCAATGTTACAACAGAAAAGTGTGACACATGTGTTATAGGTAAGGTTGTGTAACCTTCTAAATATCAAAAACTGTCCGACTAATAAGGGTGTTTGTAAACTCGTAACACCGTGTGTTATCAATTGTTTTGTCATTTTTATTTCACAACACTATACTATCTAAAGAAAATCTTCCGTGTGCTGGTCTTGATTTTTCTCTGGCATCAGTAGTGGTATGGCTGGGAAAAAACTTTCTGGCATAAAGTCATCTATAACGGTCAATCTGAACATAGTCTGAAACGAAAGTACATGTGAAAGTTAGTACATTGTTAAAAAGTAATTTCACATTCGCAGTGACCGTACATGGGATGGCATGTACATTGAAGACTTGAGGGGCGTGTTTATAGTAGTTTCATCATTTCTAGCATTATAATCTCCCGACTGCTTAGGCGAGAATCATACTGAGTAACTGTGGGTGACACTGCATTTGCTGATTGTTGGGGCTCTGAGGACATTGGCGAATGCGGTGATGGCTTAACATCTTTTGATTGCGGTGATGGTTTCACTGTGGTTAGGGTTTGTATGGCTGGAACATCTGTTAGTTTTGAGGCAGGTATATGTTTCGCCTTGATTTTTCTTCTGACTTGGGCCTGTGGTACGTTAACGTCTTTTACAGTGGGCGCAGTAATTTAAACACTGTTGTTTTTGACTAGTAGAGCTGAGCCTAATACTTCTCGGCTTGGTTTGGGCACTCGATAGCGTTTCTTCAGAATCTTTCGTCTGATGTAGTTGTGCTGTATACGCGGAATTTTGTTGCTAGGGATTGAGTCATCAGATTCTGTTTTATAGGCGCGTTTGACGCTGGAGCTGACTGGTACAAATAATGTACTATCCGCATCACTGGTTTCAATGGAACTAGCTGTATCAATGTCTGTTTCTAGTTCGTATAGTTCTACCATTTCTCTGTCATTCTGTTCGTTGGGGTCTGACAAAGCTGTGCCGGGGTTGACACTGTAGTTTCTCATTTCTTGTTGCGTTTCGTCTTCATAAAGATTGCTGGTATATGGTTCAACAATCTGCTTGGGTATAGTTTCTTCAGGATCTGATTGTTCTGAACGACCAATCTTGTTCTTGTGGTATAGCGGTGTTTGGTTTTCACTAGTGTTAAAACTGGAACTGCCTGAATTTGGGGTGTGATAGGTGTCAGCTGACGATTTATCACCGCGGGAGTAAGTTTGAGTGTGAATATAAGTTGTTTTGTTGTTGTCATCGTGTGACGTCTGAGGCATTATTTCTTCATTTCTAATGCGCAGGTCTCTGTCTTGGAGTCGATTACACAATTCAAGTGGTGGGATATCTTCTTCGCTTTCGGACGAGTCTCGTTGTTGTCTTGCTCGATGTAGTGCATCGGTGGGTGGTCTGGGTATGCGGTCGTCTTGGTAAAATTCAGAGTCTGTCGTCTCTGACTCTGATATGTCAGACGGATCTGTACTGGATGGATTATAATTTAGGGTGGCCTTTCTGACTGGTCTTGTATTTGTCGTCAGAGGCGGAATGGGCCGGTGATTATCAATTTTGATTTGTTTTACGTGAGCTTTTGTTTGGTGTTGTTTCTCTTCATTCCAGATAATGAAGTTTACAGGCGTAGTTTGTTTCATGATTTTGTAGCCATCTAACCATCGGTCATCGAATTTTGAACTGCGTACATGTTTCTTGTAGTATACGCTGTCTCCTATTTTGTACGTTGGTAGCTTGGCTGATTTATCATGTTGTTTCTGTTTCTTGTGAAATGCCTTCTGCGTATTTCTTTGTGCAATCTGGTGAGCTTTGTACTTTTCTTGAAGGTTTTATTTGATGGGGTCTTCTCCCATGTATTTTCGTTGTGGGCGAAGTAGGTTGTCTAACGGAAAATTTGGTTCTCTTCCGTATAGCATGAGAAATGGTGACATTCCTGTGGTATCGTTCACGTTTACTCGGATGGCTTCAAGAGCTTGGTTAATGTATAGATCCCAGTATTGGTGGTTCCCCTTGATATATTTGCTAATAATATCATGTAGGGTGGCATGCATGCGCTCATTTCTGCCATTTGCATTTGGGCAATAATAACTTGTAGTAGTATGCTCAATATTCAGCTGGTGTAAGGTGGCTTTAAATGGGTTACCGATAAACTGTTTACCGTTGTCCGAAATGATTCGTTTTGGACAGCCATGCCTGGGAATGAATTCTTGTAAAAAAATTTGCGTGATAGACTGCGATGTGGCATCACTGAGTGGGTAACTTTCTGGCCAAACAGAGTATTGGTCAACTATGTGCAGGAGGTATTTGTTGCCTGATTGGGTGAGTGGGTAAGGACCTGATAAGTCAATGCTTACTGTTTGCATGGGATAATGGGAAAGTTGCATTTCTTGAAGGGGAATTAAATGTGGCTTCATGTTTCTCAATTTACATGTCCTACAGGCGGCTACATATTCTGTAATGTCTTTGTAGAAAGTTTGCCAATAATACCTTTTCTTTATGACATCAATTGTTTTGTCTCTTCCCATTTGCCTGTTGTTATCATGAAACTGTAGCAATACTTCTGGGACTAGATGTGCTGGAATGACTTTTCTTAGTGTCCCTTCTTGTTTACTATCAATATAGTGTAGAGCTCCATCCGTTGGGTGTACTGTAAAATCTTTACTTTTTGTTGGGTTTTCCTTCACGTATGTGAGCAGCTTAACAATTTCTGCATCTTTCGCTTGTTCTACTCTCATGTCAAACATATCTTGACTTTCTTCTTCTACTTGAGTGGCAGAATCTGAGGTACTTCTTCGACCTGGTGAAGTAATTTCGTTAATTTCTTTAGCATTATCGTCAATCTCTGAGGATGTGCCATCATTTTTGACTCTAATTGTTTTCACTTCGGTTTCATCATCATATTTGATTCTGGATAGGAGATCTGCACAGATGTTCAATCTGCCAGGGATATGTTCGATAGTGGTGTCATAGGACTGTAAATTCATTGCCCATGTCTGTAACTTCTTAGGCTGTTCCTGTGTTTTGGTGAGCCAGTTAACCAAAGGCTGGTGATCAGTTCTGATAGTGAGTTTCGTCAATCTCACATAAAAGTCTAATTTCCGTACTGCATAGTGAATGGCGTATGCTTCTTTCTCAATGGTGGTCCACCGTTTCTGTGACTTTGACAATGCGTGGGATAAGAATGCAATGGGTTTCACATTGGGGATGTCTGGTAGTATGGGTGTTTCATCTTCTAGTACTGGTTGTACCAAACACGCACCAATTGCGTTATTCGAGGCATCGGTGTATAGTATCATGGGCTGAGAAATGTCTGGATGTCCCAGAAGCGGAATGGCGGTTAGGGCATTTTTGAGATATTCAAACGATTTCTGGCACTCTTCTGTCCATCTAAATCGTGCATACTTGCGGGTAAGGGCTATCAATGGCTCAGCTGCTTGTGAGAAATGTATGATATGGCGTCTATAGTATCCTACGGAACCGATAAAGGAGCGTGTTTGTCTGACTGTCTTGGGGCTAGGCATTTCTCTTATGGCTTTGACTTTATCTTCATCAGGTCTGATGCCATCTCTATTGATAACAAAGCCTAAATATTTGGTTTCTGTCTTTAGAAATTCACACTTGGACAGTTTTAACTTTATTTGGTGATGTCTGAGTCTATCAAAAACTGTTTCAACTTTGCGGAGGTGGTCTTCCATCGTGCCTGCGGTATGTATCAGGATATCGTCTATGTATGCCAGGGCAAATGGATGTAGACCCTTTAACACTTCATCCATGAGTGACATATATGTTGCTGGCGATCCTTTTAGACCAAATGGCATAACATTCCAAAAAAAACTTCCGATATGGGAACAGAATGTGGATTTCTGTTTTGCCTCAGGTGTCATGGGGATGCACCAAAAGCCTGACCTTGCATCAAGTGTGGTAAAGTATGTAGACTTTCCTAGCGTCGCAAGTAGATCGTCTATCCTGGGGAGGGGGTAGGAAATGACTTTTGTGATTTTGTTCAGGACTCGGTAATCGCAGCAAAAGCGACTGGACCCATCTTTCTTTGTTACGATAACGATGGGGGAGGACCATTGGGATCTGGATCTTTCGATGATTCCTGCCTGTAGCATTTCATTTATAGACCTTTCCACGAGTTCTCTGTTTTTCAAGGGCGTATGATAGGGTTTCATATGTATTGGCTCCTCTGTGGTTGTTTGAATGTCCATTGTGACAGTGTTAGTTCTGCCTAATTCCATGTCATTGAGTGCGAATACATCCTGGTGCTTTTCTACAAACGTTTTCAAACGTTGCTTATTATCTTCTGTGGCATTCAGGGTTGCAAGTAACTGAGCTATTCTCTCTCTGTATTTATGATCTGCTATGATATCTCTGGTCTGTCTTGATGCCTCCGTTTCATTCCCATAATCTTGGGACATTTTTCTTGCATCTTGTGAAAATATCTGCTCTTGGTATGTGGTTTTCTTTTGCGTATTTCTCTGCCGTTCATTGGGCTGTGCTTGGTATTGTTTCCTCTGCCATGTGCTGTGTGCATTTCCATTTGTCACTGCATTTACTGTATATACGTTTCCAGTATTATTTCTGGGGTGGTCGTTATTGTGCCATTGTTTCTGATTATTTCTGCCGTAACTGCGCTTATCCGCATACGTTACTGTATTTCTTCTGTTTGTGCTATAGGGCTGTCTTCTTTCCCTGGGCGAAAATTTTTCATTCTTTCTGTTTCCAACTTTGCTGCTATAGTATCCTCCTGTGGTGGAGTCATATAAGAATTCTTCCTTTTCTTCTGAACATTCAATTGGTTTTGGGACTTTATCATATCCACCTGTTTTTGAGTTATATTGAAACTCCATGGGACATGTATCTCTGTCTTGTCGCTTCGGATATCCTCCTGGCAAGACAATTTCTGTTTCTCTGTTTCTTTCCGATATACAGCACTTCATCTTTTCTTTTGGTGTGCTGGGGCGCAAGAATGAGTAATTATAGTCATTCTCATCCCGTGGCTGCCTTATTTCTCTCCTTCTTATACATGGACTGGTTTGTTTCTGCAGTCTGGGTGGGGTATGCTGTGGTGTAACATAACTGTGACTGGTATCTCTGCCATTTTCTGCATATGACTTATAACTGTTTACCTTTCGTGTACCATGGTTATTTGTACTGCGATTTCGTGCACTATGTCCAGTGGGAGTGGTTGAGACAATTTGTGAATGGTCTCTATTGGTTTTAGTCTGTCTTATTGTTGACGTATCCACTTGTGCTACAATTGTGCCTCTATTTATAGTGGTAGTTTTTCCTGACATATTCAATATCTTGATGGGGAAATCTCTGGACTTCGAGACTTCAGCGATTCCCTCTGTAATTTGCAACAATGGGTCATCAATAATGCTTTCTTCTGCTAGGGGCTGTATTTGGATTGATTGCCCTGGTGTTATGTACTCTGAATGTTTTACTCTGCCTTTTGCTATGACCAGGGAGTTTGGAGCCACCGTTATGGGAGCTGTAAGCCTTACCAAAGACGCTATGTGGATATCGTCCTGGAGATCGATATAAATATTGTTGACTTTGATTTTCTGGAGGTCATAGTATATTCTAACCTTGTTTTTGTTAAAGAAATCCCTCCCTAGGATAAGATTTCTAGACATGTCTTTTGTAATGACAAATGGGTGTTCAAAATTTGTTTCACCTAAAGAAAATTTTATCCATGCTGTCCCTACTGAATTTAGTCTTTGTCCCGTGACTGAGGCTAGGTGTGTTTTGGACTGTTGAAATCGTACTAAATGTTGGATCTTCTTGAAGAGCTGGAACCTAATAAGACTAATGGATGCTCCTTATCTACCAGTGCTCTATACTGCTGGCCCTGTATAGACATGATGCAGGAACTGGGGTCCGGATGTATTTTGGTTCCCTCATTCAGCATTTCTTCATAATGTATTTTTCTGGATGGGTTCACTTGACTATTTCTGTTCTGTGTTATTTCATTTGCTTTGGACCATTCTCTATGATAGTCACCCTCACTAACGGTCCTGTTTAGTGAGTGGCACGTCCGTTTCCCTGACGCATGAGGGGTTGAGGTGTGCCTCTGGTATACTGATTTCTTGTGTAATTACGTGGGGGTGGTTCGAGTTGTTGTGGTTGGTAACCTCCTTCCCTTCTAAATGGTGCATTATTGTAATTTGCTCTGCATGACCTGTAACTATGTCCGAACCTACCGCATGTAAAGCATCCATTTGGATTGATGTTATTAATGTCATTTGTCCTCTGTGTGGGGGGTCTGTAATTGCGAGGTCTATCATCTTGTTGTCGTGTTCGAGTCCATTGCCTCCTGGCATGGTCAACTTCCATAGGCTCATGCTCAGTATAGTCCCTCTGGTCTGGTCGGTGTTCCCTACTTACTCTTTGTTGGAACCTTCGGTGAAGATTTTCTTCCTGAATTGCTGCTTGGATTGTTTCAGCAATAGTCTTTGTGTCTTTTCTAATGAGATGCCTTCTGATGTTCTCTGCTCTAAGGCCATCGACAAATATCCCTACTAGCTGTATCTCTACGTCAGGTGTGGTAGGTATTTCTCCACAAAACGCCTCTTCTGCATATTGAGGAATCTATCGCCATAAAGTTGTACTGATTCATCCCTTTCCTGTTTCATTTGTCTAAGTACTGACCAAGCATGCATTCTGTCTATGATTTCTCCATATCTCTGGGTGAACTCTTTTTTAAGGGACTCGTAGGTCTCTGTGGGGTACTGCTGGGACCTCCTTCTTAAAAAATCAGTCACGAACGAATCAGAGCTTAGCAGAGCGATTTTCTTTTTCTCTTCTTCAGTTGTCGCCTCTGCTATTGCCGCAAATTGTTCCATGTCGGCTAACCATCTTCTGAATTTCTTCTTGTCTCCATCAAATGGTTGTACAATGGACCTGACCTGGGATAATTTTGCATAAGTGCTATTCTTTTGTAAGTTCTCAGTAAAGCGCTGTAGCGCTATCAATGTGGGTTCTTCCATATCTGGATTGACTGGGGGCTGCAGCGGTTGTGCTTGTGCAGATCTGTTTTCCTGTTCTACCCCTAGTTGCTGGAAATTTTCCATTAATTGGTCCATCTTTCGTTAATGCTTCTGCTCTTTTCTAGAGGATTGGTCATACGGCACCAAATTGAGATGTGTGGCCGGGTAGGGTAGTGGGGGTTGCTGTTCAAATCGAGAGTATTAGATTTTGATGACTAGCCAGCCTGCTAGAGGTGATGATTTCTCTCTACAGTCTTACAGGATTTTACCAGGTTCGGGGATAATCCTCTATGATGTTTTATTTTTAGAGCAGATAGTTTTTATTTGTGTTATGCCTGCAGCGATTAGCTTTGGTATGATACCTTAAAAATTTGTATGATGGCCAACTGCAAACATATGATTCGTCAACAGCATTTGTGTTCAATGAAACAAATGTTTATTCAATCTTCAACAAGAACTGGGTTAAGTCAAATGGTAACCACACCAAATTTGCACAACAGCATGTTGACATTTAATAAAACAAGCATAAAAAGTCAATGCATTATTTTAATGATGCAATATTCCTTGTTGCATCTCGTGATCTTTTCAACTTGCAAAAACATGGCGTGGCTCCTCTATCCTTCTAGTGTTCCTTCGTTTATTTGTTAATGTAGTCTAGATTTCACGACGTTTTTCTTATCCCTTCATTTCAATGAAAAGCCAAACTTTCTCTGCTTAAGGACCTTCATCCTTGGTAAAAGGTTCAAATATATGCCTGGGTTTACAATTCTTTACCCAGTTTTCGAGCGTAGCTCTGTTTCAGTTATGACTGTGGGCTCTAACATTTGCATTCAATTCTTAGCACTACTTACGTTTCTCATGAAATCACAAAACAAATCATTCTACATTTCGAAGTTACACAGTTGCATTAATTGTGCGAAGTCAATCTCCTCTATTAGAATATCACTGAGCAAGAAGAATTATGTCTTCTCTCGACCGCTCTAAATTCATTACTGCCCAAAAAATGGCTTCGTCTCTCGTTCATTCCGGGGAAAAAAGGACTGAGCCTAACCATTGGTGGGAAATCACGTGACCAACGCAACTATACAAGCGAAGCTTAGCCTAAATAAATGCGTGGCGTTTCGAAGCTAACTGGCCTAATTAAACATCTGCATCAAGATTTTTTTAATCTTTTGTTTCTATAAAAATTTATTTTATATGTTAACATGGTCTGTATCTGAAGACTCACGGTATACGCGGTTACACTAACTCCATGCTTAAAAAATAAATCTGAAGTTGGAGACTTTTTTTTCATAGGAGCAAGTACTTTTCTGTGATTTGTAGAAACTGCTCTTGTAAAGAAGTACAATATTAACTTCAGTTTAAAATATTCAAAGATTCTACATTACACGTGTTTCTGTTTAATTTAAAATGTACACCGGTTCCAAAGGTTGTCATAAGCAGGAGTTGTAGTGAGGATAAGCTCCCATTGCAGATACAAGTTTTTACGCCAAACGCCTCAAACAGCCTCTGACAACCAAGTCCAGCTCCCGTGCGGTTCAATTTTGACCCAAGCAAAATTATTTCTATTAAAAGGAGAAGCAGCAACCGCGAGTCACTGGTGCCTTAAAACCAGCAGCTTCTAGTTGATAGGACACGTGATCCTTTCTTGGTATCCTATCAAGGAGAATGCAAAACTCTGATTTTGCGGGAATATCCGTTTACGGGAAAATCTTTGGGAGTAAACTCTGAGGATAAATCCGTAGTCGAAGTTAAGAAGGTAGTCTAATGTTGATTCGACATTATTCTAACAACTCTGCAGCGTTCCTGGAATTAAACTGTATCGTCTGCTGTCGTTCATTTGGAACCTAAAGGTTGTGTGGAGAAGGGAAACAGGCTGCATGGGCAACAGCGTGCTCTCTATATAACAGGGCCTTAGCTCGCAAACTGGAGAAGACATTCCATCTTCACCCTATGGTGATGGAACAACTTGGGAAGTAGCAGTTACGGGTTATACGCATCTTGAACTTTTATCGTTATGCATGGCGCTAAAGGCTACTTCCGACAGTGGGAGAAGTTCTAGGATCTCACTGGACATGTACTGCAAGTTTCATGTTGGGCAGCTCACAGATGATTAGGAGCTGACCCGCTACTGTCCGCTTTCCCTATTGGATGCCTTAATGATTATAGTCAAACATGAACTGTGGACATTTTTAACCAAGCAATAATAACTTCACTGTTGGATTTAACTTATATCTATAGAGTCTAGCAGATCCAAAAGGTGAATAAATTGCTCAATAAATAATAGAAGAAAGAACAAGAGTTGTTTAGGTGCCGAAAGGGTCGAAATTGCAATCCACATGCTCTAGGACTGCCACAAGGGTAAATGTTCAGTACACCAGCTGTCTCACTGGTCCCACATCGGGTGCTGGGTGCCTCTAAATCCCAGCATCTCGATGTCCCCAACTCCGATACACAGGATTCAGAGTGCCTGACATCCTCCTATCCTGGAGGTACCCATTCTTATTTACACTTGTTGAGAATTCCCAAGTCCATCGTCACGTACGAGTAATATCAGTGATCATACCAAGATATGTATAAAATTAAATTTTGTGACTTTGTACGAATCATATACATATCTACATTTCTCTTACATTTTTCGTCACATTTGAAGTTGTGTCTCTTAACAGTCTAACGGGAAACGCTGATTTAAAATATTACTTTTAAAATTCCAACGCGTGACCTCTTTAATAAGGCTGTAATACTTCCTCTTGCATCTTTATGCAAACTCACAAACAAATCTGTGAACTCATTTTTGCCTCAACATAATATCCCCCGGCAGGTTATTGGTAATATTGATACCAAGACGGGGCAGCGGAAGCGATTATCTAATTATCACCTGTAATTGGCGTAGATCCCTCAGATCGATCTGCCCGACAGACAATATGGCTTTCTCTTCATCGATCGTGCGCGACCAGCTTGCGTAAACATAGATCGTGTCAATAAGATGGCTAGACGCCTAAGGTAATACACGTATTATTCGCTGACCGGTCTAATTAAGCTCGATAATACCACTGTTCACCTGGTAAAACGTAAAGAAGTCTGGGAGTGGCTTTAGAGCCAAAAATTTAGGGCAAAAAATATGCCGAATAATAGGACGATGAATGAAGAAACGAAGTGATACTGTCGGACAGTTATGAAAAGCGCACCCAAATAGTAGATCGATAAAAGAGGGAGGAAAAGGCACCAACGTACATGCACAAACCGTTTTGTCACTCTGTCCCAGATAGCCAACATATTATATTTTATCCGACTAAGTTCCTCAATCCATAAGAACTAAATGGAAAGCCATCGTACACATTAATCTTAAAAATTGGAGCACCGAAAATGTTGGTGCGAAATCAATATCCGCCTAAATTGCGTAATGGAACTGGATTATGTGTTAGGAACCTTATGTCAAGCAGATTCCGCCAGAGGAGAAAATGCCTTAATTTCTGTCGGCTGTCCCAATCTTCTCTTCATTTAATTTACGAGAAACCATTTTTTTCTGTCTTCAATGCATGATCGGAAAGCGGGTAAAAATACGGAGCAAATTTCGCTCGTTCATAAAAACTCTAGCTTCTAGTACTATTTTTAGATTAACGACGCCATTCTAGACCTTACCACAGTGGCCTAAAACCGGTTTTGAGTTAGGGCAGACTACTTAGACTTAGACAGAACCAGTTAAACCCACTCTAGGGAACCCCTTCGTGTTTTTTTAACGTTATTGATTATATCGTGTATCGGACGCCAAAGTCACATGAGGCACACTTCAGGTCATGTGCCCAAGCGGAAATAACACGTTAAAAGTTGCGCCAAACAAGGCAACTTTCACTTCCATCTAGGCAGGCGAGGGGGCCAGACCTAATCTAAGACAGCTGCTAATTCACGCGTTATAGCACCGTAAAGCCACTGTTTAACTTGCTGATTAGAGTCCAATCTCTGTGTAGGTAAGTGAAATTTCGTTAGAATATAGATAAGGAAGGGAAACCCGAGGCCTGTAAACAGTAAATTAATATGAAACAAATATAAAGGTATGTTATCAGGCACTCGCAGGAAATAAAGATGTATAACACCAGACAACAGAAAAACAACAGACGTGAGTGGCTTACCCAGGATTTGGACACTGGTCCTTCCGTGCGACAACCCCTTTATATAACATACCTTTATATTTGTTTCATATTAATTTATCGTTAGAATATAGTATTGTGGGGAAATGTGTAGTACCTTGCAAAATCGACGCAGTGATTGAGACGAACTGGTTTCGCTTTATTCATATTTTCTTTACGATAGCATCTAGCCACATGGCTACAATGTTATCGGTTGTATTTTATGATCGCATGGGATGAGATTGTACAAAGTGTTCATATTAACCTTAACTGGAATAGATATTAATTTCCATATTATTTCATCGTATTCTGCCCGACGCTTAGACCAGACGAAATTAATATTAACAATAATGTTGGCAGACCGTGACATATATTTATCATAATTTACATGACTATTGAACCAGAGATGAGGAGATGGGATAATGTCGCCAGATAACTCTATAATACTGGTGTCCGACAATTATATGTTAATTCAGCATAATTTACATGTGTTACGGAAGTTTTATTGATATCGTCTGCTAGAATTGGCAGTGCGCATTTTTTTAGGTCAATAGAATTAATATAAATTGATTTTATACTTCACGGAATAGTGAACGCGAAATACACGGTCAAATTATGACGTGTTAGCGTCGATAAGGTCACGCTTCGTGACTTAGTTACTGTACCCTTGTTACGTTGTCCGTCAAGCCGTGAAGTCGTGTTTTTACCTCCTTCCAAGGTTGATAGGCTTTGCTAATAGCCATATTTATGTAAAGTGATACCAGGACTCAGGGTCAGTCCAGATAATAATATATACAAGCGAATTCATAAGGTTAGTGATTAACCTGCGTTACGGAAGGATGGTTGATAAGTAATTTGATTATTTTCGTCAAGACTCGTGCGCTCACTTCTGGCTGTCTGAATCCCAGCAGCACATGTATATAGCCATGATGTTCTGCTGACATGAATTCATTATGACGCGGACGGATAAGAATATATATGCAAGTAAATTCTAATGAACTGTGTGTGAATGTTATACCTACGTGAAATGTCTTCGTGTGTGAACTGTTTAATAAATCATGGACTCCAAGTTAAAGACTTATCCACATCGATGCGTTACGGCTGTTTGTTTGCATTGACACGTTTGATTATTATTGTAGTGAAGAACTCTTCCGATGAGAATATATATAATATAATAATGAGCTCCGAAAGGAACAAATGTCTTCTTGGACATTCGACACATAATGAGTCCATATAACGGTAACCCTCATTTGAAGATTATAAACGAACGAAGCACGCATTCGCGATTCAACAAAATACAGAACCAGCTCTTAACCAGCCTATTCTTATCAGCTCAGAACGTATCTTTGTCAGCTGGTGGCCAGATGTGGTGTGGAATTATAATCTAATCGTCAAAATTATCAAAGAATACCGAGTTCAAAAGAAAAAATTCCCTTCAAACGAAAATTGACACTTTTTGCGTGTACACCTATGACGTCAGACGCCCTTAGCAACAGTACGGGTCTTCACTATCAATGGCAGCCACATTTCAACGTCTTTGAAGAAAAGAATTTCTAAACGCTCAATCAACCATAGAAACTAGAGTCAACTGTCACCATCATGCAATACGAGCTCTTCTGTCTGTTGGCGAAGCAGGCACTGTACGAATTTATCGAGGCAAAAAGCTAAGTAATTGTTTTCGCTTTACGCCGTCATGTTCTCTTTGCTATGTCACCGGCTTGTCTTTTGAAAATCACTGTTGAATGTTGTTTGTGAATATCTATTATGTTGTATTTTACATGTTAGCGGGTTGGTTGGCGAGGGAGCTAAAACCTCTGTAATGTCGCGAAAAGCTGACCACAGAGATTTCAGTCGTTCTTAGGGATTTATTGAAGTTTTGCAATCTGTACGGGAGCCCCCTAACAAATTAACCAGGGAACTGTTCTGCTCGACATTGCAAGATTTCGATACTAAGTGTTTTAGCTGTGCAGTTCTGTGAATAACTGGTGTATTTTTCTGTACTAATTTCATTTTTATTCAGTTCTGTAATAATGTTCGTAATCTATCTCGTCAATTCTGATCTTTCTATAACTTATTTCATAGATTTTGTATTGACCGTTATGAGTCCATTGTTACGTCACTGATGTTTGAGTACATGTTTCATCTGACTTAGTTCAATCCTTGACCTTCTTAGTGTACATCCGATTTTTTCTCCTTAATTTATAGATTCATTTTATGTCTGAAATTGTCAGTTTGTGATGTGCTAACGTTCTGTACAGTTTAGTTTATTGTTTGTCTTAGTTATTCATTTCATATATTAATGATATAATAATGTTATAAATTTATTATTAATAGAATAATACAATAATTTGATTAATTTTTACCAAATCATTTGATGACTTAGGTGATGTCATCTAGTTGCAGTAGTAGTCCAATATACTATCGAAGCATATTGTAGATTGTGACGAGGGCACAATAGCATAATATATAGTGATAAATAACTTTGATTTATGGTTTGCCTTGAATAGGACAAACATACTAGATATTAATTAGTACATTTTCATAATACTACAGTGTTGACTTAGCACATATAATTGATTAAATAACATACTTATGGAGGGACAATACTCATAATTATTGGAGGATAATATTAGATGCATGATGTAAATTCAGCATCATAGATTAATAAGGGTATACTACATTCGTATAATGTAATGGTTATACATTATTGATATACTTAGTTACAAAATAGTGTGGAACTTACAACTAATAATACAAGAATATTATAGTTGATTATATTGAGTATTAGTCTATTTTTACACATAAATATAATTAAATATTTAACTGAGGAGGCATATTACGGAATTAACATGGCTACTCTGGATCAATTTATTAAAACTGGAAAAGATTTTGGCTATAAAGGACAGGAACTTCGCCAGAATGCTGAATAACAACTAGCTATTTCTGAACGAAAAGAGATTAAGAGAAAAGCTGAATTAAAACGAGAGAAAGAAGAACTTAAACAAAAAGAGATTCAGAGAAAGGCTGAATTAAAACCAGAGAAGGAAGAACTTGAACAAAAAGAAGCAGAACGTGAACTTAAATTAGAAAAGCAAAGAGAAATTGATAGACAAGAAGAAGAGAATAAAATGAAACGAGAGGAAATTATAAGGCAACAAGAAATGGAATTGCAACGTCTTAAGTTGGAAACTGCAAGATTTCAGGCACAAAGTGCTAATACGATCCAGAATGATAATTCTCAAAATAGATCTTCATCCAACTAAAATAAACCTTATTACAACTTTAAATTACCACATTTCAAATTGAACTTCGACGACCTAGGATCGTACCTGGCACGTTTTGAACAGGTATGTTTAACATATAACTTACCAAAACAAGCATGGGCTTTAAAACTTAGTGAATTGTTGGACTGGGAACCATTAAGTGCAGTTCAGAATGTTGACCCAACAATAGCTGGTGACTATGACGCCATTAAAGCCTTATTATTGCATCGTTTCCATTTGGACGAAGAGGGTTGCAGATTACGTTTTAAGAGTATTCTACCAGATTCTAATAAAGACTTTACAGGTTTTATTGCGAACATACGCAATACCTTTAACAGATGGGTGGAACTGGAAGGTGTCAACTAATCATACGACAAGTTAGTCTATTTGTTACTGAGGGATAAAGTGTTATCCTCGGTCAGCCCACCGTTCTTTGCCTTTTTGCAAGAACGAAAACCATCTACGATCGATGAATTAGAAAACATTTCAATACATTATTGCACTGCTCATCCGAATGCGAGCATTTCTAACTCGCTAATAAGGGAACCTCTACCTGTGGCCTCTAATATGTCATACCACAGTCATGACAAACCAAGAACACACAGCGTAGATAGAAGTCGCTTCAAAGGAAATTATAATGTTAATTTTCATAAGTGACATAATAATTTTAACAATAAGAGTGATTTTAATAGAGGAAGACCACAAAATAGGAATTATTCACCTCAGACGAGATACAACAATACTCAACATAACGCAAATCTTAATCGATCATATAACTATAACACTAGTAACATTTGGAATAACAATAATCATGGCTCGAGACATCGAGATAACAGTTATTACAGGGGACAACGGGATGATCCTAGTGATCATTCTCGTCATCGATCTCAGTCTCGTAGATCGTCTCATTATCATCACAATACAGGGGCAGCAATTACTAATAATAATACCCCAGATGTTTCACAAAACGATAAAGTAATACAATCTTCTGCAACATGTTATGCTATGAATTATAACGTGGCAAATAGTTGCCCTGAATGTAATCTTGTATTTCAGAAGGCAAAGGAGTCTGACTTGAATTGCGGACACATCCTCCCAGAAGTCGGTCTAGCGGCTAACGATGGAACAGGCTCTCTTCTATTTAACAGAGGGATAGTAAATGAATCTATCGTCTCTGTTTTGAGAGATTCCGGATCTACGACCATTGGAGTCCGACAGTCACTGATCCATTCAAGTTGTGCTACTAACGAATATGTTAAATGTATGACTTTCGGGGGTACAATTGAACACTACCCCACTGCGATAATTCATATTAACAAACCTTTCTTCACAAGTAATGTTAAGGTATGCATGTTGAAAAATTCTATTGCAGATCTTATGATGGGTCGTATTCATGGCAGCAAGGATTGCACACCAGAAGAAATTATGGAATGGGAAATGAAACATTTGCAATTTTATGGCAATGCTAACGCCGTCATTGCAATGGCTACATTACGTGCCAAGAATATGAATACATGTGGCACAGCAGTTTCTAATTTTAGTCTTGGTACTATTTTGGAAAAAGAGGAATATGATGAGACTCTCCATCAAAATAATAATAAGCCTATTTTACGACAAGTAGTCAGAACTAAGAGTGATACTAAGGTGTCTATACAACCAGTGGCAGGTAGAAGATCATTCCGAGGGAGTTATACTTTTCCTCGGCAGAATATTACTGCCAATTCTGAAAATAAATGCTGGCGACAGGATCATATAATACTTGATCGTAATAAAAATGTTAACTTTGTCAACGGTGTAAAAGATTGTACTAAGAAGAGTAAGATGTTGAAACATATAGGTGGAGTTAAGAGTAATGAGAAGGGTGCATATTCTCGCACCGTGTTAGTGCGCAATCTGCCACACGACGTTACATGGCAGGCACTTAGTAATTTCTTTAATTACACGGCAGACGTTAGGTTCGTGCGTCTGTTGCCACCTACCAACAACAGGCATGGTGAAGCTTTGGTTACATTTCGTAACAATAGAGATGCTCGAAAGGTTATCGAGCTTGACAATGGTGTTTATTTTCACCACCATTCTTTGAGATTGCAATTAGTACCTGATTCTGCGTCACGCAGATAACAGGTTACATTAACATTGTTCGTCACATCGTTGATGACTCAGCATAGTCAGTCATCATCATTTTTTCTCTCTTTCCTAGTAATCTATTCGTACATATATTAGTTAAGGTAGACTCTTCTATTCGGTGATACTTTTGTTATCTTGTCTACTATGTCATTATACTAATCTATCAGTGATTCAGGAAGAAGAATCTTCTTTTCCTGAGGTACAGATGCTCCTACCTGTACCGGTATTACAACCTATGGAATCTTGGCGGGATGTAACCATCTCTTCGTCGGTTACACCGCAACAGCATCATCAGATTGCTGATCTCTTACAATCATTTCCAGATGTGCTGACAGACGTACCTGGTCGCTCATCACTGATTACTCACGACATTACTCTTAAAGATGATACACCAATTCGTGTACATCCCTATTCTGTCCCACTACACTTTCTCAGCAAAACGACTCAGCAACTTGAGCAGATGTTGTCGTTAGGTATTATCGAGACTAGTACCTCACCATTTTCGTCACCTTTAGTCATTGTCCGAAAGAAGGACAACAACATTCGCTTATGCGTTGACTATAGGAAGCTAAATGCTCAGACCATAGCTGACGGTGAACCACATCCCAATATTGACGACTTACTTTCTCGTCTGTCCAATGCTACACTTTTCACTAAGATAGCTCTAACTAAAGGTTATTGGCAGATACCACTAACCGAAAAGGCCAAATACTACACAGCGTTTTCCACTCCACAAGGTCTTTACCAGTGGAATGTGATGCCTTTTGGGCTTATGAACGCTCCTGCTACCTTTATTCGCATGATGCGAACAATTTTATCAGGTAGACCAGACATCATTACATACATTGACGACATATGTTTATTTAGTTCATCATTTGAGGAACATTTTTCGGGGCTTAGATGTGTTTTGGAGATATTAAGAGAAAACCATTTAACCGCTAAACCTACGAAAATACAAATAGCATTTCAGGAGATAACCTTCCTGGGACATATTATTGGGGCTGGACGTATTCAAACTGTTCCCAATACGGTATCTAAAATTTTTAATTTATCTGTTCCTCAAACGAAGAAACAGGTTAGGAGTGTATTAGGTTTAGTCCAATACTACAGTAGATTCGTACCTAACTTATCATCCATCAGGGCTGGCTTGTCATCATTGTTGAAGAAAGACATGCCGTTGAAGGTATATTGGACTGACGAATGCGACAAAAATTTTCGCATGATACTAACCATCTTCTCAAATCCACCAATTTTGAGATTACCAGATACATCTAAAAAGTTCTTTCTCCGTACAGATGCCAGTATTTACGGTATCGGAGCTTGTTTGCTTCAATATCACGACGATGTACTTCATCCGACGATGTACATCGCAAGAAAACTGAAGTTACCTGAAACAAAATATTTTACTGTAGACAAGGAGTTGCTGGCAGTTGTGTGGGCAATTACTAAACTCGAAAAATTTTTGTTGGGAGCACCTTTCGTGATCCAAACGGATCAGAAGGCGGTGGCATCGTTACGTCGCTCTAACCGCAAAAGCCCCAAACTTGCCAGATTTTCGATGTTATTGCAACCCTATGACTTTGTCATCGAAGCCATACCGGGACAAGAAAACATATTAGCGGATGCACTTTCGAGACACCCTACTGAAGTCGAATAGTAGTTGTCCACAAGTTAAAAGATTCAAAAATGAACAAGATTGACTCTGGAACTCTCACTTATTCCTGCGTTACAAAATTGATATGAACCACCTCCATACGGAAAAACACTTCGAATAATTTGCAGGGAATCAATCAATAAGGACAATCTCCGAAAGACATTGTTTGTGACATATTTCAATGATTCGTTTCAACGTTTGGACTTTGGTTAGTGTCCAATCGTGTTACAACTCGTTACGGGATAGTCGGGAAAAGTATCTGAATCCATGCTGCAAAAGTTTAAATCCATTCCAGAACAAAACATATTTGAACAGTATGAAATTTTTTCTCCAATAGAACTTTCTATAAACTCTCAAAGGACATAACGACGGCTGGATCTTCACATCCGACATTTATACTTCACGGAATAGTGAACGCGAAATACACGGTCAAATTATGACGTGTTAGCGTCGATAAGGTTACGCTTCGTGAAGTATAAAATCAATTTATATTAATTCTATTGACCCAAAAAATGCGCACTGCCAATTCTAGCAGACGATATCAATAAAACTACCGTAACAACATGACTGTTAAGACGAAGCAGAGAACTAGAATACTGTCGCCCGACATTTCTATGATAATTCAGTGCATTTAACTGACAGTTCTTGGTTAATTCAGTGCATTTAACTGAAAGTTCTAGGATAATTCAGTGTGGTTAACAGGTCTTTCTATAATAATTCATCTTGTTACCATGACGATAAATGGGTAAAGAACTATAGTACTGCCACTTGGGCCGGGAATTTAATAATATAAATGCAGAAAGGGGTGAAACTTGATTTCAAGATTAGGCTCTAGACATACGATGTTAGAGACTAAAAGCTGATATGACTGGCAGACGGACGGCTTAGTGAAAGACCGCTTCCTCAAGCTTGGAAATTAATAAAGCCGTATTTGCCTTCAGTCTATGGGACAGCCTTGGAGGACAGTCCAATCTCAGAGAAGAATACGGAGTCAAGCACAGTGAAGGCTGATCCGAACTATTCGAGACGTACCCGATGCAACGTCATAGGGAGACAGGACAACCAACCACGCTTCACTATCAGCCAGGGGCTGAAAAATTAAGTTCCTGTTTCAAAGGGAACTCATCATATCAATGTCTTAGCACGAGCCAGTAGATGAGGAAAATACTTGAATTGTGAGACGTGTATAACATACAGCATACCCACAATTTCTATCGACAATACCATCATTCACCATCCATTCATTTTAATTTTAACAAACCAATTGGGTGTATAAAATGTACCCTATGCCTTGTTCAATCTATTAGATCTTACCTATTGTCTGATGTTTATCTTCCTTTATAAGAGGGGGAGCTCGTAAAATATAACATATAATCCCAGTAATAATTAAGGATAATAATAGATAACTGAGAAGAGGACTATGGTAGCGAGAGACCAAATATCTCCATACAAACTTTTCCAGACCTTGTCTAGTTAGGAAAATGTACACTCTTTGTCTCTATTCAGCCGGTGGATGTATTCTTGAGCAAAATCTTCCTCGAGGTGATCCAAAAAAAGCTTCACTTAATTATATCTATTAATATACCTCTGGATAGCCTACATTCATTCATTCATTACAATATGTCATTTAAACACACGTATTTTTACACAGATTAACTCTAAGAAAGAGAGAGATTATTTCCTAAGAATTTCAGGCAATAATTTTGCCATAGAAATTGGCTCAGAACATTGATTGGCGAATCCCTTCATATATATATAGGCCATATATATATATATATATATATATATATATATATATATATATATATATATATATATATATATATATATATATATATATATATATATATATATATATATATATATATATATATATATATATATATATATATATATGTGTTTTAAGTTAGTTCATTGATTCCTTATTTCTTTGATTTACATAGGCATTAAGTCTGCATAACTGTATTAATTTCATTGATAATTAGTATTTGTTTGGTGTTAGAAATACCATTGGTTGGAAGGTAGCATTAGCTTACTCAATGTGTACTTTAACAGCAAAAGATGGCTGAAATAGTTAAGATTAAGGTAGCACTAGAGGAGGTCGGTAGAGATCTAGGATATAGTGGGGTGGACTTTGCTAATTTTATCAGTGTTGAGACAAATAAGCATTACGTTAGAGAAACAGCGAAAGCTGAAAGAGAAGAGCGAATAAAGTTAGCAGAAATAGATGAGCGGCTAAAAGCTGTAGAAGCTAAGGAAAGAAGCGAGAGAGATGAACGCGAGCATGCACTAAAGAAGAAGCAGCTAGAGATACAGGGACAGGCTCAAAGAGTTGAACCGGAAGCCAGTGCGACAGCATCTACATTATCAAGCAACCTATCGCCACTGTCAGATGATGTGCCCTCCTTGCACACGGGGAGCATGGATCTTTGCCATCATCCCACGTGTCAAACTTAGGACACCTGACGTTTCCATTCGAAGCTTTCTCTGAACGAGTGGACTCGATCGATGTGTATTTGGACAAATCTGAGAAGTTTGCCACCATGTTTGGTTTAAAGAGAAACAGGTGGAACGTTAAACTGTTGCAAGGGCTTAGAGGAACTGCTTTTGAGGTATATAGCACGCTGCCCCCAGGTTTACAGGAAGACTACGACTCTCTGAAAAAGACATTACTGGTTCGTTATGAGCTACATGCTCACGCTTATAGGAAGAGGTTCCGTAACTCTAGGAGATAAGGTGGAGAGAACTTTGCTCAGTTTGCTGCTAGATTGGATTCCTACGTGGAAAGGTGGTGTCCCCTAGAACATTTTTCTCTGGATTGGGAAGGTCTGAAGGAAATGGTCGTGATTGAACAACTGCAGGACAGCATGACTTCAGACATTAGGAGATTCATGACAGAATGGCACCAGCAATTTAGAATCCTTAGTCCAGTTGGCGAAACGGTATCATGCAGCACTGTCAGAGAATTCACCATCCCGGCGGAAACAACCGGAATACGTATCGAGACAGACACCTCAGCCACACTCGGACCCAAAATGTGAAACCACCTCCTAATAACTTCAAAAAGCATGACAAGCCATACTACAAGACTACTCAGATATCAGCTTTCCAGCAGCAGAGGCAAGGTAAAAAATGGTGTAAGCTCTGTAGAACAACATTCTACAATATCCAGGAGTGCAACCGTAAAAGCCCACCTCATCATGCTACCTGCTTACATAAAGCTGCCGAAAGAGGAAATGGACCGGAAGACCCTCTGGACAATCCCCGGCATCCCCCGGTCATTGAGGAAGTCCTCGTAAACGACGAAGAGGTGACCTGCTTTTATAATACAGGCCTTGCGTTCGACGCAGTTGTCTGTGCATTCCTAGTCAAGCCTGACCAAATAACAGAAGACACTGTAGAAATACAAGGACCTACTAAAAGTGCAGCACCTATGCGTTTGGCATTAGCCAAGATTCAGGTCCAATCGAAATATGTGACTGGGGAAATCAGTGCGGCGATCTTGGACAACCTTATCTATCCATTGATCTTAGGGTGTAGGTACGTTTTTTTGGGAGAACCCATTGAGCCTCCTCTTGTGCGGCTGTCACCACTAGAGGACAGGCCAAACGGTATATGGAGTTGGAATCCCCACCCAATATCCTTCCCGAGAAATTAAAAAAGGCACCAACAGAGGACCAATGTCTAGCGCCATGCTTCGAAAAACTACAGAGATCACACACTCGTCTCCAAAAGGGAGACTTGTACAAGAAACATTTGCTGTTGCATCGGAAAGCAGGCAGTGGAGGACAGGAACAAGGGAAAGTTGTTGTTCCGTCAGAATACCGAGCCCAAGTACTAGAAATGGGCTATGCCCTTCCGTTTAGTGGCCAAATGGGTATAAATAGCACGATTCAGCGTATTTCATGTCATTATTATTGGGCAGGTATCAACGCAGATATCCAGAGATATGTGAAATCATGCCCACAATGCCAGAGGACAGCCCCGTAACACTGGACGGCCCCAGCCACTCTGGGAGAAATGTCAATTTTGGGCACACCATTCGAACGAGTAGCGGTGGATATTGTGTGTCCACTTACTCGTAGCAAAAAAAGAAACCGTTATATACTCACGCTAGTGGATCTTCGCTTCATGGGAACAGAGGCTATTGCTATGCCAGCCTGTGAGTCCAAGCTTGTTGATGAGGGTCTGCTCACCATATTTACTCGGCTAGTGTTTCTATCACAGATCCTGACATAATGGTTCACAATTCCTAGGAAAACTCACCGAGGAAGGGTTTAGGATATTTCAAGATAGACACATCCACACCTTTCCCTACCACTCTCAAGCAAATGGCCAAGTGCATCGGTTTAACGGGACCCTTATTTAGATCCTTCGGAAACTGGCGCAGGAAAAATCAGAGAGTTGGGATCAATACATACCAGCGGCACTTTTCGCTAACAGTGAAGTTCCCCACATTTCTACTGGGATGCCACCTGCCACATTGCTGTTTGATAGACCAATAAAAGGACCTCTAGTGGCACTGTTACGTACTTGGACAGATGCTAAAGCTGATGAAACGGTCACCTTGGCATCTCAATACGTGAATGAGTTGACCCAACGCCTGAAAACAGGATGGGAACTAGCAAAGGAAAACGTCATAAACATTCGCATTATTATAACCGCACTGCGAAGAATAGGGAGCTAGAAGTAGGATAAAAGGTCTTATTACTCTTACCCATTAGGAATAATAAATTTCAAATCAGGTGGAGAGGTCCATATAAAATTGTTGAGAAGATGTCGTGCACCAATTACAAGATTCCCATAAAATAAAAAGCAGAAAATTTACCCCATAAACCTGCTGCAGCAATATTATGAGAGACCGGGTGCAGAATCAGCACATTTAAGACACTGACTATTGTGACGGAAACTGAGGCAGAACCCCTGACCTCCTATGAATACTCTCGTCGTCAGGGCGAAACCCACCGAGATGTTAGGATCAGTTCTTCTTCTTCTTCTTCCTCGTTCGCCTTCAGACTTCCACATTTATGACTCTAATAAAGGCAGTAGTCAACTCAAGGTTCCCGACATCTCCAAACAGTTTTTCGTTGACAGAAGTGGGTTGTTGCCATATGCTACTCCGTTCATTACTGTATGTTGGGCAGTATTGCAGCAGGTGTTCGACTGTCATTGGGCTGGTACCGCAGGTGCAGAGATCTGTTGCACCAATTTTGTATTTGTGGTACAGATGGTATCTCAATCTGTTGTGACCAGTGCGTAGCCGAAAAATGATGACCTGTTCTTTTCTGGATAGTTGATGATATGCATCATTTTTCAAATGTCCCGGGTGCTCTCTTTCCCATTTGGATTTGAATGTAGCCTTTATAGTAGTATTTGCCGTTGCGTAAGTTGTCTCTATATCATTTTGTTGTAAGGCCCCTCCTTCCTTAGCAAGTCTATCTGCCTCCTCATTTCCTGGTATGTTGCAATGGGCTGGTATCCACTGGATAGTGCACTTCTTGAAGCATTCGGCCAGTCTTTCAAGGGAGATTATCAGATCTTTCAATCCTTTAGTTCGGTGGCTCTTTAGCGCTGATATTATTGAGAGGGCATCTGAAAAGATTACTATCTGTTTTTCTGCCTGTGCTTTGCATTCAATAAGAGTTTCAGCTGCCTGTTTCAGGGCTTCTGCTTCAGCACAGAAGTTATTGCAGTATTTTCCAGTGGCAATTGCCATAGAGTGAATTCTATTCTTTAATTTTATGAGAATGCCGGCACCCCCATTTTCAACTGCATTTGTTGCCGAACCATCAGTATATGCATGTGTCCAAAGCTTTGCTGGAAATGTTTGGTCAATATACTTGGTTGCTATACACTTTCTTTGTGTTTCTGTCTGTGTTCCCTTACCTTCAATGCCTGGAATATCAGATTTTAACTTAGGAAAGCATCTTATTTTCCACAGTGGGATAGTTGAGCTTGTTGGGATTTTCTTTGCAACTGAGCTTGCTAGTATGGTATTATTGTTAATTTTTTCGTTTGCTTGGGCGACAAAGTTAGTTCGCTTGAGCCTGCCTCTTCCTAGCCTATTTATTCTTTGGTACATGGGGTGTCCTTCGAGCCTCTTAAATTTTTCAGCTTGTTTTAAGACTCTGCTGTCACGTCTATCCTCCATTGACTGTCGCCCTGTGATGTTTTCCATATGGTTGATTTGTGTAGACTTTAGGGCCCCTGTTATAATACGTGCTGCTTGGTTTTGGAGTCTGTTTACTCTGTCAAAATTTGACTTTGCTGCCGTCGTCCAAGCTGTGATGCCATATTCCATAGCAGGTCTGACTCTGCCTGTGTACAGCTTTTTGAGGATATTCTCATCAGCACTCCATGTGGTACCTGCTAGCTTTTTCATGATGGCCATGCGAAGTTTTGCCCTTAGCTGTATTTTGTTAATCTGTGATTTCCATGTCATTCGGCGGTCTAGTGTGATTCCTAAGTATGTTGGTGTTTCATCTTTTCGTACTGCCTGCCCATTTAGTTGCAGCTTTGCTTGCTGTGGTTTATTTGACAAGGTAAAAATAGTGTGCTTAGTTTTTTGTTCATTTATTTTGAGCAACCACGTTTTGGACCAACTTTCAAGGGCTAGCAGTGAATCCTGCATGCGCACCCTTGCTGTGGTGATGTATTGTTCTGAAGTCCACATGGCCAGGTCATCAGCGTAGAGGGAGTTGTGAACATTCTTGTGGATGTTTTCTGTTATATCATTTATATATATGAGGAAGAGTGTTGGGGAAAGGACCCCACCCTGTGGAACTCCATGTTCTATTGTAGTCTTTTTGCTTAACTGTCCGTGCACCTGCACTCTAGCTGTTCTGTTTGTTAGATAGTTGCTGATCCAGTTATACATTCTTCCACAGACTCCATATTTAAGCGTTTTAACTCTTAGCCCATCTTTCCAAACTTTATCAAATGCTTTCTCCATATCTAACCAGACTGCTAAAGTGTGCTTTCTTTCTTGGAAAGCATCTTCGATTTCTTGTGCAATGTAGGTGACTTGGTCCTCTGTAGACCTATGTTGCCTGAAGCCTGCCTATTGGTGCAGTAAAATTTGTTTTTCTTCGAGGTGCCAGCTTAATCTGGTATTGATCATTCTCTCCATAAGCTTTCCCGTGCAGCTTAGAAGGCTGATGGGTCTGTAGCTTTTGGGGTCCATTCGGTCTTTGTCCTTTTTGCGGATTGGAACTAGTACTGCTTCTTTCCAGGCTTGTGGTACTATTCCACGCTTCCAGCTATAGTTCATCATCTTGAGGAGTACTTTCTTGGCTTTAGGCCCTAGCTCTTTAAGCATGTCATTTGTTACCCTGTCCTTTCCAGGTGACTTTCTTTGCTTAAGGGATACGATGGCTGCCTCTAGCTCTCTCATGGTGAGGTTTGTTGTCATATGCTCTTCTGGAACAGTTGGTATATTTTGGTAAATTTCTTGCTCTTTGGAAATTTCCTGTTTTTTGTCCAGTGGAACATTTATCTGGCTCTCAAGTGAGAATTTTTGAGCAAAAACATTAGCTGCCTTTTTCTTTGTGAGTATTTTCTCATTTTGTTGTAGGGCTATTTCCTTATTTTTGCATTCCTCATCATTTAAGACTTTGGCGAGCCTCCATAATTTTCTTCCATCTTTGTCGAGGTTAAGACTTTCTGTTGTTTTGATCCAACTATTTTTGGCTGAACAGTTTAACGTTTTCCTGTATTTTGCAGAGATAGCTTTGTAGGCGATGTTTGCCTCAACTGTTTTGACCTTTTCTGCTACATCTCTCGCCTCTGTTACCTGTTCTTCCAGTTCATTGAGTTCTTCTGTCCAGTACGGCTTATAATCTTTCCTCGCCCCTCTTGGTATTGATTCTAGGGCAGCTTTCAGAACTGCTTTGTTAAATCCGTCAGCTATTTCTCCAATACTTTTGTTTTGGGTGTTTATGGAACCACAGTATTCATCTGTCAGTGCTGAGAACTTGTTCCAGTTGGCCTTTTTGTAGTTCCAGCGGGGTAATGGTTTATGGAGGTGGAGTGTATGTTCCATATTGATCATTAATTTGTAGGAAGGTCACGGAAAACCAGAGGCTAGGGAAGCAGTTATTTGACAACTTCACACAAACTCAGGATCAGTTCAACTTTAACGGAGGATCAGCAGGCACAGTTGAAACAGTTGGTGAGAAAACACACTAGTACCCTCACTGATAAACCTGGCAGGAGCAACCGGATAGAATTTGATACGAAGCTAACAGAACTCGCCCTGGTTCGAATTAAGAACTATCCTGTTGTTATGCTAAGCAAATGCATCAAGGGAGGATATCAAGTACCTGCTTAAGGAAAATAGTATCTCAAAATCAGAGTATCCTTATAGTGCGAATGTGGTGTTGCTTAGGAAATCAACAGGAGAACATCGACTCTGCATAGACTACAGAAGGCTAAACGCTGTAACATAATTTCAAGCGGGGCCCTTACCTGATCAGAATCAGCTTTTTACCAAGCTGAGCAGAGCTCGATATTTTTCGAAGATAGACCTTAGCAAAGGGTACTACCAGATCCCGGTAAAAGAGGAAATTCGATAATTGTTAGCATACAGTACTTCTGAGGGACATTATGTGTTTAATGTATTGCCATTTGGGTCAAGCAACGCCCCAAGCGTCTTTACTCGTACGATAAGGAAGTTACTGGGACCTCTGAACCACCCTGGGATAAGTAATATCATGGACGACATACTTATTGCAACGAACACCTTTGATGAGCAACTGGACGCGATTTCCCTACTCTTTGAAAGACTTAGAGAAACAGAACTCACCGCTCGCACGACTAAATTTCAAATTGCCTGCGAGCAGCTAGAATTCCTGGGACACACCATATCGCATGGATGTTTGTTTATATATGCACGTAATATTGGGAAGTTACAGTGTGCCCCAAGACCCCAGACTACAAATGATGTGGGGTCATGTGTGTCTCTGTGTGGCTTCTGCCAGAGATATATTGAAGATGTTAATACTCTGAGTGCGCCACTGACAGCATTAACCAAGAGTGGAAACCCGGACAAAGTAACCTGGACAGCGGAGTGTGAAAATGCATACATGCTGCTGAAAGTGAAACTCACAGCTAGGACAATTCTGCGGCTGCCTGACTTAACTCTGAATTTTACGCTGCAAACAGATACAAGCAATATAGGGATAGGAGCCACTCTCCTCCAGCCTGGTGATGGACCTTCCGCAACTCTATTACCCATAGCATATGCCAGTAGGAAATTGAACTCTGCTGAACAGAACTACTCTCATATAGAACGAGAAAGTCTGTCGCTTGTCTGGGTGGGGCAGAAGTTTCAACCATATTTATACGGGAAAAAGTTAACGTTGATATTTATCGAGGCAGCGATGAACCTTAATGCTCGGCTCATGAGATGGTCACTCTTGTTGCAGCCATATTCGTTTCACATAGAATACGTACCTGGGAAGATCAACGTAGGGGCAGATTTTTTTTATAAGATATCCTGATGCAAACGAGGAGAAATAGGAGAGAATATTGAAGGAGAGAGGAGAAATGAGAAATGGTTAATGCTGTCAGTGGCGCACTCAGAGTATTAACATCTGTAAAGGTAGAGATGGATAGGACCAGACGAGTTAGACGGAAACGTCAAACTTGTGGAGGGGCTTGTGTGAAGAATAGCCGAATCTTCTCTTCACTTAATTTACGAGACACAGTTTTTGTTTTCCATCTTCAATGCATGATCGGAAAGCCGGTAAAACTACGCAGCAAGTTTCGCTCTTTGATAACAACTCTAGCGTCTAGTACTATTTTTAGATTAACGACATCATTCTAGACCTAACCACAGTGGCCTGAAACCGGTTTTGAATTAAGGCAGACTATTTAGACCGCGGTAGCATAGCGAGCCGCGGCAGCATAGTGGTTAGTGCACTGGCTTCCTAGCTTAGTGGTCTATGGTTCGATCCCCATATGAGGTGGGATTTTTTTAAGGCCGCAAACGGCTCCTGTGTCAACCCAGCCCCAAATGAATACCAGAGCAACTCTGAGAAGGTTAAGGCGGCGGGCGTAATGCTGTCTCCATCAACCTTAGTGTGCCGACGGTGGAGAAAATATGTGCCTAACACCATATTCCTAATATTCCTCAATAGGGCGTGTAACGGGATCCTTTAGCTTTACTTACTTAGACTTACATAGAACCAGCTAAAACCACTCTAGGGAACCCCCGCAAGTGACTTTTAACGTTATTGATTGGAGCGTGCATCGGACGTCAAAGTCCCATGAGGCATGCTTCAGGTCACGTGCCCAAGCGGAAATAACACGCTAAAAGTTGCGCCAAACAAGGCAACTTTTACTTGCATCCAGGCAGACAAGGGGGCTAGACCTAATCTAAGACCGCTGTTAAAGCACTGTGAAGCCGCTAGTCTAATTAGATTATTAGAGTCCAATCTCTGTGTAGGAAAGTGAAATCCTGTTAGAAAATATTATTGTGGGGAAATGTGTAGTATCTAGCAAAATCGACGCAGTGATTGGGACGAACTGGTTTTGCTTTATTCATGTTTGCTTTACGATCGCATCTAGATACACGGCTACAATGTGATCGGGTGTATTTTATGATCCGACGGGATGAGATTGTACAAAGTGTTCATAGTAACTTTAACAGGAGTATATATTAATTTCCATATTATTTCATCGTATTCAGCGCGACGCTTAGACTAGAGGAAATTAATAGTAACAGTAATGTTGACAGACTGTGACATATATTCATCATAATTTTTATGACTATTCAACCAGAGATGAAGAGTTGGGATAATGTCACCAAATGATGTTAGAGACTAAAATCTGATATGACTTGCAGACGGACGGCATAGGGAAAGACCGCTTCCTCAAGCTAGGAAATTAATGAAGCCGTATTTGTCTTCAGTCTATGGTGGAGCCTTGCACGACAGTCCAATCTCAGAGGAGAATACGGAGTCGAGCACAGTGAAGGCAGATCCAAACTGTCAACTCCTCTATTTCTGCTGTGGATTTAACATTGACGCTAATTTAATACTTGGCTCATAATCTAAGGATACGACCACAACATTGAAACGCTTGTCACAGGAATATAACACTTTCTACAGGAATTCCCTTTTAATCAAGCACTACACACAGTATAGCCACACACGGCTGAAAACAATATGGAATACATAAAATACTGCTCGAGAAACTTCTCGAAGTAATATCTCAAAATACTCCTAACAAATGACATTATAACAGTATACAAACTTAGTGCTGAACAGTCGCTCACTATGGCGAACTGGAAACTAAACAATGGAAAAACCAATCCACTGGCAAATTATACCCGAAGGCCTGACAATAATATCACTGGACACTAAACCACTCCAGAATTATAATTATGTCCACTAGATTAAATCACTACAGACTATCTTCCACAATCAACGAAAAGGGAACCACCAAAAATGTCCGTCCCTCTCTGACAAAGACCCAGCGTCAACTGCCTCTTTCGCGCCTTTCTATTTCCACTTCTGGTGTCGCCAGACTAGCCGGTTTTTCAAAAAGTTATCAGCGTTGCCAACACCCGCTTATAACGATGTCACCAATCTATTTTTCTAAATATGCGGTGACATCCACCTCCCCCTCCCTCCCCCTCACTCACCCGTAAGAAAAAAACGTATTTTTCTCACATCGGAGGAGCGCTCGCCCGACCCCGTACGGAGTTGGGACGAATCTATGCAATGCCAGCTCCTCCTCATTTGTCTAGGGAGTGCCATGGTTCTCCACCACAATTGTCGTTCATGCCTACTCAACCTATCCATTAAACACAACATGAGCATTAAATAAGCCACCCCAGGTACTGGTAGTCGTGAAAAATAACAACGACTGTCCACACCTGGTCTAACAAAACACAATATATCGGACGCTCATAGTTATTCTCATATAGGCATCCACAACAGTAAGCAATCTCATAGTATAGACAATTATTTGTACATGCTATAAATATACATTATATTCGATTCTAGTTCAGGTTGCCTTTATGGCATCATAATACATACATTGTAAAGCATAACATATTACAGCATAAACATGCATTGCAAGGCATCATATGATATTTACAAGTTTACAAAATCCCGTATAATCTGGACAGCGCGTCCGCGACTACATTATGTACTCCATGAATCAGAAGTATAGTGAAGTAGAATTGCTGCAGTAACAAGACCCATCTCGTCAACTTAGCACTTGTTGACTTCGCCGCCTGCAGGAATAGCAGAGGCTTATGGTCCGTTTGAAGGAAGAAATGCGCTCCCAACAGATACTTAGCCAGCTTAGACACGGCCCACACGATCGCCAGGCATTCCCTTTCGATCGTTGAGTACCTTGTCTCTGCTGGCAGTAGCTTACGACGTACGTACAACACCGGATGTTCCTGCAATAAACAGGCTCCTATGCCCACTGAGGAAGCTTCGGTGTGCAAGACTAGAGGTTTATGTAAGTCTGGCAACCTCAAAATAGGTTCACCTGAAAATACTTTTTTTTTATTTTACAGAGGGCTTCTTGGCATTTCTCTGACCATCTTATCTTATTTGGCTGCCCTTTCTTTGTAAACTCTGTTAAAGGCCCCGCCAAAGTTGAAAAATTAGATATAAATTTATTGTAAAAGTTAATCAGCCCCACCAGAATTTTTACCTGCCTCTTAGTCCACGGCACCTGCAAGTCCAAGATTTTAGTCACCGTGTTACCCTCTGGTCTAATAACGTTATGATCCACCACATGACCTAAGAAGCTCAGTTTTGCGTATCCGATAGATACTTTGCTCGGACGAGCAGTGAGCCCATGTGTCTCTACGCATTTCAGAACAGCGAACAACCCCCCCCCCCCTCCCATGTGCTGGTCCCATGTGTCATGAAACACGCAGATGTCGTCGATGTACGTTATTACATCGTTCCTATGGCCTAACACCTTCCTTATCATTCTAACAAATGTTGCGTGTGCATTCACTAACCAAAAACACATGTAATGAAATTGAAAAAGACCTCTTGGAGAAGCAAATGCCGTAAGAGGTTTCGCCCCTTCGGCTAGTGGCACCTGCCAGTAACTCATTGACAGATCTGGCTTGCTGAAATACCGGGCATGGGAGAGTTTGGTCGGAAGCTCTTCCTGATTCGGCATAGGTTCTGCGTCCGCCACGGTAATGTTATTAAGTTTTCGAAAATCGATACAAACTCGAATGGACCCGTTCTTCTTTTTCACCATCACCAATGGGAAGGAGTAAGCAGACTCGGAAGGGGAGATAATGCTAAGCCGGACCATGTCATCGATTTCCTTTTCAATCGCCGTCTTATAATCCAACGGTAAAGGATATGGTTTCACTCTTATAGGCTGGTCATCAGTCAGGGTTATGTCGTGTACTATCGCATTGGTGCGTCCCGGCAGATCGGTAAGAACCTCGCCGAAATCCGTAAGTATTGCATGCACCTGCGTCTTTTGATCATGTGACAGATCATCACAGATCGACACGTCCACCCATGACTCGGATAGAGCCAGCGGCACAAGTGATAAGTGGAGATTAACATCGTCCCCGCTGTCACCGGACTCCCCGACTACCACCGACGCCGCCGACTCAGGTCCATTCTCCCACACAGCGTCTACTACGCCTGCCAACTCCACCGGCAGCTCCTCGTATGGCTTCAACATATTCACGTGGAACACCTTCTCCCTATTTCTAACCTTGATAAGGTAGTCCACGTCCGTCACCTTTCTAAGAACTTGAAACGGAAATTGCCAGGAGATGACCAACCTGTCCTGTTTAGTAGGGAGAAGTAACCATACCTGTTCCCCTGTCTGAATGAAACCAATCTGGTACCCCGGTTCGCGAATCGTCGATGTTGAATACTTGCTTGGGAGAGCGACTCACGTGCTAATGCACACGACCTGACTATTCTTTCTCGCAAACCAACGACATAATCATACGCTGAAACCGACGATTCTCCCGTATTCTTCCCAACCATCCAATCCTTCAGGACATACATTGGGCCCCTGGGATTCGCCCCAAAAAGCAATTCAAACAGAGAGAACCATGTACTCTCGTGCGGAGCCTCTCTGTATGCAAAGAGTATCGCCGACAAATATCTGTCCCAATCCTGTGGGCACTCGGCGTTCACCTTCGTCAACATCTGCTTAATCGAGCCGTTAAGGCGCTCCCACACTCCGTTCGCCTGAGGATGGTATGGAGAGGTGAACGTTTGGGCGATCCCTAGCAATTTCGAGACCTCTGCCATTTCTTGGGAGATAAACTGAGTTCCCCTATCTGAGAGAATACACTCCGGGAACCCAAATCGGCTATATAACAACTGCGGCGCCTCTGCTACAGCTTGCGAGGTAATCGAGCGCATCGGGACCCCTCCGGCCATCTAGTACTTAGGTCTACCATGGTGAGAATAAACCGAAACCCTCTATCAGAAGCGCACGATAACGAGCCTATTATGTCGACCGCCACTTTCTGGAAAGGGCGTAATGCAAGGTCCACAGTCTGTACCGGGCCCTTAGGGACTCTCCCCTTATATGCCATTTGCTGGCACACTCAACATGATCGACAGTACACCTTGACATCCCTATTCGACCCTGGCCATTAAATTTGCGACAGCACCCTAATACGTGTCCTCGCAACACCCATATGTCCTGCGAAAGAGGAGTCGTGAGCAACTCCTAGTACATTCGGTCTCGTTGTTCCAGGTACCACGACCTGGCGTATGAGCTGATGTTGCTTGACAAAGTACCGCGTCAAAATCTCTTTTTTGTACTCAAACCAGTTGTAGTAAAATCTGCAAGATAATCGCTCATTTCAGTAAGATTTTACTCATAAAATGATAATAAATAAACCCGCCCGATTGTGTCTGACGGTGATCTTCTCACACGCCACCATAGCGCTGAATTTTGTGCCATGGAAAGGCTTAGAACCGATCCCGCCGTTTAAACCTAATCGCTTTCCTTGTGACGTACATTTTTAACATTTTGCCCGATCTGATAGAGACTGCGGCAAGACTTATAATTAACGATCTTACGGAAGTGTGCCGCCAAACTACTGTCTGAATTAACGTAATATTTAAACTTTAACGCTTGTAATTAGTAGTAATCCTTACAAAATTTGGTAGTATAAAACGAGACAACAGTTATAATTAATGCAAATTCTTACACAAGCCGCGCTAAACCCCGCTTCGCTTGACACGTTGCGCCATGCATATATACACGCTGGGGCAAAGCCATCAGAGGCAAACACGCAGACAAATTTTATTTCATCCTCGCGGTAGTATTTCTGACGTCACTAAAACAAGTAGTTATTTGAAAATACATGCGAGCGAGAGATGAAAGGGGGGAAAGATGGCCGTCTTGTGTAAAATTTTTATTTGACGATTGACCGTGACAAAATTGAAAATCTAAACCATAATGAAACTGACCATAAAAATCATATGGTAGTATAGCTTAAAATCCCCTGAGCAAGAATGTGTTTTAAAAAAATATGGTAGTCCAAGTATTAGCCAAGTTATTGAGAAAATACTAAATGTCTACGGACGCGTGACCAGACAGACTGTTGTTCCTGCTTGTTTTTCATAACGTTAGTGGGGACGCCAGCTTAGAAAAAGAGGCATTGATGTAAATTCAAATTCTATTGGGTAAAAAGAGTATAGGCAGAAAGGGGAGCGGTAGGAAAATGTTAACCAAAACTAAACATCTTTTTGTATTGGCATAACTAAAGCAGGCTGGCCAATCGACTACCAGACACATAGTTTGTTGGGAATTATTTTTGTTTTTTTCAAAAACTACATTTGAATTCTGGTAGTCGCAAGCTTTCCATTGGCCAGTGCTAATAGATATTAGTAAAAAAATTTCACTGCTCATCGCCAGTTGAACAAAACTTTTCATTCAAATACGCTGAGATCAGCTGTGTTAAAGTTAAAATTAAAAAAAGAAATAATTCACAGTCTGGGCAGTGCAGAAGAAACTGAGGCCACTTCTTTGCAAGTCAGCGTCATTTGTTTATATTTCTTGAAATTTGTGGTAAGAATGCTTTATGAATTAATATATTTAATACAACTGCCAAGTTAGATACTGCTATTGGGAAAAGTGAAGGACATGCCAGGAGCAGACATTGTTGAGTCCTCACATTGAACTGTATCTAACTGTTGTATGTTGTCATGATTGTGTTTTAATATTATTGTATTAGAATATGTTAGTAAGCCTCCGTGTTCCATGAACACTGTTCAACATGCCTGAAGCGTTTATGTTTAAAAAAAGAAGAGAAAATCATATAAAAGGAAATGTGGTTACTCCACGTTATTATATTGAGGAAAACTATGTAAACGTGTAGTGGCGTATCTGCCATAGAGACCTGAGGTGTGGTCACAGCAAGGTGTGTGTCATATAAAATTAGGGCCGAGTGCACCTGTAATGCACGCGAGGCAGACCCCATAACACCGTATGAAAATAATAAAAATAATAAGTGATCAGATATAAAAGGTCAGGGTGTCCTTTTGTTGCAGAGGTTTTATTTCCTGTTGCCAGCCGGTAACAGGAAACCTGATGAGTGAGAATAACGCCAACAAGTCTCCTACAATTCGTTTATGCTGTCAAAAGAAAACGAGGGGAGCTTGTGTGTGTGGTGATAACGAGATTTTCTACAACTACAAACTGAATTATGCTTCTACAACGAATCCGAGGTGATGTGTTAGCATCTGGGTATATCTGACACTTCGTTCGTTTTAATAAACTCTGGTATTTCAAACCATACCCAGGAAGTTTATGGGGTGTGATGAAACTACAGCCCCTCTTACCCAGTGACACAACCTCTTAGATAAATAAAGTTATAAGCTGTGAATATTCCAACAGGAGAGATATATTGACTTTATAGTTACTGGACAAAGTGTCCACACATATTTTAGTTGATCTTTTATGTAAACTATCTTGTCCTCATTTTCAAAGACCTGTCCAAAAGATATGGCAGGACAGGCAGATTAAATTGTACAGAAAAAACGTTCATTTTAAAGAAAAACTTAACCACTGGTTTTATTCACTTCCTCATAGAGAATTAAAGTGTTTTTGTGTTCATGTACCATCATTATCATTTCTCCCCTAGACACTAGGTACATCATACACCAGACACTAGAGCCAAAATATGACCGTGCGAGATCTAGGGAGGTAGCGTTAGGTTCCCTGCAAATATTTCATCATCATCTTTTAGAGTCAGGGGCCTACATGTGCTTGACCTCACACGGTTAATGCAGACACCGATTTCATTCTTTTAGGATACCATCATAACCTCCCCAGCAAATCAAACATTGCTACACCAGTAACGGGAAGTTTTCGTATGCCTTACATCTCCAGTCTCTGCCAGCGCTAACAATTTCTGCAAAGACTGATCGGATCTTTGGAGTTTTACAAAATCGATCCCCTCTAAGCCACGAATTTCAAGGATCACCTGCACCGGGAACGATGTGCTTGTGGCATCGCTGGACTCTTGCATCCCGTCTGCCTTCGCTTGAGCTCTCGTGAGCACCGAATTAGCGACTAGTTGCCTGTCCGTTTGCCACTCTTGTATCTCGTCCCTTGTGCACTCACGCACCCCCCGGACATTCCCGACAATCAGGTCGGCCACCGACGCCTCAATGTCACATGCGCGTACCGTCCCTGACAAGAATGAAGTATCAATTTTCACAATGGCTATAGAGTAATGCTCCACATTACCCCCAAACGTGATGCACATTATCATCCTCCCCGTCAAGGATGACTCATCAATGCAGGACAGACGTACTCCTATGGTGGTACGTCCCTTGTCCCTAAGCACGGACACCTTCTTCGACTGCACCGACCCTAAACACAGATCGAGTTTTCCACACTCGTCTAGGGAAGACAGACATGGTAGAGTATGACCGCAAATTAGCAAAGGTTTACCATCTGGTACAAATAATTGTCTGCCCCCCTCGCAATCTTCATTACTGACGGTATCTAAAACACATGGTACATTAGTCTTCTCTGGCACAGTGGGACACAATCTGGCTATATGGCCTCTGCTTCCACACCTGGACCCATGCATTCACAGATGAATCGGCAACAAATGCAACAGAAAATGGAGGGGCTGGTGTCTTTCTGACCTAAGCCCTGGTGCACACAAACAAGTGGTCAATGGCAACAGGACAATTCTCAAGTAATTTTAGAGCACAGACAGAGGCCTTGAAAACTTCAGCAGAGGTTATTATGAAAAGAGGAAAGCAAAGAGAGACAATGTGCTTTCTTTACTGATTCCTGTTCAGTAATGGCGGCGTTGAAAAGCCAAAATAATACAGACCTGGATAACCTCAGAATAGTGCTCCACAAACTACGTCAACGATTTAAAAGTGTTGTGACCCAATGGACCCCATCTCATTGTAACATCTCCGGCAATGAAGAGGCTGACAGACTGGCAAATGAAGGTGGACATCTATCTCAGCCTGATGCAAGCGTAACTTTCGAGGAGGCAAACAATTTTATTATAATCATATACATAAACAAATTGGATGTAGAGCATCCAGGTCACACACAAAATGATGCTTACTACCAGCTCAACAGAAGAGAACAAGTGGTAATTTTCAGACTCTGCACAGGCCACAATATCAACAGATTGAGATAACATCTATTCAACAATCTAAAGATAGGAGGTACCGATCAGTGTAACTGTGGCACTGATAAAATGACTGCTGAACATTTGCTTCAAAGTTGCCCAACATATGCGGAACAGAGAAAGCGCACATGGCCGACACCAGTACCATTCGTCGAAAAGCTCTACTGAGATTTAAATAGCCTCAAACTGACTAGTGCTTTCTATGAAAACATTCAAGTGGACGTCTGAGAGTGTACGAAGAAGAAGAAGAAGGAGGAGGAGGGTGTGTCATTTTGGAGAAGGAAAATCTGATTTTAAACCACCTGCTGCCTTGCAGGAAGGTTGGGGACAGTTAAAGGCTAAGGAAAGCAAATCCGAATAAAACTTCTTGCTGAAATCGGATGTACCGAGCCACAAGGCGCAGATATCGCAGCCCAGCTATAAACTACGTCAAAATGTATTTTCCACTGTGTCACATAACATTTTCATGAGTATGAATGATGATAGTGGTTGATGTTAAGGGTCACTGAACTGTTGTTAACACTTGGTTAAGTGTAACTCAAGTAGTGAGTTCATGTCTGACTTTATGTCAACATGGTGTGACTTGTACATGCGTGGTAGAAAGCATGTAGTGAATACAAGTCTAGTGTGACTTAGGTAGTCTGTGATTTGGTAGCCGAGCTGCGAGCTCGTATTGTGTGACTGTGGAGGACCACATATGTGATTATTCTAATATGAGGATATATTTATTATATATTGTGTAGGTCCTACATATTGTATAGGCGAAGATTATTGTACCGCCTAGAAGTGTTCCTGGTGGAACCATATTGTTATTTCTGTTCGTGGAGAACAGTATAGGGTGTTGCAGTGTCCGCCCCTGGAGCTACTGGAAGAAAGGCGACGCGTTTCCCGCCTTTGTAGCGTTATTGGAATAATACAGGCGTTGTTCAATTCCCGCCTGGATGAGATTCATGGAGAATCTAGATGGCGATGATTAATGCCGCTGTTGCTGTCGTTTTTGACGGAGTCACAATTGGTAAATCAATTTATACTTTTGTCGTTTTGACGGAGTCATATAGGTAAATCTATTTAATACTTTTGTTGTAAAACTTTGTTGGTCAAAGTTGGATTATTCGGTATTAACTTCTATGACAGGTTGTTTAAAGGGTTATCTTCTCTTTCTTTCAATCGTTGTCGTGATCTGCCTGAACGATGCTCATTTTTATGCTGTCTAGGCATGCGCAGAGCTCTGAGCGCGAACTGTTACTTCCGTCATCTAGATTGTGATCTAGGCTGTCGGACGACGATGTCCGTTGTGTTTTCCTCTAGATCATCATAAGGATTGGAAAGTTTCGATGTGACTGAAATGTCAAACTTTTCCCCAGTGATTATTTGTTAAAGGTGTATCCGGAAGATTCTGTATGAAGGTAAATGACATTCTTATTACTATGCCTTTGGCTGCAGAACATTTGAAATTACCTATCTGTCGACTGAAGCTAAAAGATCTTGAGAGACAGAATTTCTTCTTTGCTTCTAGTTCTAGCCACATGAGACTATATGGTTTCAAGTGAACAGAAGCCTAATAATGATGATAAATTATTGTGGACGCCGCAGGTTGGCGGTATATATATATATTGTATGTATGTGTATGTATATATATGTATGTATATATATGTATGTGTATATATTATGTGTATATATGTATGTGTATATATGTATGTGTATATATGTATATATATATATATGTTTAGCATGGTTTGATCATGCCTGCTAAAAAAGGATAAACAGCTGTCTACATATTGAGGCCCTGTATTACGGCGAATATTTTTCAGCATGAGGAAATATACCTTGCGGGCTATGCCAGTTGAATAACAGCCTTATGTATTATTGCTACGCAATTTGGGAGCTCGTTTAGTGGACGACAGAGCTAATTAAGTACCTGACGCGCTGAGTCAATGGTACGACAGCTACATTACATATTGTAACATTAGGACAGATGATGTTTGATGTACGATGCAAGCCTTTGATTACCAGACATTTAACAGTCATTTATTATCTATGTGAAGTCCTTGATCTCGTCGTTTTGACTGTCCTGTTGATGCTACTGTCAGTTTCGTAAATAAATGTTTGAAACGTGCCAGTAGTCTTCAATTCATCATTGACTACTGCATGTGAGTGCATGGGTGCATTATTGACTTTACTAAGAGCCTCAAGCATTCGTGTTTTCGTCTACACCCACACTCAGCACATCATAATACAATATCGCAGATCTACAACACGTACGCTGTTTACTGTGAGTGACCATAGTACCCCTGGCAGTGCCTCACTCTGGTGGCCGTTACATTTCTGGCCGTTACATTTCTGGTGACCTACATCGACACCGCAACATTACACAGTCCAGGTGATAAACGACACGTTCACTCTGCCAGCTTTCACATCACTCATAAACAGTACGTTACATTTATGGTGGCCGTTACAAAACAGACGGTTACACTTATGGTGGACCAGATTTGTGGGTTTTCTACATTTTCAAGACAGTGGCAAATAGGTCAACAACTGAGCTGACTCACATAAACACTGACGTTGGAATTTTTGTGTTACTGCTACATGGACCACAACTGCTACGGAACTGAAGTGACATTGTTATACATTTCTGCAGTTCTACAAAAGATGTCAATATATCTGGGCTATCAAGTCACATCATTACCTGTCGACCTAAGATTGTAAACAGTACGGCTGGTTGTTTACACTACATTCTGAGCTATCAAGTCACATCTTTACCTGTCAACCTAAGAACGTAAACAGTACCGCTGATTGTTTACACTACATTCTACAAACATATCGACGTTCGATTTTCTAGTCTCAACTGGTGTCGAGTATGATTTTTGTAGCTACACTTTGGAGACCACTGCCTGTTATGAAGTTACGGTGACCTTCAACTGTGGATCGTCTACCATTGTTGTTGACAGTAGTACCGCATTATATTGCATCTTTGCGGCTATTGAGGAGTTTGCTAAAAGATAAGTGACCGGTTTTAGTGTGTAAACTGTGCCTTTATTTTGTGTAAAGCTGAGCCTTCCTCTAAACACATTCTACATATTGTGTATTTATATATGCCATGCATGTTTTTTGTATACATGTTTTTGTTTACATGTTTATTTAGTGTGTATTTCAGCGGGCTGGTTGGGTAAGGAGACTCCGATAGAAAATACCACGTGATAGAGGTTCTATCGTGAGCGTTTTCTGTAGGATTACGCATATTTCCCCAGTGGAAATTGCGAGCAGCCTGTGTTGCTACTTTTCAGGTTTTTTCTTAGCTGTGACGAGATGTGTTAGTGTTGTTTTCGTTATTTTTTTCATTCTTTGATTTACGATTTGTTTTGTTTGTATCTGTTCGTCTTTCCTTACTGTCATTTATTTCTATACACCTTTTTGTTTATAACAGTGTTGTCATTTGTTTATTTTTCGCATTTATCATTGTAAAATTTTACAACATTAGATTCAGTTAAGCTTTATTTATTATTTGACTTCTGCGAACGCTTTCGGTTGTTGTTTTGTATTCTTGTCTTTGTATTTATTATTGTAAACATTGTTGTCATACAGTCTATAGATGTACTTGATCATTGACTATTAGTATTAATATCATACACTTTTCAGATAAAGGTTACTTATAATGATAATATTATAGAGAAACAAGGTAACTATACAAGGTCTTTGACTAAGACTTGTCTCTCAAAGAGAGTGAAATAAAGTGAAGGGAGTATACAAGTCTAGTATTACAGACTTGTTTCCCATCAAGGTGGGATAAGGTAATTTAGTTAATTTTTCAGGTTACTGATCTCACATTATCAGACATAATGTCAGACATGATGGATATTGTACATCATTTTCTTCAGGAAGGAAGAAAATTACGTTTATTTAGTGAAGACTGTGAGGATTATGCCACAGAGCATTTCCTACTTCAGGCGAGTGATGGTCTTAGAGAATATGCTATATGTAATTATTGAAATAGCTATTCTAAGGATAGAGTATTTAGACTTTCTAAATCACTATCCACACTCTTTTATGATGAAGGTAATGTTGTTGAGTTGAATGCGTTGAAAAAAACGATAAATGATCTTCAGGGTAACAAGAAAGCTATTATTGATGCGTTACAGCAGATGAAAATGCAGCTGATGCAAGAAAAAAGAAGAGCAGAAGAATTAGAAAAACAATTAATACAAAATAAACTTGACTGGGAGAGAAATGAGTTAGTTAATAATGAGGTGACCTCATTAATGAACATAAATGTTGGAGAAGAGAGTAACGATGATTGCAATACACATGTGGCTCAAATTCAGAGCCTGGAATTTGAGGTAACTTTTTTGAAAGAAAAGATTACTAAGCAAATCACGATGGAGCAGAACATGAAATTTTTGGATAAAAGAGTAACAGAGCTTGATTGGGGTAATCAAGAACTAAGAAAGGTTCTGTGTCAACAGGAGAAGGTGACTGAGGAAAAACCAAAAAATATTGAAAGATTACTCATTGAGAAAAAGGAGCTGGAAGATGAAGTGAGCTCAATGAAGAACAATCATCTTTATAAAGAACAGTCTCTTAATAGTGAGCTAAAGCAAGTCAAAATGGACTATGAGAAATTAAATGTTGAAGCTAAGAGACATGAGGATGACTTACATAAAGCAAACTTGGAACTTGCTGGTGCGCAAGATATGTGTTGCACATTAAAAGCTCAGGCCAGACAAGACAAGAAGTCTTATGAAGAAACAATTCTGGAGTTAAGGAGTGAGGTGAATCTTTTGCAAAATACTGCTATAAAGAAGAATTTGGTATCTCGGGAGGAGATTAATGAATTTAACGATAGCAAGATTAATGAGATTCAAGCACTACAACTGGAGTTAACACAGTTGAGAGCGAAGAAAGAAAAGGATGAGAAAGTTGATGAACTTATGACTACTCATCATAGAGCTATGGAAACACTCAAACTTGAACTTGTTCAAGAGAGAGCTAAGACTTTAGAGAATATCCAAATCCACCATCAAAAAATTAAGAACCTTAAATTGGAAAATGCATCTCAAAAGGAGAAGTTGGGAAACGATCTTAAAGATAGGATGGTTAAAGAGAAGACTCTAACTTCACAGTTAGATGACTTAAGGTTAGATTGACACAGACTTCATGTTAAAGTCAATGAGAGAATTCATAAAGCTGTTGTTAGAGAGAAAGCTGTTGCAGAAGTAGAAATTGCAAAACTTCGCAACAGAATTGATGGTTTATTAGATATTGTTTTGAACAACAGGATGTTGTCTACTAATAAGGTGAATGGATTTAAACATAAACCTGAGGGTCAACATGTTGCTAATGCAAAGAGCCAGTCACATGCACTCAAAGCTCATAGTAACACTAAACAATATGTGAACAAATCTTTTCGTGGCAAATATAGTTTCCCACGAAATAACGATACTGCCTCTAATGGGAGTTGGCGTCAGGCCAACAAAAGTAAATTAAGTGTCAGTCTTTTGGATCACGGTGGGGACTTTGATAAATGTCATGACAGGATTCCTCACAAAAACCGTGCATCGACTTTTCAAATTTCTGATAAGTTGGTAAAAGAAAACAAAACTATTAGTATCCATCGTACTCAGCTCAGTCAGTACGATGTACCTATTAAGCACATTGACACATGCAAAAATAAAAGCAATTTTACTAAGAGAAATAATAGTGAATGTGGACATTACCAAACGCGTCCATCACATAATAGTTCTTCCTCAAAGAACTGGAGGCAATTTAATTGTCCTCAACATTTTGGTCCCAGTGACTATAGGAATTTTGATAAAGGTTATCAACATTGTAATAATTGTTCTCCAGGACAACAAAAACCATCAAATAGATATTTTATTCAGAAGAGAAATAACAGTCATAACTATGTTAACTGGAGTTCAAATAAGAGCAATGGGCTCAACAGAGATAATAATTTTGATAGATCTCGTTGTGATGGTAGATCTCAACATGAATCTACTTAACTCTCATGTCTAGATCTCATGATATAGAACTAGATTTAAGTCTGTTCTTTAACATCATATTGGCAAGTTCCGTTAACTGAACGCGCCAAACCTTTCACTGCTTTCTCAACACCTAGGGGTTTGTATCAATGGAATTTTATGCCTTCCGGGCTGATGAACGCCCCAGCTACTTTCGTACGCATGATGCGTCGAATTCTCTCATATCGTACAGACGTCATCGCATACTTGGACGACATCTGTCTTTTCAGCGATACTTGGGAAGAACACTATTCGGGTTTAAATGAGTTACTTTCTACTCTACGCGAGCATAATTTGACTGCAAAACCCTCTAAAGCCTTTGTTGGGTTTAGTGAAATCTCTTTCCTAGGTCATCGAGTTAATCATGGTCTATTGAAGACAGAGGACCAAAACATTTCTAAAATATTAAATATCTCCGTTCCTAAAACAAAAAAGCAAGTACGTAGTCTCTTGGGATTAATACAATTCTACGGAAGATTCATTAAGAATATGTCCTCCATTACGGCACCTCTTTCAACTTTATTGAAAAAAGGTTCTCCTAATATGGTGCGCTGGTCCCAACAATGCCAATCTTCATTGGATCAGATTAAGAATTTGTTCTCATCTCCTCCTATCTTACGACTACTATCGATTGATAAGACTTTTGTCCTTCGTAGTGATGCCTCTTCCACTGGGATCGGGGTGGCACTTATGCAGGAGTATTCAGGAACTCTGCATCATGTGATATATATCTCTAGGAAATTGAATGCGGCAGAAAGGAACTATTTTGTTCTAGACCGTGAATTGTTAGCTATGGTTTGGGCCATTCTTAAGCTACAAAGATTCCTTCTAGGCGCGCATTTCATTATGGAAACCGACCAAAAAGCTATTACAGCTATGCAGAACAAGGATTTGAAAAGCTCGAGATCTACTCGATATGCTATTGCTCTTCAACCTTTTCATTTCACGGTGCGGGCTATCCGTGGTTCGGATAATGTGATGGCGGACATACTGTCTTGATGCCCACATGATTCCACTTAAGTCTTGTGTCCTAGATTTCATGATACATTTCCAGACTCATGTCTGTTCATAATATACAATAATACATTTGTTTCACCTTAGATTAGTAAATTGATTGTTTTCTTTCTCTATTGCTATCTTTGGTGTAATGTCGAAGGTTAAGGTTAACATAAAATAAAGGCCAAAAAAAAAAAAATAAGAAAAGGAAAAATGTTAAAATTGCCACATATAATATTTAAATAATTTTGTAATGACTATAGTGCATTATAGCATGTTACTAACTAATGTCATTTATATTGTTCTCAGTGCAAACTAGTACCAAGTACGGAGCGCTTGTGAGAACCATGATGACGCCATACCTTACTTTTGTTCAAGAAATCGCAGCACTTATTTGCATGTAATATACTTCTAGTGTTAGATAATGTGTAAGGAATTTAACAAATTTGGTCATGTCCATCCATTACATATATTAATGGTATAACATTGTAATTTGTATATTGATATGACTTCTTGAGATAGATTGTCATTGGTCATTGCTATGATTATATTATTGCATAATTGTTTGATAGTTATGTAATTTTTGTTAGTATCGCCAGCAACTGAGGTTTCTTTGATGGTACCTTCTCGAAGATGTTTTCTATTATTTGGTGAGATGATTTGATTCTCTCCGGTTGATTCTTTCATTGGCACATTATTCATGTGTCATGAGCTTGTGGTATCTTGCTCATTGATGTATTTAAAAAAAGGGTCATGTTTTATACGAGGGGTGCGGTAGTCTGTTGCTGTCGTGTTTGACGGAGTCATAATAGGTAAATCTATTTTATACTTTTGTCGTTTTGACGGAGTCATATAGGTAAATCTATTTAATACTTTTGTTGTAAAACTTTGTTGGTCAAAGTTGGATAATTGGGTATTAACTTCTATGACAGGTTGTTTAAAGGGTTATCTTCTCGTTCTTTCAATCGTTGTCATGATCTGTCTGAACGATGCTCATTTTTATGCTGTCTAGGCATGCGCAGAGTTCTGAGCGCAAACTGTGACTTCCGTCATCTAGATTGTGATCTGGGCTGTCGGACGACGATGTTCGTTGTGTTTTCCTCTAGATCATCATGGGGATTGGAAAGTTTCGATATGACTGAAATGTCAATGTTTTCCCCAGTGATTGTTTGTTAAAGGTGTATCCGAAAGATTCTGTATGAAGGTAAATGACATTCTTATTACTATGCCTTTGGCTGCAGAACATTTGAAATTACCTATCTGTCGAGTGAAGCTCACAGATCTTGAGAGACATAATTTTTTCTTTGCCTCTAGTTCTAGCCAAATGAGACTATATGTTTTCAAGTGAACAGAAGCCTAATGATGATGATAAATTATTGTGGACGCCGCAGGTTGGCGGTATATATATATATATATATATATATATATATATATATATATATATATATATATATATATATATATATATATGTTTAGCATGGTTTGATCGTGCCTGCTAAAAAGGATACACAGCTGTCTACATATTGAGGCCCTGTATTACGGCCAATATTTTTCAGCAAGAGGAAATATACCTGGCGGGCTATGCCAGTTGAATAACAGCCTTATGTATTATTGCTACGCAATTTAGGAGCTCGTTTGTTGGACGACAGAGCTAATTAAGTACCTGACGCGCTTAGTCAATTGTACGGAAGCTACATTACATATTGTAACATAAGGACAGATGATGTTTGATGTATGATGCAAGCCTTTGATTACCAGACATTTAACAGTCATTTATTATCTATGTGAAGTCCTTGATCTCGTCGTTTTGACTGTCCTGTTGATGCTACTGTCAGTTTCGTAAATAAATGTTTGAAACGTGCCAGCAGTCTTCAACTCATCATTGACTACTGCATGTGAGTGTATGGGTGCATTATTGACTTTACTAAGAGCCTCAAGCATTCGTGTTTTCGTCTACACCCACACTCAGCACATCATAATACCAATATCACAGATCTACAACATGTGCGCTGTTTACTGTGAGTGACCATAGTACCCTTGCCAGTGCCTCCCTCTGGTGGCAGTTACATTCCTGGCCGTTACATTTCTGGTGACCTACATCGACACCGCAACATTACACAGTCCAGGTGATAAACGACACGTTCACTCTGCCAGCTTTCACATCACTCATAAACAGTACGTTACATTTATGGTGGCCGTTACAAAACAGACGGTTACAGCCGCTAACCACTAATAATAAGTGGATCACACCTGGATGATGTTAGGATTGTGCGAGGAAGGTATGCCGCACCAAGGGCTTTATACGCAACAGTTAGTGTGTGTGTTCGTGTGAGGTCAATTCGTTAACACGAGAGTCAGTGTTATTTCCTGCAGGCAATGTCAGCATGGAGGTGAGTCAGTATGCTTGCTACATGTACTTGATTTCTGTAGTGGGTTTTGATGTTATTGTATGGTTGCTATGTTACCTAGTGTACTGGATGAGGTCAGCTGTAAAGGCTCCTGAAGATAAACGTTTATGTGAGTTACAGAATGCCTTTCTGCTACCACTTACGACCTCAAACAGACCTATTCTGCTATTATGTATGTTAGCTACGTTTAATGTCTAGGGTAAATAAATGTGATGTGTAGGTAATTAAATACACAGACACACACATGTAAATACTAAGTCTAATAATAACAATAATAATACTAAGCTCTATGATCAAATTAACCAACACTGGCTTTAGAAGTTTAGATTTGATAATTTTTTGAATTTATTTAGTCCTGAACCAAATGTTTCTTCTGGTCAGGACGTATGAACAATATGTATTTATCAATAAAAGTGCATATATATATTGAATAATCAAAATGAAAATTGTGTACATAGATATATTGTTACATTGGTTAATATTAATACTAAATACAGTGTCTTGGGAAAACTAGCACTGGATGTTTAGTCGGGTGGTGTCATCATGCGCAATCTCTGTTTATAATGTTCATTGTCCTAGAAATATGGACTGAGTTATAGTGTTTATACAACAAGATTTTATTTCTTTATTTATTGTGGACAAGGTTGATGAATCCACAGCAGGCCAGGTTTTCACTTATCTGGCCTGCGACGATGCAGTAAAGAATCCAAGAGACCCACTCCTCACAGTAGCTGGAGTAAAATAGTAGGTTGCTTAGGCATCCTTCTCTTGTACTTCTACACAGCATCTGGCACTAGCATAGTGCCAGACCAGAAACTCTGAAACCAAAATTTGTGCCATGTGTCAACACACTGCCTACTGCACCACTTTTACACACAACAAAACAAAACAACATTTACAAAGATCGGGTCAGATCTCTCTGACTAACTCAGCACATCTCACAATGGTGTTATCCAATAGCACCAGTTTCCCATGACTGCATTGCATCCAAAATATGTTCAATAGTTTCCTCTTCCATCCTATAAGGTGGGTGATATGTTCCAACTGATCTCAAATATAGATCTGTCTTCTATAGTCTTTGATATGTTTTCCTATATTATTTGTTTGTCTCTAGACCCTGGACTGCGGCTGGGGACCTAGAGTAAGCACTCACTTGTCGTAATCATTGTTCATGACATGGCAGTATCAATCACTTAAAATATTAAAATGTTAAAAAAAAGGTAAATGCTTTTTCCCTTACCACAATTCAAAATTGAATACACTGTTACGTTGTACTAGCAAAACTCAGCTGAGCTGCTGGCTAGATTAAGGCGTCCCACTGATAATGTTTAATATTATCTGGAATTTACACCTCTAGCATTAACGAACTGTGTCAATGGACAATCTTCTATAAAATGGTACTAGCGGGCGTCTGTCTTTCAATAATATGAAAGCTTCTGTCCAATCAGCGGACTTCCCCTCTACCTTTCGAATATTCAAAATACAAATGTCCAATTTCGGTCCAGTCTCAGTCTAGTGTGTAGTATTTTTCTGTCGGTCTGTCCGTCGCAACTTGGCTTTTCCCAAAATTACACTTGTTTTTGGACGAAACTACAAGAAAAAACTACACAAATTTTGTCTCCCCCTACTTCTAAGATTCTATGCTAAGTTATTTTTAGCTACTATCCTCCTACTTGACCCCAACACTTTTGAAAAAATTCACAAGAAATCATTGAGGTGATTACTTTTTCCTGTGGGATTTTGTATAATTTATAATTTCGCAACAATTACGCACCTTCTTGTTGGGTCCATTTATTCACATGGTAACTACTATAACCATTGGTTGCTACCTCTAAGCTTCCATGATTAATTTTTTTAGTTCAAGAACATGTATTGACGATGATTTTAAAAGCATGAAAATTGAAAATTGTTGGATTTTTATTTTTTTTTAAGCTAGTCCATCTGCAGTTGGTTTTTATGCGTTCGGCTCAAGGACGCGTCAAAATGTAACTTTAGTGAAAATATGCACAAAAAACTGTTCGCTAGTCTGTATTGAACAATACAGTCTTTCGTCAATATCTTCCGTGTTATCTGTCCGTCTGTGTAATTAAAAGTATATTATTTCTCAGATTAAGATGGGCTATCAAACTAGCTAGTTTTTATTCTCCTAAACTTATTATTAAGAAAAACCTACTTTTTCAAGGTTAGTTTTGAAATTTGTTTTTGAACCTTCGTGTACGGCGTTTGCCGCTATATTCAAACTAAAACGCCCAATTACAGTAAACCGTCTAAGATACGTCTGTTTCTAACAAGAGCTAAGGTCGTTTTTGTTCATTTCCTTACATTGTGTAAACTAGTGGCGCAATATTTTTCTTTAAAAACTACAAATTGCGTCTTTTAGACTTTAGATTCAAACACGTGTTCAGACCGTCGCATTTTTTTCTTTTATCTCCGTTTCTACCCCGTCTAAAAGGATAAACCGTTTGTCTACATGTTCTAACTAGTTACTGTTCAATGACCCTAGAAAACGCTGGCGTAGGTGAAGAAGCCTCGGCATATCTTGCCTATATTTTTATCCTTACATGTTATTTTACCTGTTATCTTTATAAATGGAGGAATTTTAACGTTGCATCACTGTAATTTCACCACACATCTCCCCACCTGAGAACATGCACTAAAGCAAGTTCCAAAACCAGTGATACACATAGATAAAATTAACTCCTCACGCCTACTAACTACTCTAATTTTGATCACAGGGGTGCCTACTGAAGAAATCTGCACCGACATTCTGTGACCCCGGGATGTATTCAATATTAAACTGATATGGTTACAACAATAAAGACCATCTTAACAATCTTGCATTTTCATGCTTGGCCTGAGATAAGAACACGAGAGGCTGGTGATCTGTCTGGACCACAAAAGTCCCACCATACAGATAGATTTGGAACTTTTTTATTGCCCAGATTAACGCTAAACATTCTTTTTCGCTTGTGGAATATCCTTGTTCCGCTTTGTTCAACTTGCGGCTTGCATAAGCGACTGGGTTCAGTTCCCCATTGGGTGAAGAGGACCTTTGCAACAGAGCCGCCTCCAGGCCTACATTGCTTGCATCTGTTCTCACCACAAAGTCCTGAGTCAAATCAGGCAGTTTGAGAATAGGCTTGCTAGTGAGTTTTTCCTTTAACTCTTGAAATGCCAATTCACATTGCGCTGACCAAACAATTTTATCTGGATTTCTCTTGCGAGTCAGATCCGTCAGAGGAGCACATATAGAGTTAAAATTTTTGATATATTTTTTGGTAAAACCCACATAACAACACGAATGATCGCACGTCTTTTTTTGTTTGCGGTCGAGGTGCTCTCTGCAGTTTTTCCAAGTTCTTGGGGTCAGGGATCATGTTACCCTGATATACAGTATGTCCCAAGAATTCCAACTCTTTGCATCCAATACAACATTTTGTTGGTCTAGCAGTTAAGTTCGCTTCTCTGAGCCTATCAAATAACATATTCAAAGAGTTAATGTGTTCTTCAAATGTTTCCGTGGCGACGAGAATATCATCCATGAAATTTGTGATACATGGATTATTCAAGGGATCCAACAATTTGCGCATCATCCCAGAAAACACACTCGGAGCATTTTTCAATCCGAATGGTAGCATGCTGAATTCATAATGTCCTTCCGAGGTGCTAAAAGCTAAATAAGGTCTAACTTCAGGCTTCACTGGAATCTGGTAATAGCCTTTGCTAAGATCCACCTTCGAAAAGTATTTTGCCTTGTTCAATCTGGAAAATAACTGTTTTGTGTCAGGTAATGGATCCACCTGACCTTCTGTGACAGCATTCAGTTTCCTGTAATCTATGCACAGTCTATGTTCCCCAGACGGTTTCCTCAACAAAACTACACTGGAGCTAAAAGAAGATTCACTGTGAGAAATAATCCCTTTTTTCAACAAATAATCTATTTCCTCTTTCAATGCCTTCTCCTTAGCGAACGGAACAGAATAGGCTCTCATACAGATTGGTGTTGAGTCTACCAGCTTCATGTCATACTGTAGCAAATTTGTATGTCCTGGTTTATCTGTTAACACATTCGTATGTTCCTCCAGAACCTGTTGAACTCTCTCCCTCTGATTTTTAGTCAGGTGCTTACTGACTTTTACCTGTGCGGCTGTCTCACAGGGGTGTAATGGATATTCATGTGAGGTGAGTGGTTCCTTTTTCATTTCAGTTGCTATAGCCAAGGTCAGTAAGGGGGTGCTTTCCTCGATTGGTCTGTCCAGATACTTCTTTAAAAAGTTTACATGATATATTTTTTCCTTCCCCTTTTTGTCAATTTTGTAGTTTGTTCTAGACACCTTCTCTAGAACCGTATATGGACCTTGCCATCCAATTTGCAACTTAATCTGGCTGCCGGGTATTAGAAGAAGCACTTTCTCTCCCACAGCTAATTCTCTGTCCTTTGCTTTCCTATTAAAATACGCTGCATGTTTCTTCCTGGCTTGTCTCAAATTATCATTTGCCAGTTTCCATCCAGCTTTCAGACGAGTGGTCAGCTCGTTCACATATTGGTATGATGAGGTAACAGTCTCTTCTGCTTTCTCATCTGTCCAGGTCCTTAATAATGCTTCTAATGGACCTTTTATTGGCCTCCCAAATAGCAGGGTTGCGGGAGCCATCCCGATTGAACTATGTGGTACTTCCCTATACGCAAACAACGCAGCGGGCAAAAATTGATCCTACATATCAGGTTTCTCATGTGCCAGCTTTCTCAGGATAGAAATGAGAGTCCCATTGAACCTCTCTACCTGGCCGTTCCCTTGTGGATGGTACGGACTACAATGAAAGTGTCTGGCTTGAAATAGCTTTAAAACTTCTTCCGTTAGTTTCCCCTTGAACTGTGAGCCATTATCAGTCAAGATTTGATGCGGGAATACTAATCTTGTGAATATTGTAAGTAGTGCCTCTGCTACATGTTTCGAATCAATTGATAGCAGGGCTACCGCCTCTCCCCACATAGAACAAGTGTCCACCAGAGTAAGGATGTAACTGTTCCTCCTCTTGGTCCGAGTGAGAGGTCCCACAATATCCACTGCAACCCTCTCAAAAGGTGTTCCCACTATGGGCATTTCCCCTAGAGTTGCAGGAGCAGTCCAATGCTTTGGAGCTACCCTTTGACATTCTGGGCAGGATTTGACATATCTTTTTATATCCTCCGTTATCCCTGGCCAGAAGCAATGACAAGCTATACGCTGTCCTGTGGCGCTGATCCCCATGTGACCACTGAAGGGAATCGCATGCCCTAGTTCCATCACTTTATCCCTATATGAAGCGGGAAGAACCAGCTGGTTGTGACCATTTGTTCCAGTTCCGGCCTTCCTGTATATCAATTTGTTCTTCATAAAATACTCTCCCTTGCTTGGAGGTGTGTGGCATTTGGGCAATTTTTTAAAACATGGCTTGAGTGTCCTATCCTCAGCCTGCGCCTTCCTCATCTCTTCTGGATGAGCATTTATAGGTTCACCTTCTTCTCCTTTGACTGTGACCTGGTCTGCACTGTCGCCATAATCACAGGTCTCTCGGGATTCCCCAAGAAGACGTATCTACACCCCAATATCAGAGGGTAGATTGGTTCATCTATCACTGCTGCTCTGATTTCAACTTCCACATAGCGAGTTTTCACCGTTATCCTTGCGATGGGAAGTGTCATGAGTGGTATGTCCTTAGTCGCCCCTTGTATTTCCACGGTTTCGGTGGTATACTGACTTGGGTCCACTAGGCTAGCCTTCACAACTGAATCATAATCCAAACCTGTATCATATAGGCACCTTATGGTGACTCCATTACAAATAACATCCTCACAAACTGGGGGGGGGGAGTGATAAGGTTCCTGCTGTCCATTAGGATTAACCTTTAATCTCTGGTTCCCCGATCTCATTGCAGCAATTTTTGAAGGTTTCCTTTTACAAAATTCGGTGTTATGGTTGTCTTTCTTACACCATTTGCACCATCTCTTTCCTTGGTAAAAAGGTTTTCTTTCATTATATTTTTGGTCATTGAACTGTGAGTTTCTATCACAATAATCATTTCTTGGCCTATCAAAGTTTGTCTTACCTTTATTACCTTGTTCTCTGGTATCAAATTTATTAAAGTGCTGTGGGACTTTAAAATTTTCTATATGTTTCGTTTTAGAGCCACTTACCTCTGCCTGGGCTGCCTGATACCTCTCAGCGACATTCAAAACCTCCCCTAACCTCTCTGCACCTTGTTCCATGAGAAATTTTCTCAGGTCTGGAGCCATGGACTCTCTTAATTGCTCTATCATGATCATTTCTTCGAGATCTTGGGTCTTCCCCAGAGCAGTCCATTTCTCCAAATAGGTTTCCAGTCTGGCAGAGAATTGGTGGTATGTCTCCGCAGACAAAAGTTTGGCATTTCTAAACTTCTTACGATAAAATTCACCATTATTTTCATATCTCAATAACAAAGCCTGCTTTAGCATGTCATAATTGTCTTGGTCGTCTCTATTCATTTTAGCAAAAACTTCATAAGAAATACCTCTAAGTCCCTGGGATAACTTAAAACTCCACCTCTCTCTCTCTCCAATCCATACGTAGTAGCCAATAGTTCAAATCTATTAAGGTACCCCTCTATGTCATCGTCTTTCTCAACAAAATGGTCTAAATGAAACCCCATAGCTGATGTTGAGGCTCCCTGACTAGGCGTAGCATCTGAGGCAAAGGGGCTGGCACTATTTTCCGGAACATGGCCCTGTAATTCCAGCTCCCTTAGTCGTAACTCGTGCTCCCTTTGCAATCTCCTATCTTCTGCCTCCCTTAGCCTCCTTGTCAGCCTCAATTTGTAGCCTTTTAAGTTCTTTATCAGCCTCAATTTGTAACCTCTTCTCTTCAGCTAACCTCCTATCTTCCCTTTCAATATACTTGTCACATTCTGAAGTTACATACTGGATTAAAACCTGACCCCCCATGTTCATTTCCTTCGCCATCAGCACAGCAGCCGATCTAAATTTGGCTAGATCTGCCATACTATATCACACAATTTAACAATGACCAAGGTAAATTACAAGTATATAATTATTAAGGTAATATACTAATTAATTAATTACCACTGGCTGTGAAGATTCATCAACTTTTATTTTCCACTTTTAATTTTAGGGACACTGTTAATTTTATACTACTTATGCCCCCAATAGTTTAATTCCCGGACCAGGAGACCCTAATATCTTTGATAAACTAAATCCCGGACGGGCCCCTAATATTTGTAGTGGTTTTTGATGTTATTGTATGGTTGCTATGTTACCTAGTGTACTGGATGAGGTCAGCTGTGAAGGCTCCTGAAGATAAAAGTTTATGTGAGTTACAGAATGCCTTTCTGCTACCACTTACGACCTCAAACAGACCTATTCTGCTATTATGTATGTTAGCTACGTTTAATGTCTAGGGTAAAAAAATGTAATGTGTAGGTAATTAAATACACAGACACACACATGTAAATACTAAGTCTAATAATAACAATAATAATACTAAGCTCTATGATCAAATTAACCAACACTGGCTTTAGAAGTTTATATTTGATAATTTTTTGAATTTATTTAGACCTGAACCAAATGTTTCTTCTGGTCAGGATGTATGAACAATATGTATTTATCAATAAAAGTGCATATATATATATATATATATATATATATATATATATATATATATATATATATATTGAATAATCAAAATGAAAATTTTGTACATAGATATATTGTTACATTGGTTAATATTAATACTAAATACAGTGTCTTGGAAAACTAGCACTGGATGTTTATTCGGGTGGTGTCATCATGCCCAATCTCTGTTTATAATGTTCATTGTCCTAGAAATATGGACTGAGTTATAGTGTTTATACAACAAGATTTTATTTCTTTATTTATTGTGGACAAGGTTGATGAATCCACAGCAGGCCAGGTTTTCACTTATCTGGCCTGCGACGATGCAGTAAAGAATCCAAGAGACCGACACCTCACAGTAGCTTGAGTAAAATAGTAGGCTGCTTAGGCATCCACTCTTGTACTTCTACACAGCATCTGGCACTAGCATAGTGCCAGACCAGAAACTCTGAAACCAAAATTTGTGCCATGTGTCAACACACTGCCTACTGCACCACTTTTACACACAACAAAACAAAACAACATTTACAAAGATCGGGTCAGATCTCTCTGACCAACTCAGCACATCTGTTGCGCACATATTCTTTTGTATGGAATTATGCGACGCACGGATTACATTAGGTAGGTAGGCATACAAATGTATTGTATGACTATTTGTCTGTTGGAGACGATTCGGTCTTATATCGGGTTATCTTTGTATGCCTATGTCGGACTATTTTCTTTGTACTGTATTTTGGGGTCAGGTGCTTTTCGGCGCATGAAGATACGTGAGGGAGTTCTTCGGTGTTGTAGAAGCCTATGGCGGGAAGTCATGTCTTAGACCTGCCCGAAGTTTGTGATCTCTTTTCTGATTATGGGAACGAAGATAGTTTACTTCTGGGATGGTTAAAATCCATGAGTTCCCTAGTGTTCATTCCATAACGCGAGGAGAAGAGCGTTTCTGTGTTTGCTAGTGGTTTTTTTCCTATGCCAAGGTAGAAAAAACTGTTTACCGAACTTTTCCCATTCCTAGGCCTAATATGGGCAGACATCTATATGAATTGAACCATGTCAGTATGTCGGAACGACATGTTATCTAGCAGCACTGATTATGTATATATACAGCAACTTTGAGGAAAGAATATGCTGAATGTTATAGAAACAGTTATGTTCATGAACTGAATCTTTATGCAGCTTCATTGTGCATCGTTATCGTGAGCGAGGTTCACAAGACTAGAAGCCATTTTGGAATGCTATTTATTGTTGATCATTTACCAGAGAACAGGGACGCCCTTATTATCAGGTGATGATAAAGAGATCATACTTATGAAAGGAAAACCTACTATTGGTAGTTTAACGTTTCTCAGGAAATATTGGATGAACTGTATTTAACGGAATCTTCGCTAGAGTGCAAGGTACGTTTATGCTAAAGAGGTTCGATCTAGGAATCAAGTTGGAACCTAGTATATTAACTGACATGATCAGTCAGTAAGGCCTGATGAATATTTATATAAGTTGTGGAACTCTGAATGCTTGTATACTGACGTTCCATTATGATCATTGTGATTTGATGATTTTCTTCAACATGAATGCCAATTTATTATTGTACACCGTGGGTCAACAATATGCTATTGATGTCGACCTATGTTCCTGTAACTGTACCCGTTCTGTCCAAGTGTGTGCGTCAAATTAAACTATTGAAACGTTCCCGGTAGTCTGCATCAGTAACTTCTAGATACGCATGAATGAGTGTTTGAACCTTCAGTCAACTCCAGAACAGTATACACATTCGCGTATTGACATTGATTGCAACACTCATTATCAACAATGCATTCTTGTCGCTGCCTCATTGTGTTCCTGGACAAGATGACCTGTATACCTGACACTGTGCCAGGTTATTAGAGTTGACCAGTTACACCAATACACCTTACAACAGGCTCTGATATATACACAGTTACGATGAAGCAAGAACGAGCGTTATCAATGTGGTAGGCCAGATTTCTGAGCTTAACCTGCACAGTAGACATTGCCAGAAGTTAACAGCTACTGATACCAGTTTGTTTCCCTGACGCCTGATACGACACACCAGCAGTGATAGTCTACACTTGATTGACAGTTCCTCACGTGACCTATGAAACGTATACTGAATCTAGGTCAATGCTTGTTGACATATGTCGTTGGACATCACAGCAAGTTTACAGTACAACTATACAGTCGATGTCAGCATGACCAGTCCTATCGAGCGATGGCAGTAATTAGGCCAACGTTTTGTTGACATTAGTACACAGGTCAGCGCTTGGTGACATTTTGTAGTACAGACATTGTTTATGTCAAGCAGACATTACTACACAGTTGATTACTTTGAAAGCCATAAACTGTTTTGTTGTTGCAGTTCCCTTCAACGGTGGATCTTCATTCATTGTTATATATATTGTGTGGAACTTTAATATACTTTAGGCCAGAAATTATTATCCATTAAAGTGGCAGTCAATTATGATAGAAACTGTTCAATAATTCTGGTATAACTGAGCCTTCTACACAACACATTCTTTCTGCAACACATCGCATTCACATGTTATTATATTACACATGTATTTATGCTATATGTATTTATGTTAAATGTTATATATTATTTGTGTGTCTATGTTGTGGGTGTGTGACTATTATATGGTATACCACGTAGAGAGGTCATATAATAGCATTCTATAGGTGCAATTTTCTTGACTGAAAATTTGCTGCAACATCTGTTGCTATTTTTGTTAGCTGTGATGATCTGTCCCATCGGTGTTTTCATAATATTTTTTCTGTTCTTCAGTTTCTAAATTGAAATACTTCATTGAGATAGGGAAATCCCTAGGCAAGACTGGTGATAAGTTAGAGGAGTATGCTACCACTCAATATGAAAGAGCACAAAAATTGGAAATTGAGAAACTGAAAGCTGAGACTGACCAAAAGAACTTGCAGATGAAGGTGGAGGAAAGAAGATTCCAGATGGAAGAAAAAAGATTAGACAGAGAAGCTGAACAAAAGAGATTAGACAAAGAAGCTGAACAAAAGAGATTTGACAGAGAAGCTGAAGCTGAACAAAAGAGATTAGACAGAGAAGCTGAACAAAAGAGATTAGACAGAGAAGCCGAGGAGAGAAATGCAAAAAGAGAACATGAAGAAAAACTGTTAGCATTTGAATTAGAAAAGATGAAATTGACAAATATGGGTATTGCTAATCAGTCAACTGGTAATAATGGTAAACCTTTTACTTATAAGGTCAAGGTACCACCGTTCAATCCTTCCAGTGACGATATTACATTCTGGCTGGATCGTTTTGAACGCTCTTGTCGAACTCATAATGTGGATAAATCACAATATGCTAACCAGTTATCAGAAAATTTGAAAGGTGATTCTCTGACTAGTTTAAGTTTGGTTGAAGAGGCTGACAAGGATAATTATGATGTAATTAGATCAGCTTTATTGAAAAAATATCAGTTAACTGAGGAAGGTTACCGTATGTTGTTTAAGAGAATGGTACCTGAATCAGGGGTAGAATTCTCAGAATTCATTGCAAGGACACGTCTTACATTTAATCGTTGGATTGAGCTGTCCAAAACAGAAAAGACATATGAAGCACTTATGGACTTATTGCTCAGAGACAAAATTATGTCAAGTGTTAATAAACCATTCCTTGAATTCCTACATGAGCGTAAACCCAAGACACTAAAAGAAATGCAAGAATATTGTAACCAATACGTCACGGCACATCCGGACGTAGCTTTTAGCAATGCTAAGGTTAAGGAAAGTATGCCGGTTGCTTCTGCAACACCATACAACCCTAATTATTCACACAAATTTCAGGGACCACAAAACAGATTTGGTAAAAAAGGTAACCATAATAGTTATCAAAACCAAGGTAACCAGTCATTTCATGGTTCTTCTTCGAAGAACTGGAGAGGAGCCGACAGCCCTCGATTTAGAGGTGGTCATAATTATAGGAACTTCCGCAGAGGAAGTCATTATAGGAACTATCCAAGCTATCCATCATGGAGACAACAAGACAATAATTATAGAGATACTCATTATAATCAATATAATGATGGCAACCATGAGAACTATGACTCAAACCCAAATAGGGGTTACAAGAGAGGAAACAATAATGATTACAGAGGCAATAATAATCGAGGTAGATCACCATACAAAAAAAAAATCATATTATCATGGAAACTCTGCACAGCAAGAGTCACAGGAAGCCTATAAGCAGACTAAAGATAATAATGATGCTAACAATATGGCTTGTTCCGCTTTTGATTTTGGGAGAGCATCTCAGTGACCCCAATGCAAAACATTATTTGAACCAACTACGGTGTCCACTTTAAGTTGTGGCCATCCTCTTCCCGCTCTTCCTGCGTCAGTCGCGCATGATGGAAGAGGTTCTCTTGTCTTACATAAAGGTTTAGTAAATGACAATCCAGTCTCAGTTCTTTTTGATTCTGGATGCACCACAATTGGTGTTAGGTAATCGCTTGTAGATCCTTCTTGTGCCACAGGAAAAATAGTCAAATGTGTGACATTTGGCGGCACCTTAGAGAAATACTCTACTGCTATCATTAGGATTGCTACTCCTTTCTTTACAGGAGATGTACACTCATGTCTTCTGCCGAATCCGATCGCTGATCATATCATCGGTCGTATTCACGGAGTCAAAGAATGCACTCCGTAACAAATTTCCGTTTGGGAAAAACAAAATATGCAAACTGCTAATGCTGTAGTCACTAGAGCTCAAGCTCTTAATCTGCCTCAATCTTCATCTACTGAAGATAATGAAGTGCATAACCAAGATGATCCCTTGGTAATTTCTCGTAAATCGTTTATAAAACAGCAAGAAGATGATCCGACTCTAAAGAAATTCTTCACTCTTGCAACAAAAGGTGATCCAAATAAAGATACAAAGCGTAAGTCTTGGATTACAATGAAGAATGGCGTCCTTGTACGTATGGTGCAAGACTCCGCTAAGTTAAGTCTTTCTCAGATTCTTGTTCCCAAGAATTTGAGAGTTAAAATTTTGCAACACGCACACGATTCTCAGTGTGCTGGACATATAGGTTTTTCCCGTACAAAGTCAAGAGTTCTTGCGGCTTTCTTTTGGCCTTTTGTGACCAAAGACATACGGATTTATTGTCGATCTTGTATAGTATGTCAAGAAGTCAAATCCAAAGGTCCACGCCATGCTGCACCTATTCAGGCTGCAGACATTCCTATTCGACCATTTCAGAAAATGGCGATAGACATAATTGGTCCATTTAAGATCAAATCTGCTAGAGGACATCAGTTTATCTTAACGTGTGTGGACATGTACACACGTTGGATAGAGGCTATTCCTCTGAAGAGCATTACTACTGCTGATATTGCAGATGCTCTTTGGCTTATATTTTCTCGTCTGGGATTCCCCGGAGAAATATTATCAGATCATGGCACCCAACTAATATCGGATACCATGTCTCAAGTAATGTCTACTCTACAGATAGAGAGATCTTTGAGTAGTATCTATCATCCTATGTCCAATGGGATGGTCGAACGGCTAAATAGAACACTCAAGAACTTACTAAGGAAGATAACTGAGGATCATCCTCAACATTGGGACAGGGTTTTACCCGCGGCCCTCTTCGCTTACAGAGAGGTCCCCAATGAACATACAGGATTTTCTCCCTTTGAACTTGTCTTTAGCGCGCGACCGCGCGGCCCTATGTCTTTGCTTCATGATCTCATAACCGCTGATAATATTACCGATGACACAAAATCTTCTTACGAATATGTCATCGCGCTGAGACAAAAGATTATCGAAGCATGCAAATTGGCAACTTCTTCTTCTGAATTTGCTAAACAGAAGGCAAGACAATTTGCCAATAAGAAAAGAACCTTACGACAACTTTGTCCTGGTGACAAAGCATTTGTTTTGCTACCTTGTAGGGAAAACAGACTTCTTATTTCTTCGAAAGGTCCGTACGATATAATCTCGAAAATTTCCGATGTTGACTACATTGTCGATATTGATGGAAAGCATAAAACCTTCCACATCAATATGCTTACGGAATTCCATGAACGTCCTGATTATTTGCAGCCTATTTTCCAGGCAACGGACGATTCACCAGTCCAACATGGTCATTACTCATCGCTGTCTGTAATACAGGATGAGGAAACAAGTTTTTCGGATGTTAATCTTCCGATGATTCCACTTCATTCTAGTGAATCCTGGAAAAATGTTAATGTTTCTCCCAATTTATCTCTAGGAGAACAGCTACAAGTTTCGGTTATGTTACAAACATTTCAGGTTGTCCTTACTGACATTCCTGGACAAACTCATGTCATTGAACATGACATTATTCTAACTGACCATAATCCTATTAGAGTCAGACCTTATCCTATTCCTATACATTTTAACGCACAGGTTGAGAAGGAATTGGATGAAATGATAGATTTAAAAATAATTGAGCCATCCACTTCCGCATATTCTTCGCCGATGGTTATTGTTCGAAAAAAAGACAATAACATCCGTCTTTGCGTTGACTATCGCAAATTGAATCAAGTTACGAAGTTTGATGCTTAAAAAATGCCTTTACTAGAAGAGCTACTTACTAAGCTTTCTAAATCTCATTTTTTCACTAAACTTGATTTGTCTAAAGGATATTGGCAAGTTCCTCTATCTGAACGCGCCAAACCTTTTACTGCTTTTTCTACACCTAGAGGCCCTTTTCAGTGGAATTTCATGCCTTTCGGCCTTATGAACGCAACAGCTACATTCGTACGCATGATGCGTCGAATCCTATCGTATCGGTCAGATGTCATTGCGTACCTAGACGACATCTGTCTTTTCAGCGATACTTGGTGTAGTGGATTTGATGGTATTGTAAGATTGTGATATTACCTAGTGTGATGCATGAGGTCAGCTGTGAAGGCTCCTGAGATAAATGTAGCTGTGAATTTACAGAAGGCCCTTCTTGCTACCACTACGACCTCACACCTATCTTTTTTACTAATGAATGTGGCTACGTTAAAATTCTAGGGTACTGATATTAATGTGTTGTGGTAGTTTACATACGCACACACAGATATTTAATAAGTCTAATAATATTAATAAAATGTTATAACACACTGAACTAACTCAAGCTGTGTAAAATTTTGATAGTAAATTTTCTTTAAGTTTATTTGTTCTGAACCAAGGTTTTATTTTGGTCAGAACATATGAAAGGTTTTGCAATTATGAATGAAATGCATGAATATATGGCATAATCAATGAAAGGTGTGTACATATGTATTTTACAAGACTAGTTAATATTACTACTGTTTATAGTTGTAGTTTATCTGGGAGAACGATTAATGGATGTGCTGTTGGGGTGGCCTCATCACTCCCTGTCTATGGCTACTACACATTGTCCATTTATTGATGGGAATATAGTTGGTGTGTTAGAAAATAAGTTGGTGAATATCCAGCAGGCCAGACGCTCACGTATCTTGAATGAGTAGTTCTGGTGCTGGAATCTGGTGGCCCCACCTCTCCGTGCTTGGGGGCAATATAAGGATGCTCTGCCAAAATATTAGACTGCACGGTCCCACTCTTGTATTATTCAACACATCATTTGACACCACATTGGTGCCAAATAAAAACTCACAGTTCTGAAATAAAAGTATTTGGTCATGGGTCAGAACTCTACCTCCTGAGCCACTTCTACACTCAACACTACACAACAACACCACATAGACGGGGTCAGATCTCTCTGACCATACAGCACATCTTACCAAGTTGGTTTCACATAGGATAAGTTCCCCCAGACTACATATTCTGAAATATGTTCATTAGCTTCTTGCCATAGAATAGGATAGGTGATATGTTCCACTGATCTCAACACTTGATCCGCCCTTCATAATCCTTGCTGGAGTTTATGTATTTTGTTTGTCTCTAGACCCTGAACTGGGGCGGGGGGTCTAGAGCGAATCCTTACTTGTTGTAAGGGATAGATTTTGATATGGCAGTATCAAATCACTCGAAACATTAAACAAATATTAAAATATACAAAGAAATACTTTCAGTCTTACCAGAATTATGAATAGAGAACACAGTTATATGCTAGCAAAACTCAGCTGAGCTGCTGGCTCTAGTATGGCGTCCCTCTAAATATTTCAATTAGCTTCTGGGAAATACACCACTGAATTATTTCTGTGTCTACTACTGGACAGTTTATGTTGAATGGCAAAAATGCGCGTCTGAGCGCCGATAATATGTTTATCTGTGGCCAATCACCGCCTTTTTTCCTTTTCAAATTCAAACCTCCTACCCAAAAGTCAATTCAGTCATACCTCAGTCAAGTATGTATTATTGTCTGTTGGTCCGTCTGTCTCTACTTGCGTTTCACAAAAAAATACACTTGTTTTTTGAACCAACTCTGCCGTCCCCTACACAAATTTGCCATTAAAGTTATTTTTAGCCACAATTCTCCACCACATTCCCTCTCTTTCATTCCAACTAGATTTAACACTTGAGTCTCAAGGCCGCAGTTTTTGAAAATTAGTGACATTTTTTGTTTCAATGCAGTCGCTCGCTGATATGAACAACACAGTCTTTTGTCAATATCTTTCTTATTATCTATCCGTCTGTATAAATGAAAGCATATTATTTCACTGCTCAAGATGGGCCATCAGGCCAGCTAGTTTTTATATTCCTAACATTATTATTAAGAAAAAGTTACTTTTCAAGGTTAGTTGGTTTTTGAAATATTTTCGAGCATCTTCTGTAATGCGTTTGCCGCTGAATTCAAATAAACGGACTAAGTTATCGCAAAAGCGTCCAAGAAATGACTGTTGCGTATAATAGCTAAGGTCCCTTTTGTCGATTTCTTTACCTTGTGTCAACTTGGGGACGTGAATTTTTTTTTCTTTCCCCACTAATTGCGTCTTTTTAGCCTTGCTAGTTTCAAGCACGTGTTCAGTCATATTTTTTCCTTTTGATCTCCGTTCTCATCCCGTTCCAAGGGTAAATATTTTGCCTTCACGTCTAACAAGTTAGTTTCTATGGCGGGTGGTGACCCGCGGCGTGGGCGATCATGTCGTCTAGTAGCTTACGCATTATTTTTATCCCTACATTGTATCATTGGAGATATTTTAACGTTGTATCACGGTTAATTTTATCACACATCTCCCCACTTGAAAACATGCCTACGGCAAGTTCCAAAACCAGTGATACACATAGATAAAATTACTCCTTACGCCTGCCACTACTCTAATTTTGATCACAGGGGTGCCGACTGAGGAAATCCGCACCGACATTCAATTTGCCTGGGATATATTGGATACTAAACTGATAAGGTTGAAGCAATAAAGACCACCTCAGCAATCTTGCGTTTTCATGCTTAGCCTGAGATAAGAATACGAGGGGCTGTTGATCCGTCTGGACCACAAAAGTCCTACCATACAGATAGATTTGAAACTTCTTTATTGCCCAGATTAACGCTAAACATTCTTTTTCGCTTGTGGAATATTCTTGTTCCGCCCTATTCAATTTGCGGCTTGCATAAGCGACTGGGTTCAGTTCCCCATCAGGTGAAGATGATCTTTGCAACAAAGCCGCCCCGAGTCCTACATTACTTGCATCTGTTTTTACGATAAAATCCTGTGTCAAATCAGGCAGTTTGAGAATAGGCTTGCTAGTGAGTTTTTCCTTTAAGTCTTGGAACGCTAATTCACTTTGCGCAGTCCAAATAATTTTATCCGGAAGTCCCTTGCGAGTCAGATCAGTCAGAGGAGCACAAATAGAGTTAAAATCTTTGATGTATTTTTGATAAAATCCGCATAACGACACGAATGATCGCACGTCCTTTTTTGTTTGTGGTCTAGGTGCTCTCTGCAGTTTTTCCAAGTTCTTGGGGTCAGGGGTCATGTTACCCTGATATACAGTGTGTCCCAAGAATTCCAACTCTTTGCATCCAATACAACATTTTGTTGGCCTAGCAGTTAAGTTCGCCTCCCTAAGCCTATTAAATAACATTTTTAGAGCGTCAATGTGTTCTTCAAATGTCTCTGTGGCGACGAGAATATCATCCATGAAATTCGTGATACATGGGTTATTCAGGGGATCCAACAATTTGCGCATCATCCTTGAAAATACACTCGGAGCATTTTTCAGTCCGAATGGTAGCATGTTGAATTCGTAATGTCCATCCGAAGTGCTAAAAATAGTAACACCAGACGGTGGGGCAGGCAAAGACATCAACATCAGAATGAATAAGGCAAGAACAGCCTTCTTTAGCCTAAATAACATCTGGAAGTCCTCCCAATACAGCACAAGCACAAAATTAAGATTATACCAGAGTTGCGTGCTTTCTGTGCTTCTCTATGGTGCGGAATGCTGGAGAGTCACAGAGAAGGAAATGTCAAAATTGTCCTCTTTTCACACAACATGCTAAGAAAAATTCACCGAATCTTTTGGCCGAATACCATCACCAACCAAGATCTGCTTACTCGTAGCAAGCAAGAGGACATGCACACCATCATAGCTGACAGACGCTGGAACTGGGTTGGTCATGTCCTCAGAAGAGACCCCGATGCCATCACAAGAACAGCTTTGCTTTGGACCCCTGAAGGAAAGCGAAAGAGAGGCCGACCAAAAACAACTTGGCGGAGGACTGTGGAGGCTGAGATGCAAAGAATGAACCAGAGATGGTGCACTGTACGAAGGATGGCCACAGACCGTGCAAAGTGGAATCAATTTGTTGTTGCCCTACAAGACGCCACTAGGCGTGATGGCCACTGACTGCTTTGACGGTCGGTGGTTAAGGATCGAAGAAGAAGAAGAAGAAGAAGAAGTGCTAAAAGCCAAATAAGGTCTCACTTCAGGCTTCACTGGAATCTGGTAATAGCCTTTACTAAGATCCACCTTTGAAAAGTATTTCGCCTTGTTTAATCTGGCAAATAACTGTTTTGTGTCTGGTAATGGATCCACTTTTCCTTCTGTGACAGCATTCAGTTTCCTGTAATCTATGCACAGCCTGTGTTCCCCAGACGGTTTCCTCAACAAAACGTCACTGGAGCTAAAAGATGATTCACTGTGTGAAATAATCCCCTCCTTCAACAAATAATCTATTTCTTCCTTCAATGCCTTCTCCTTCGCGAACGGAATAGAATAGGCTCTCATACAGATTGGGTTTGAGTCTACCAGTTTCATGTCATACTGTAGCAAATTTGTATGGCCTGGTTTATCTGTTAATAGATCTGTATGTTCCTCCAGAACCTGTTGAACTCTCTCCCACTGATTTTTAGTCATGTGCTTACTGACTTTTACCTGTGCTGCTGTTTCACAAGGATGTAATGGGTATTCATGTGAGGTGAGTGGTTCCTTTTGCATTTGAGTTGCGATAGCCAAGGTCAGTAAGGGGGTGCTTTCCTGGAGTGGTCTGTCCAGATACTTCTTTAACAGGTTTACATGATAAACTTTCTCCTTCCCCTTTTTGTCAATTTTATAGTTTGTTCTAGACACCTTCTCTAGAACCGTACATGGACCTTGCCATCCAATTTGTAATTTATTCTGGCTACCGGGTAGTAGAAGCAGCACCTTCTCTCCCACAGCTAGTTCTCTGTCCTTTGCCTTCCTATTAAAATATGCTGCATGTTTCTTCCTGGCTTGTTTCAAATTATCATTTGCCAGTTTCCATCCAGCTTTCAGACGAGTGGTCAGTTCGTTCACGTATTGATAAGATGAGGTAACAGTCTCTTCCGCCTTCTCATCTGTCCAGGTCCTTAATAGTGCTTCTAGGGGACCTTTTATTGGCCTCCCAAATAGCAGAGTTGCGGGAGCCATCCCGGTTGAACTATGTGGTACCTCCCGATACGCAAACAATGCGGCGGGCAGGAATTGATCCCACAGATCCGGTTTTTGGTGGGCCAGCTTTCTCAGGATAGAAATGAGAGTCCCGTTGAACCTCTCTACCTGGCCGTTCCCTTGCGGATGGTACGGACTGCAATGAAAGTGTCTGGCTTGAAATAGCTTAAAAACTTCTTCCGTTAGTTTCCCCTTGAACTGAGAGCCATTATCCGTCAAGATTTGATGCGGGAATCCTAATCGGGTGAATATTGTAAGTAGTGCCTCTGCTACATGTTTTGAATCAATTGATGGCAGGGCTACCGCCTCTCCCCACATAGAACAAGTGTCCACCAGAGTAAGGATGTAACTGTTCCTCCTCTTGGTCCGAGTGAGAGGTCCCACAATATCCACTGCAACCCTCTCAAAAGGTGTTCCCACTATGGGCATTTCCCCTAGAGTTGCAGGAGCAGTCCAGTGCTTTGGAGCTACCCTTTGACATTCTGGACAGAATTTGACATATCTTTTTATATCCTCCGTTATCCCTGGCCAGAAGTAATGACAAGCTATACGCTGTCCTGTGGCGCTGATCCCCATGTGACCACTGAAGGGAATCGCATGCCCGAGTTCCATCACTTTATCCCTATATGAAGTGGGAAGAACCAGCTGGTTGTGACCATTTGTTCCAGTTCCGGCCTTCCTGTATAATAGTTTGTTCTTCATAAAATATTCCCCCTTGCTCGGAGGTGTGTGGCATTTGGGCAATTTTTTAAAACATGGCTTGAGTGTCCTATCCTCAGCCTGCGCCTTCCTCATCTCCTCTGGATGAGCATTTATAGGTTCACCTTCTTCCTCCTTCTTCTGTGACCTGGTCTGCACTGTCGCCATGATCACAGGTCTCTCGGGATTCCCCAAGAAGACGTATCTACACCCCAATATCAGAGGGTAGATTGGTTCATCTATCACTGCTGCTCTGATTTCTCCTTCCACATAGCGAGTTTTCACCGTTATCCTTGCGATGGGAAGTGTCATGAGTGGTATGTCCTTAGTTGCCCCTTGTATTTCCACTGTTTCTGTGGTATACTGACTTGGGTCCACTAGGCTAGACTTCACAACTGAATCATAATCCAAACCTGTATCATAAAGGCACCTTATGGTGACCCCATTACAAATAACATCCTCACAAACTGGGGGGGGGGGGGGGGGGATAAGGTTCCTGCTGTCCATTAGGATTAACCTTTAATCTTTGAGTCCCCGACTTCATTGCAGCAATGTTTGAAGGTTTCCTTCTACAAAATTCGGTGTTATGGTTATCTTTCTTGCACCATTTACACCATCTTTTTCCTTGGTTAAACGGTTTTCTTTCATTGGATTTTTGGTCATTGAACTGTGAGTTTCTGTCTCGATAGTCATTTCTTGGCCGTTCAAAGTTTGTCCTACCTTTATTTCCCTGTTCTCTATTATCAAATTTATTAAATTGCTGTGGAGCTTTAAAATTGTCTATGTGCTTCTTTTTAGCACCACTTACCTCTGCCTGGGCTGCCTGATACCTCTCAGCGACATTTAAAACCTCCCCCAACTTCTCTGCACCTTGTTCCATGAGAAATTTTCTCATGTCTGGAGCCATGGACTCTCTCAATTGCTCTATCATGATCATCTCCTTAAGATCTTGGGTCTTCCCCAGAGCCGTCCATTTCTCCAAATAGGTTTCCAGTCTGGCAGAGAATTGGTGGTATGTCTCCCCAGACAACAGTTTGGCATTTCTAAATTTCTTACGATAAAATTCACCATTTTTTTCGTACCTCAATAACAAAGCCTGCTTTAACATGTCATAATTGTCTTGGTCTTCTCTGTTCATTTTTGCGAAGACTTCATAAGAAGTACCTCTCAGTCCCTGTGATAACTTTAAACTCCACCTCTCTCTCTCTCTAACCCATATGTAGTAGCTAATAACTCAAAACGTCCGAGGTACCCCTCTATGTCATCGTCTTTTTCAACAAAATGGTCTAAATGAAACCCCATAGCTGATGTTGAGGCTCCCAGACTGGGCGTAGCATCTGAGGCAAAAGGGCTGGCACCATTTTCAGGAGCATGGCCTTGTAGCTCCAGCTCCCTTAGTCGTAATTCGTGCTCCCTTTGCAACCTTCTATCTTCTGCTTCCCTTTCGGCAGTCAATCTTTTTTCTTCTGCCTCCCTTTCGGCAGTCAATCTTTTTTCTTCTGCCTCCCTTTCGGCCTTTTTATCTTCTGCCTCCCTTTGCTGTCGTTTTTCTTCTGCCTCAATCTGCAGCCTCTTAATTTCTTTTTCAGCCTCTAACCTCTTCTCTTCAGCCAACCTTTCAGACTCTAATTTTCTTTCAGCCTCTTTTTCTAATCTTCTTTCTTCCCGTTCAATATACTTATCACATTCAGCCGTTACATATTGAATTAAAACCTGACCATCCATTCCCATATCCTTTGCCGTTAGCACAGCAGCTGATCTGAATTTGGCTAGCTCCGCCATACTTTTTAGACAATTTAGCAATGAGCAAGATAAATCTCTAACCACTAAAGTAATTCTAATTACTATAGTCTAAAATAATTCTAATTAGCCAGTTAACTAATTAATTACCACTGGCTGTGAAGATTCACCAACTTTTATTTTCACTTTTAATTTTAAGGGACACTTTTAATTTTTATAATTTGTTCCCCTAATTTAATTCTCCCACCAGGAGATCCTAATATTACTATTGAGCTAATGATCCCGGACGAGCCCCAATATATGTAGTGGATTTGATGGTATTGTATGATTGTGATATTACCTAGTGTGATGCATGAGGTCAGCTGTGAAGGCTCCTGAGATAAATGTAGCTGTGAATTTACAGAAGGCCCTTCTTGCTACCACTACGACCTCACACCTATCTTTTTTACTAATGAATGTGGCTACGTTAAAATTCTAGGGTACTGATATTAATGTGTTGTGGTAGTTTACATACGCACACACAGATATTTAATAAGTCTAATAATATTAATAAAATGTTATAACACACTGAACTAACTCAAGCTGTGTAAAATTTTGATAGTAAATTTTCTTTAAGTTTATTTGTTCTGAACCAAGGTTTTATTTTGGTCAGAACATATGAAAGGTTTTGCAATTATGAATGAAATGCATGAATATATGGCATAATCAATGAGAGGTGTGTACATATGTATTTTACAAGACTAGTTAATATTACTATTGTTTATAGTTGTAATTTATCTGGGAGAACGATTAATAGATGTGCTGTTGGGGTGGCCTCATCACTCCCTGTCTATGGCTACTACACATTGTCCATTTATTGATGGGAATAAGGGTAGTTTTGAAATGGCAGTAATCCAATCAGGCTCGAGACGCTCACGTATCTTAAAATGAGAAATACTTTCAGTGCTTACCAGAATTGGTGAATACAGAACACAGTTATTGGGGGCAAAACTCAGCTGAGCTGCTGCTCTAGTGCACGGCGTCCACTCTTGTAAATATTTCAACAATTTGAGCTTCTTGGGCCAATAAAAAACCACTGAAATAAAAGTATTTGGTCTGTGTCAGAACTCTACTACTGAGCCAGTTTATGTTGAATGGCAAAAATGCGCGTCAGCGCCGATGAGCGGGGTCAGATCTCTCTTTTCATCTGTGGCCCATACAGCACATCTTACCAAGTTGGTTTCACATAGGATAAGTTCCCCCAGACTACATATTCTGAAATATGTTCATTAGCTTCCTACCATCAGAATAGGATAGGTGATATGTTCCACTGATCTCAACACTTGATCCGTCTGTCATAATCTTGCGTTTCACAAAAAAAATTTTGTTTTTTAACCAACTCTGGGGGTCCCCTACACAAATTTGCCTTTAAGGTAGATTTTGATATGGCAGTACAATTCACTCGACCACATTAAACAAATTTAAAATATACAACTAGAAATTTTACTTTGAGTCTTAAGGCCAGCATTTTTTGAAAATTAGAACACAGTTTATGCTAGCAAAACTCAGCTGAGCTGCTGATCTAGTATGGCGTCCAGTCTAAATATTTCAATTAGCTTTCTGGGAAATATCACCACTGAATTATTTACTGTGTCTACTACTGGACATATTATGTTCATGGCAAAAATGCGCGTCTGAGCGCCGATAATATGTTTATCTGTGGCCAATCACCGCCTTCTGCTCTTTTCAAATTCAACCCTCCTACCAAAAGTCACTTCCGTCCTATCTCAGTCAAGTATGTATTATTGGATGTTGGTCCGTCTGTCTCTACTTGCGTTTCACACAACAACACACTTGTTTTTTGAACCAACTCTGCCGTCCCCTACACAATTTTGCCTTTAAAGTTATATTTAGCCACAAGGTCCACCACATTTCTCTTTCATTTAACTTGATTTTAGCACTTGAGTCTCAAGGCCGCAATTTTTTTTCCTTAGTGACATTTTTTGTTTCAATGCAGTCGCTCGCTGATATGAACAACACAGTCTTTTGTCAATATCTTTCTTATTATCTATCCGTCTGTATAAATGAAAGCATATTATTTCACTGCTCAAGATGGGCAATCAGGCCAGCTAGGTTTTATATTCCTAACATTATTATTAAGAAAAAGTTACTTTTCAAGGTTAGTTGGTTTTTTGAAATATTTTCGAGCATCTTCTGTAATGCGTTTGCCGCTGAATTCAAATAAACGGACTAAGTTATCGCAAAAGCGTCCAAGAAATGACTGTTGCGTATAATAGCTAAGGTCCCCTTTGTCGATTTCTTTACCGAGTATCAACTGGGGACAGCGAAACCCTCTAAAGCCTGTATTGGTTTTAGCGAAATTGCTTTCCACGTCACCGTGTCGGTAATGGTTTCCTAAAGACAGAGGACCATAATACAAGTAAAATACTTAACATTTCTATTCCTAAGACTAAAAAGCAAGTGCGAAGTCTCTTAGGTCTCATACAATTTTATGGACGATTCATTCCGAATCTGTCCTCGATCATGGCACCTCTTTCTTCCTTGCTAAAGAAAGGGTCTCCTAATATAGTCCATTGGACTCAAGAATGTCAATCATCTTTGGATAAGATCAAAACTATGTTTTCTACTGCACCTATTTTAGTGTTACCTACTAAAGATAAGACATTTGTTCTCCGTAGTGACGCTTCATCCACAGGGATTGGAGCGGCACTAATGCAAGAGTACTCTGGAACTCTCCATCCTGTGATGTATATTTCTCGAAAACTAAATGCCGCAGAGAAGAATTACTCGGTCCTAGACCGTGAATTATTGGCTATGGTTTGGTCAATTCTTAAACTTCAAAGATTTCTTCTTGGCGCGCATTTCATTGTAGAAACTGACCAGAAAGCTCTTACAGCTATTCAAAGTAAAAATCTGAAGAGCGCGAGATCAACGCGATACGCGATTGCTCTTCAGCCTTTTCATTTTTGGTGCGAGCTATCCGTGGCTCAGAAAATGTGATGGCAGACATTTTGTCTAGATGCCCACATGATTCCACCTAACTGTTAGATCCTCAGGTTTAACTCTACTACAGTTTTTTTTCTCGTTATATTAAAATATGTGTGGTAACGGTGGATACATACCAATTAGATATAGACAAAGTAATTCTAGAGGAAGAAACCTATTAGGGGAAAAAGCAAAGGATAATAGAGTTTTACTGAGCTAAACAGCAAAAACTAGAAAGAAAAATAGAAGAGACATATGAAGAAATTGAGGATAAATACAAAGCTGAAATGCAAAGAATACAAGAGGAATATGAGACGGCAGGGAGAAGCAAAGAGGGATTAGCCAAATTTGGAGTGGAGGAAAACGAAGCAATAGAGGAGAAATGCAGAGCTCGAATCCAGACAATAGATGTGAAATACGAGGCTGCAAAGAAAATTCGGGATGAGTTAGATAAAGCAATAGAGGAGCTAGACAAAGCAATAGAGGAGAAATCTAAGACTGAAATTCAAGGATTAGAAGATCAACCCAAAGCAAGAGAGTGCACTCAAGACAGTGCTTTATTGTCTAACACAGATCAGTTGGAGATAGATAAATTAATTCAGGAAGAAGGAACCTTCGAGGAAAAGTGTACAATATTAGAAGGAAAATTCAAGATTGTTGAGCAGTTATTATTAAAAGAAATATAGAGATGGAAATCAAAGAATACTGGATGAATTCAAGGTGGATAGGAACAGGATAGTAGCTGAGTATAAAGGTAATACTCAAGCAAAAGAACAACATTGCAGAGTTCTGTCGGCTCAAAGGACGGAGAAAGCTAGTGCTTTAACCGAGAGTTTCTGTGATAAAGTAGAAGAGCTAAAAGAGCAATTTACGGCTGGAAAACAAAGATTAGAGCAGCAAGCAGAGGCATTGAAAGATCAAGTTAAATCTTTGGAGAAGCGACATGAGACTACATCTCATACAGATCTGTCCGATTTGGAGAAGGTACCAGAAGATGCAGAACTTCAATACAAAAAGGCTAAGATAGAGCATACTGCATCTGTAGCCAAAGTAGCTGTAACGGAAGCTACTGAATCTGCTAAGAAAGAGGTTTGGAAGACAGTAATAGATGGTCTCAAGGGAGAAGGTGCTGGAATTACAGCTCAATTAGAGTTATTACTGGCTTTCAATTTCAAAGGCAAATGTGAAGCAAAAAGTAAAGAGCCATTGAAGTTGTTGATGTTTAATGCCATCAAAACATTACCACCAGATAAGTGGAACATAGACGATCTCTTCATATTTTAAAGATCTTGTGTTATCTGGAGATACTTTTGTGATCTTGGTGGTGATAGTTGATGAAATTGCTTGTGTGCTGGCAAGAGATGTGTTAGAAGGTGTGACACATTTTATGTTGTAAGATAGTTGAGAGCTGATGGGAAGTGGAAATTTATGACCCTGTGTAAAGACGCAATATGTTAGATTTATCTCTAATATCATGTCCCTGTCCATCAGTTATGTATGTTTACCACGGAAGAGAATGTTTGAGTGGTATGGACAGTGTAGTATAATGTGGCATGAAAGGAAATAATGCATTTTGGGAAATTGCCAAATATGCTTTCCTAATCTGGATATTTATTTTGTTTCCAGAATTTAGGTACCCAGTAGTGTAGGTAAACCTGGGATTGCTACTACTTGAAGCACGTTATGCCATCACTGAGAGTGTCTTGACATGGTCATCGGTCATCAGGATGCTGAGATGGTTTACAATCTCCATGTGGTTAAGAATTTATCCTATGCTTTGATAATCTTTACAGAGTGTACTTAGATATATAGTGTTATGTATAATTCCTACTGCAATTTTTGAAATTGTAATGTATATAATTGTTTGATAGTCTTTAAAGTGACTGACACTATATAGTATTTGGGTAAAAATGTTGATGTTGCATTTTTTTTAATTTAAAGGGAATCAGTCACTGGGGAGTAAAAGACTCGCATTTTTGGCAGTGAGATGTTATATTTTTTTTGTAACACTTGCCTTTACAATGTAATGGTAATTACTTCAGTAGTGTAATTCTGATGAAAGCATAGCTGACGTCTAGCTTATGCGATTGTGAGTTTCAGGTGTAGACATAACACCAGCATATTTTGGTAGAACTGACATGTAATTGTATACATTTACATAATTTTTTCGGGTTTGTTTGAATGGATCGATAGAGCATTTATTGTAAATGGAATGTGTTATACGGTTGTGATAGTCCTCTGCAGTAAGGATTACAGTGAGATAGAGGATTTGAAATATCCAATCAATTTTCCTTAGAGAGTATAGTTGCTGGAAAACTCGTTCTCGATATGGGCATAGTCCTTGAGGTGTAGGAAGCAGTGAAGAAGGTGCTATAATTATCTGCCAGAACTTCACAGATACAATTGTGATAGAGCAACGTTTTCGTTGGATGAACTGAAGGAATATGAGAGGAATTTATCTTTGTGGATCAAACTGATCAGAGTGAAGGATATTATATCTTCACAGAATGGATTAAATAGAATTGGAAGCTTTTGATATGAAGTAGATTATGGGATTGGATAAAGACACATAGTAGTAAAGCAACATGGTTTATTGCTTAATTAATTTGTTTTCTAGTGTACGTGACTGACGTACTGATGTGTATAAGATTACATTTTTCACAAGATGTTGTATTTATTTGGATAACATGTGTCATAAAAATTGCTAATAATTTTCCTTTTGGAATGTATTGTCCATTGGAGTAAATAGCTGTTAGTTATTGCAAGAATTTTTTTTGTTCACGGGTGTTATGATATTGCACTAAACTATATGATTTTTCTCCATTAGGGGAATGGTATGACAGTATGTTGTAGCATTTGGTCCATGTGAGAGGTAGTTTGGATAACTGTGGTATGGGTTAGAGTGTGATTCACCCATCGTTTATTGTGTAAATGTTCCAGTCACTGTAATATGACAACTGTTTCAGTAAGAGCGTATGTTTGCATCAAATTATGTGTTGGTACATGAGGGGTTCTGAGGCTTGTACTCTTCGGTGAAAACTTCGTTTTCCATCTGGAGAGGGGGGTGGATGTCACAGAAGATTTTCATGAGTATGAATGATGATAGTGGTTGATGTTAAGGGTCACTGAACTGTTGTTAACACTTGGTTAAGTGTAACTCAAGTAGTGAGTTCATGTCTGACTTTATGTCAACATGGCGTGACTTGTACATGCGAGGTAGAACGCATGTAGTGAATACAAGTCTAGTGTGACAGGTAGTCTGTGATTTGGTAGCCGAGCTGCGAGCTCGTATTGTGTGACTGTGGAGGACCACATATGTGATTATTCTAATATGAGGATATATTTATTATATATTGTGTAGGTCATACATATTGCATAGGCGAAGATTATTGTACCGCCTAGAAGTGTTCCTGGTGGAACCATATTGTTATTTCTGTTCGTGGAGAACAGTATAGGGTGTTGCAGTGTCCGCCCCTGGAGCTACTGGAAGAAAGGCGACGCGTTTCCCGCCTTTGTAGCGTTATTGGAATAATACAGGCGTTGTTCAATTCCCGCCTGGATGAGATTCATGGAGAATCTAGATGGCGATGATTAATGCCGCCAACCACTAATAATAAGTGGGTCACACCTGGATGGTGTTAGGATTGTGCAAGAAAGGTATGCCGCACCAAGGGCGTTACGTATGTAATATGATGTTTCTTACATCTGGGAACGTCACCATCGTTTAATCACGCCTTGACATACTGGGCGCTCGTATAAACACTTCCCTGACACACTGACAACAAAATAGCGAACAAAGAAGAAGATATAAAGTATCTTTCACACGTACCATGCTAGCTGGGGAAGGTGATTATGTATGTCCACAACTTTGTGTCTCAGTGTCGTTCATCAATTCAGTTGTTGACTTTTTTCCCAACGCCACAAGGTTATTTTTGTCTTCGCATGGTATTTCTATCTCGTCCTAAATCTGTTTCCTTCCAACTTTGTTTTTGTTTAATTATAGTAAAGCATTTCTCTTCTCAAGCCATGCTTAAATAAAGTGGTTTGCTTCCCGTAATATAATTGGTTATGTCAAGTACCATTGTTTAGATTATATTTTGAATAGCCGGGACTCGTCCAAAATTTTACTGAATTTATTATGCAGTTGTGTGAAAGATATCTTCTACGGACAACTGGCAGATGGCAAAAGAACATTAAGCGACCGCAGCTGAGGTTCAAAGATGTATGCAAGAGAGAAATGATGGTACTAGACATAAATCCAACAACATGGGAAGGAATAAGCTGCCGACAGTACAAAGTGGAAATGCTCTCTACGAAGCCGCTTCAGATTGGGCGAAAATAAGCTCTCACGGCAAGCAGGAGAGAGGTAAAAACGTCGAGAGGAACACCAGAAATATAAGCAGCTGAGGGCTGTCACCTCAGGGGTGCATTCCCATAGTCAGTTATGACTGAAGGGGCTATTATTATTATTATTTGTAATATTATTAATAAGCTTCCTCGTGACAGCTTCTTTCGTTACATCCAGTTATTCTGTTTCATCGTCTCTAGTAATCTTAAAATTCTTATGTAAAAGAACATCTCTGAGGCCTCTCTCTACCCCACAAACATTGGTGCTATCCAAAACCAACATTGATGATTCTAGATCAATGACTGCTAATAACATGTTACCTCAACATTGGTGCTATCCAAAACCAACATTGATGATTCTAGATCAATGACTGCTAATAACATGTTACCTCAACATTGGTGCTATCCAAAACCAACATTGATGATTTCTAGATCAATGACTGCTATTAATTAACATGTTACCTCAACTTTAGTTGTACCCAAAACCAACATTGATGATTCTAAACCAGTTACTGCTATTAACATGTTACCTCAGCATTGGTGCTATCCAAAACCAACATTGATGATTCTAGATCAATGACTGCTATTAACATGTTACCTCAACATTGGTGCGATCCAAAACCAACATTGATGATTCTAGATCAATGACTGCTATTAACATGTTACCTCAACTTTAGTTGTACCCAAAACCAACATTGATGATTGTAGATCAATAACTGCTATTAACATGTTACCTCAACATTGGTGCTACCCAAAACAACATTGATGATTCTAGATCAATGACTGCTATTAACATGTTATCACCACATTAGTGCTATCCAAACCAACAAACTTCGTCGTACCTGTTGAAACGAGATTGTTATTATTTTCCCCTGCCCTCCCTACCAATCAAGGAGCTATCACTAGCTATTCCACTTCCAGTAAGTCTGCACAAAGCAGTCACATGATCATAAAAGGAAGAAGAATGGTAAAGAACAGTGCTGTCACAATGACAGTACTCGAAATCCCCTTTGTTTTATGCTTCGTCTGCAAATTGTAACGTTTCCACGTTAAATATAAGCCACTGCATAATACAAGCGTTTCCACAACACATTAAAACGGGTATTGCATTTCTAAGAAAAAACATTGAGAGGCACACTGCGTATGACCTAAATTAATTACACTACGAATGGACAGATGGATGTAGGATGGAAAGAAGGGAGGGCTGAAAATCAGGAACGCATGCAACACTAAACACGCGTCTCGCTATTAATGCCACCCCCAACAAGCGTAACGCGATATACAATTACTACTATCACGCGTGTAAGGCCACATGCAATAACTTTTTTTCAGACGGACAGTGATAAAAACACTACCCCTCCCAGAGTTAGGTTTTAAAAAACCTGGAAAACGCTTATTAGGAAAGATGACATTAGATGGATTTACGTTTGAAAACATGACAGTACCCAGACACCACATGGGGATTGAAGTGAACAGGAGGTGGTAGAAAATGCAAATTTTGAACGCAGCCACCTAGCTCCCTTAGATTGAGATATTTGGATTCCTTAGGGCTTGCTGACACAGAATATGTTAAGTGTTACGCAAATAGTCCAGGAATTAATAAATTATAGGCAAAAGAAAATAATGAGGGTGTCAGACAACCTAAAAACTCGGAGTCGCTCAGTGGCAGAATTTTAAACCACCATTGTACGGAAATAGGCCACAAGTTACATTTGAATTGATTGGATGGAATGATATGTAAGGCTAAACACGATTAGTCGGACTATAAATGCTATCTTTTGTTGTCAAGGGAGACGGAAGTAAGAGTACTTTTTTTCAAACGATGGGGTAGAAATGGCCTGATTGGTTAAGTCTGTTAATATAGTTAATTGATAGCGTTAGTTCGAGACCACTAGTTCAAATAAGCTTGATAAAGCAACAGTGCGTTGAAGCCAGCTCATATTTTTGCTAAATAAAAGCCTGGAACATAAGCAGATGGGAATTTGTGCCAGTATTTGTGCATACATTCATTGCTAGTCAACGTATCTGTGTTTATTTCCTTGAATTTTGGTAGGTTGAAATATTTGATCTCTTTTTAATGAAAATTGAATGTACATTGATAATTTATGTCTGTATATATGTGCAGTTCAGTAGCGAACATGAGACAAGGCCTATATCTATATATATATATATATTGCTCCAACCTGAACAGAAGGTGTCGGAGAAAAGTCAAACTACATGGAATTACCACATAGTACACTGACACCTACCTTATGACATGGAAGGAATTATAGCTGAAAGTGCAGAGGCGTAGTAACCGTTAGGGAGGTTAATACTGGAGTAAGCTGCTTCAGAAGAAGATAGCAGTTAAACTAAAGCTCTGAACTCTGTGTTTGTGATGTATTGTGCTCAGTCTAGCCAGATAGTATAAATTGGTTCTGAAGTAGGAGGTACATCCTTCTTGTTTCAGGGACTATGGTCCTAGTTATTGAAGCCGCACCTGGTCTGAGCGTTTGCTGAATCCAGAGGCTGACAGCATACTCTTGGGTCCCTATAGTAACCAGTGAGGTGTCTTCAGAAACAGTGAATAGTCGAGCAGAGGAGTCCTTGCCTGCCGCCATCACGAAAGTTAAGCCCACTGTGGCCAAAAGAGCTCAACACTATGTACCCCTCGTAAATGACACTAACTTAATTAAAGAGGGGCAATTAATTGTTTTAATGTTCGGAACTGAGACCATCTCCAATACTAGTTCCAAACATACACAAGCACATGCAGTTATGATGTCTAATAAGAATCTATCTTGAAGAACAAAACCAGTATTACCTCATATTTCCACATCACAACTCACACACATAGATTACTAATATTGTATGTCAATGCAAAGACCACATTTATATCTGTGTACATAATATTTGTAATTACATGTTATAATATTGCCTGGTTCACTGTGTAGTGGAATCAGGATCACTATTGTAGAAAAAATCAATACATCTGTATATATCTGAAATTTATCATTGAATCTTTTAAGATAGTCTTCTAGAGTGTTGACTGTTTGTGAGTGTCACAGTATTGTCAAGTATGGTGGAATAATTAAATTGTTTATCTGTTTGTTGTTGTGGCGACTTACACTTCATCATTTGCATAACCCTAGACATATAACGTTGCCAACACAATATTCCAGAATAATTCTGACTGAAATATAAATATGTGGCAGTAAGTAAGGTTATCTGTAAAACACTACACATATTAGATACAGATACCTTCACAGCTGATCTCAGTCAGTACACTAAGTCCCTATAAATATTTATATCATCCCACTTTACCACAGTAGTATTCAAGAGTTAATGTATGTTTTGAGTTAGCCTAAGTTGTTATGACAATAAGCGAGATTTGGTTCAGCTCGTGCCAGGAGTGCAGGTGATGAACAGGGCTGGAATTGTGGTATGATTTTAGGTAGAAGGATTTTGAATCTTTTACAGGGCAATGTAATGTTGTGACATAGTGTGTGCTTGTGGTTGTGAAATTATACTTGTGGTTGTGAAATTGTAATTGACGCTTCTTACAGCCGATTGTTAGTACTAGTGGTTATGGCTAGTACCATTATTTGGATTATATTTTGAATAACCAGGATTCGTCCGAAATGGTATTTAATAAATTATGCAGCTGTGTGGGACTGCTCATTGCTTATCGTCAAATGTCACGGAAATATTATCTGTTGTTCTGAAGACCACACGTTCACTACCAATTACCCTAGACGCATGTCATAAAAAGTTTGAAAGTGCCTTACTTATGTGTTGATAAAGCATAACCTAGTAAAAAACAGCCCTGGCGACTGTGCAGTAGAAATAAAAGAAGACTTGCAGTTGCTTCACATAAACTAATACCGATGAAAAACATATGGCAAGGCACAAGCAAAGAAACAAAGTTACAACTGATCAGAGCATGTATATTCACAGTAGCAACATACGGCTGCGAGACATCGACACTCAATAAAAGTCGCAAAATAGATTATATCTTTGGAAAGTAAATGCTACAGAAGGATGTTGAGAATACCCTGGACAGAACACAAGACAAAAGAGAAGTACTGCACTCACTAAACGTAGAGGAAAATTGGATCTTAAACACCATCGCAATAAGGAAGCAAATATCATCGCAATAAGGAAGCAAATACCATCGTAATAAGGAAGCAAACACCATCGCAATAAGGAAGCAAATACCATCGCAATAAGGAAGCAAACACCATCGCAATAAGGAAGCAAATACCATCGCAATAAGGAAGCAAATACCATCGCAATAAAGGAGTTGACATTTTTCTGTTATATAAAAATACATAATAGTCTGGAAAAATTAGTAATGGATGGCATGGTCCCTTTAAAAAGAGGAAGGGGACGACCTAGACGACGGTGGATCCAGGACATCACAAAGAGTCTGAACTTGTATTTGGATGATGGAGGTAGACTTGTCCAGAATCGTGATGCGTTCAGAGCAGCTGTAACGGAAACAACGCTAATGAGAGAATACGTCACATGATGATGTTGAGCAATTTATGAAATCTACTTTGTAATGCTTCAAGACTGTCCTGGAATCCCTGACCTAACTCTCTTAAGGCTCACAGCTATCATTACTTCATTACCTTTTAGCTCCCTAAGGAGCATAAGCATCAAATTCATGCCACGTTTTCTCTTCCTGTGTCATCTTTTGATAAACTTTCTATGTCTATGTCACGGGTTCCCTCCACTTGGCTCTGCAGTAGTGGTCCAACAGTTAAAAAAACCTAGAGTATCTAGTGTGGGTCTTCAAATGTGTCTACCTTCGCACAAGATTACTCTTGGTAGATTTGTAGATAGGAGGATAATGATGCTTCTACCTCGAGGGAGTTTTCACAAGATATTAAGAAAGCATGAACAATGCTGAATGAGTCCCAGCAATGTTAACTTTAGTATGTGCCGTCAACTTTTGTGAATTATTGTCTTCTAATTACCTCGTTCAAGCCACCAAATCGATTACTCAGAGAAATTCTAATTATTATTTTATTGCTCTGTTTAAATGTATTTCTTCTTCTTCTTCTTCGTACACTCTCAGACGTCCACTCAAATGTTATCAAAGAAAGCAGTAGTCAGTTTGAGGCTATTTGAATGAGCGTAAAGCTTTTTCCATGAAAGGAGCTGGTGTCGGCCATATGCGCTTTTTCTGTACCGCATATAAAGGGCAACTTTGAAGAAGAAATTCAACAGTCATTTTATCAGTGCCACAGTTACAATGATCGGTAGTTCCCATCTGTAGCTTGCTGAATAGATGGTATCTCAGTCTCTTGTGGCCAGTGCGGAGTCTAAAAATTACCACTTGTTCTGTTCTGTTGAGCTGATAGTAAGCATCATTTTGTGTGTGACCTTGATGTTCTACATTCCATTTGTTTCTGTATCTGATTCTGATAACAATCTTTGCCTCCTCGAAAGTTATGCTTGAATCAGGCTAAGTGTATTTTAAAAATTGACTAAGCAATACCGGTGCAGTCCATTCAAAATGATCATCGACGTTAAATCTGTAAATACACAATTATCAAATTTAATAATCAATTGTAGTTAACAGTTAAAAAAGGAATAATTCTTTAAAAGTAGTAATCTGAGGGTGATGATATGGTGTTATAAAAATGTACAATTCACTTGGCAGCTTTCAAGTCTGTACTTAGCTCCCAATAGTTTTATGGTTTCTGCTCCCGCTCATGTTTAGTTCTTTGCATATAGATGACTGGTTCACTCTCGTCACTGGTCAAGTCTGAAAGTTGTGACATGTTACAAGAAGTATCAGGGAGTAATCACAAAGCTGGTCCAGCGTCTATAAGACCCGTCTGATGATGGTGTCAAGCGTCGAATTCAGGCCACTTATACTCTTACCTGTTGCAGGGAAAATACCCTCAATTGGTACCACTGACAAGTCTCACAAAAGAAGAGAACAAATACCCTCTTTAGTATTGAGATTTCATGACACACACTCATGTGCTTCCCTCTTTTCAGTCAATCATCCCATCTACCTCAGAACGTTACCCTCTCTGAGAATTAATCTTAATCCCTGAGAGCATTACATTTAGATTGAATAGCTTTACATTTACCTCAGCATTGGTTCAAAAGGTTATCAATATAATAAGTATGTTCATCATTTCTCTCATCATTTACTCCTTGTTCCATATGGAACTTGAGACTACCCCTGCTTCTGGTTCTCTAAAAGAAACTCGCATAAAGCAGTCACCAGCCTTTGCAATGGTGGTTCATGAAATCATCATTCTATATGCTAAAGTTGCCAGCTTCGCATGACTTGGACATTCACTAGCAATTTTCACATATCAATATATATACACATTATTTCACGTATTAATAATACACAATATAGAATTATAAATGTACAATCTTTTGGGAATACAGACTGGCTTATGGCTCAGAAAAATAGTTAAGGCAGCTTGTTTAAGATGCCCTTCCACGTTTTCTGGGGTGTTAATTTACAATAAGTTTCCACTTTGAGCTCGTGTTTAGATTCCCAGGATTCCGGTTTTCCGTTTTAATAAAAGAAGAGTTTTCCTGGGATGTAAGTCCTCAAGATGCCCAAACAAGGTCCGGTCTGATAAAAGGTATTCTGGTCCTATTCTTTACTCTCGCTTTCTGGCTGGGCTCTTGGCGGGTTGAATTTCACAGTGCTTTCAGCCGATTAATGTGTCAGGTTATATTGCAACTTTCGTCCCACGCACGTTGTTGTTTACTATTACGCCAGGATCCAATCAGAAATGTTATTATGTTTACGTCTTGAATGCCGGCCAATAGTTTCAATCATGCGTGGTTTTATGGCGTTTATTCAAAATTTTTCTCATTGGAAAATTCTGCGTGTTATTTAAAAGGTCAATTTCCAAATATGAAATTGTTATACCCGTCGATTCGTGGTGATGATTGCAACTACCACTCCCTGCATTATCATAAATAATGTTTTTGTAACAATTCTGTTCGGAAGCTATTACAACATTCCGTTTTCCAGGTGCATGTCTGTAATATGTCCACAGACGGATAATCTACTGCCCTGTATCTTTGCAAACAAACGTTCATCGTGTGACCAGCTGGGTTGTGTTCACTTCCCGGGAGAAATTAGGAAATCACACTTGCTGGGTCTTTAATCCGGCGAGCCCAATGTTTGGTGCGCGATAATTTTACCAACATGACTATCAGTCAATATTGCATCACCTGCCTACTCTCTCCGCAGGGATGGTTAGGTAAACAGACATGACGAATTATTACAGGAAGAAGTGTAAACAAGGACTCGAAAATACCAATAATGCAGGAAAGGAAAAGAGAGAGAACCCATTTATGGGACAGTCTACGGTATCTCTTGTATGTCCGTCTCCAGTTCCTTCCTCCATATGGCTTCGGTCTACTTCTACCTCTCCTACCCTTAGTATTCCAGACCAAGAGCTGTCTTGTCATACTATCAACAAGTTTTCCTTAGCGTGTTTCATGTTCGAAGCCTCCGCCATCTTCTCACTTCTTGTTCTTCAGGTACTTGTCTGGTTCTTGAAATCTGTTCACAATTTTTAATCCGGTCGTACATTTTCAGTGCTTGATTAGTTTGCCAGCAGCCATTTATAAAACGTAACTTCCTCTTTCTCGTTGTTCTCCATGTTTCGCAGCTACACAACTTACACGACATATTTATAATTAAATAATACGAGATTTTACCCTACACAGTTCCCGGGGTCTCTAATGAGACAAAGATAAGGCTGCTGCTTCCCAAGGCCAGACTTATGCTAAATGTAACCAGTTTGACCTCATTGAGCCCGAAACTCACAAGGGGCCGAGTACTCGTGTTCCCACATCTAGCTGTGAGACAAGTTAGGAACAAAGATTGTTTCAAATAAGATACCGGGTACATATGTAATTACACCATATTAATAGTGAAACAAGATCTATTTTTACTAGCTACATATTGACATAAAAGGTGTTACAGCAAAACTATAATCTTTAGCAGGGGCCCCACTAACACGTCCAACTCGGGCCCCGCAATTACCAAGGCCGACCCTGCTGTTCCCTCAGTAATGTTGTACCAAGCAATTAATAAAAGATTGTTCATGTGTTTCTTAACCTCATCAGGACACAAATTACGACAGAAAGCACCGTTGCTAAGACATGTGATTACTTGGTTACAGACTTCCTGTATTCATGTTTACATGCTACAAATGTCGCGTAATGAAAAATTCTGATGAAGATGATGAATACCAGGTAATAAAACTGTTCCCATCATGTGACTTTGGAACACAAATTAATGAGACACTGTTAAAGGATGTGGGTACACTTGTATCACTGAGTTACTGCCAGTTGTTTACTTGTAATTTATCAACTTTCACGGATGCTCAAAGATTCATCGTGGCTTCAATTTTAAACATCTAAAAACTGTAACAAATACTTGAATAATCACGAAATGAATCAACAAGTAATTATGTTACTTGGCGTGTTACAGAACGGATAAAATCTGTGACGAGCACCGACTGTCTCTTGTGATAAAGTGCTTCCTCCGTGGAAACCACAAAACAATTAATAAAAACAACGTTAACTGGTGTAGTTTACACTTATGGAGTGTATCTAATTATAGTCTTTGTGTGAGAGTTTGAAGCGTAAATGTCACGCACAGAATGATCTAAAGGGCGCGGGGATGAAAGAATGACAAAAAAGTGCTAAAGAAAGACATCCTGGAGTATGAAAATAACGCTTGTTGTTATAGATAACATGTAATAATATACACCCAGAAATAGACAAAAAAGGTTATTTTTGATTTGCTTATAATAATTGTGTTTTAAATATTTATAAGCCTTTTTACTTCGATATTCTTTTTGAATTATGTGTTTATCTGTAATAGTTTATGAGTTATCAATGTTTAAAGATATCAGATAAGTGTTTTAACATTTTAAAATCTAAACTTTAACGAAAACAGGGCCTGCGATTCACAGTTCCGGTGATATTTTCTACAATTGTAAAGCTATAGCCTTCACATTTTGCACACTTATAGCCCATGTTATCCTTTATGGCAAGAACCTCCACTTTTTTCTTACTTGGTATAGAAACCGAGATATTGCTATACAAAGTTCTAAATTTGTGCTATTTAAAAGGGTCATATTGCAAGAGCCATATCTACAAAGCTCATTGGGGTAGACATTTTTGGGTGGTTCACGCCATAGGTAGGGATGTTATGCGCATCATCTGCTGGTTTGGCATTCTTTGCACTTTTTATGTGAGTGAAATTCATTCCCAGGTGCACTGGGGGTTTTCCTTTCATTTGTTTCATCACTTCATGTTAATTAATTATTTTCACATAAAACATTAAAATTTATAAAGTAAACTTTATTCATCATAAAATATAATATCTCTTGTAACATGTGGCCAAATTTTGTCTCAAAAGGTTCGTTAGTTATTTTTCTGTTATTTTTTTAAAAAGATAACCCATTTTTGGCTGGGTGTGCCCCCATAAATACAGAACTGGTGAGAATTTTTTAGGCCACAAACGGCTACTGGGTCGACCCAGCCCTAAATGTGTACCAGAACAACTCTGGGAAGGTTAAGGCGGCCGGCTTGATGCCGACCACATCACCCCTAGTGTGCCGACGGTCAAGATACTATGGGCCTAACACCATATTCCCAATATGTCTCAATGGGCGTTTAACGGGTTTCTTTATCTTTACCTTTGTTATAGATAATATATGATCAGACATTAAATATAGACTTGTAATATAGGCGAAAGAAAACATTACAGTGGATGAAATAACAATAGAAGGTATATTTGGTTCGCTTAGTTTTTGGTTCGGTTTTTTAAGGACCATCTTCATTGTACACGGACAACTCCATCAGTGCGCCGACCTCTTTCCTTAGATCACACAAGTAGGATCTCAGCACAGTGCACGAATTCCGTAGCACCGGCGAGGATCCCAATGTATGTATACTATAAATATTTTTTTTGGGTGGGTAGGTGTCATAAATAGTGTTTTTTATTTTTGCCAGGGCAGCGGCCGTATGACGTACTCTTTACGATTTCCAACTGCCGAGGAGTTTTTAACGTGCGCAACGTGCACACTGGATCTACTTTTTCCAACTTATCCGAGAATGCTGGGCATTCGATATGACTACCCAAGAGATCGGGGGGGGGGGGATATGACATCATTAGTACCCACTTGTTCTTAAAATTGTTCAATAAATTATATTTCTTGTGCTAGGATCTAACCCTGTCCCTTTAGAATTAAAGGCGGACGCCATACCTCTGAATCACTCCGATCTCTAAAGAAGAAGTTATGTAAAACACTATAATGACAATATAAATAATATCTTCACTTTAGTCCTATTGCATGGCTGTGTAACACGGAGAACAACAAAAACTAAACAACCAAAAGCAACTAAAGATCAGAAGAATACGCTTGAGATGGATAGGACACACACTGCGGATTCTTACTGATAGAGTTACAAGGCAGTCCTGGTTCTGGAACTCGCAGATAGAGGGAGATTGAAAAACACGCGGAGATAAGAGCTGGAGTTAGATATGAAGGGCTTGGAGAAGACTTTGAGGTGTTGACACGTGACAGGAAGACAATCCATACGTTTCTGAAAGGCCTATAAACCTTGGGTGACTAAATAGTGATGATGATGATGAAAACAATATAATGGCAAATAATAAATGCGACTTATATCAGATTATTCATGAAGCTGGCAAAGTCATTATGTAAAACAATGTTCTATGCATGCATTTACCTTGTATTTATGAAAGTTTGCAATAATAGCCCTTCAGTCATAAAGGACTATGAGAATGTGCCCCTGAGGTGACAGCCCTCTGCTGCTTATTTTCCATGGTGTTCCTTTCGACGTTTTCTCCTCTCTTCTTCTTGTTGTGTGAACTGCTTTTAGCCCAATCTGATGTGGCGCCGTAGTTAGCATCGCCAGTTGGTGCGATCGGCAGCTTCATCCGTCCAGGTTGCTGGATTTATAAAGCTATGAATCGCAGACGTCACCAAAAATGGATACAGAAGAAGAAACTGATATTTACGAGAAAGAAGAAAGTAAAAGAAGAGACGAGGAGGGGAAAGAAGAGAGAAATGGACGAAAAGAAAGAGGAATATTAGTTTCATATGTAAAGTTATCCCAACGGGCTGATCAACCGTTTGCCAGTCACTTTGATTATGGAAACAACGACAAACGGATTGATTGGTCGTTGCCCTAAAGATGCCATTAGGCGTGATGGGAACAACGGCAGAGAAAATCTATTCGCTGTTGCCCTTAAGACGCCACTAGGCGTAATGGCCACTGACTGCTTTGTCGGTCATTGGCTAAGGACGGAAGAAGAAGAAGAAGAAGAAGATGTACAGTTATATCACATGTCATGTCAAAGTATCCTCCACTTCCAGCAGTAAAAAGTCTTGTATCACGTGCACCGGAAGCATTTACTTAATTGAAGACAAATAAAAACATGACACACTTACTGGGAACGGAACCTTATATGAAGTGTCATAAATGTTCACATCATTTCATGAGTGTTTTTTGAAGCACAACGTTTACTAAACTGAATCGTTTGGGTTCTTATTTTGGAATACTTTGTTAATTATTTTCGTTTGTTCTATTGCTGATGTGTTTTCTGTTTCTAAAATAACTGGTTATTACACACAAATCTACAAACAAGTTTTTTTTTTGTTTACATTTTTTTAGTCAGAGCTGTACTTCAAATATTATTTCACTTAAGCATTAACGAATGATTATAACTTCGACAATAGTCTTAAGTCTCTGCGATAAATGCTGCTTCTTAAAGTGAAATGTTTAAAAACCTGCGTTTCCTTTATTTGTTTTAAATGTCTAATATTATGTCTTGTACTTATAATATTAGATATTAAAAACATACACTTGATTTTACCTGTATTTATAACATTAGATACCAAAAATATACACTTTTTTTTACCTGTACTTATGGTGGACTATGAGATTGTTCAATAGCATCGTATCATGTAATAGAAAGGTTTAGACTGTGAAAATAAAAATAATTTGAGTCAGTCAAAGACATTACGTCAGGGGTCAGAAACCGGTCGATCTTGATCTACTTCTAGATCTCCAGGCATCATTTTGTAGATGTTTAGGTGACTGAGTGGGTACAAAATATGTTTCATCTATGTAAATTTCGGACTTGCCCTTTTAATCCGGCAGGTAACAACTTTGTGTAACCAGGTTTAAATATACTTTCACTGCATTCCCAGTGAAAACCTGCAGGCCAAAGCTACTGTATATTACCTACTATATTTATAGAATCTGTGGTTCCTGTATAGACACATTGGGATCCTCGCTGGTGCTACGGAGTTCGTGCACTGTGCTGAGATCCCCTTTGTGCGATATAAGGGAAGAGATCGGATCACTGATGGAGTTGTCCGTGTGCAATGAAGATTGTCCTCAAAACCGAAACCAAAAACGAAAGCTAATACTCACCGCTATTTGTGGACTGTATATAATAGAGAGTAATCTTTTCTTTGAAGTTATGTTAACGTTCGGTAAAATATTTAGTTTCAGTTTTCCATTGCTCTGTTGGTTGGATTATGGGAATAAGATCTTCCACAGAGATGAACGTTACAAATAGGTTAGATAAGTTATAAAGTCAAGATATTCTGAAACCAGGCAACATACATTTTACTTAGATAGATCCTTAGAGACCTCGGAGTTTCTAAAGTAGACCCCTTAGCACCTTGGTTGCCTTTCCCTGCATTACGTAGTAAAAATTGTTTTTAATTTGATTAAGGCCCCATGCAGTTTCTGGGGGTCTCTGCGGAGACAAATAAAAAAATATGATTACTGCACGCTCAAGCATGTCGTACAAGAGGACTAAAATAAGGTTGTCCTTGGAACTGTAAAAATTATGAACAACAAATGCTGGAATTAAAAACTTACTATAGAAATCACAATATAGACATGACAGGTGATAAGGTTTTAAGTATAGATGTCCCAGGAGAAGCCCAATCAATACTTAAAAGATATATACATAAAACAAAGGAAAACATATACGGTTAGAACTTCAGAAAAGACATTCAACCAAATAGAAATTAAGCAACAAGAACTAACAAATCATTAAAAAAAAAAAAGCATCAGAAAAATTAGCAAACTTACTAACTACTCAAAGAACAAGGAAAGACAATGAGGTTAAAAAAAAACAATAACTCAAAAAGAACAAATACTAATACAAATTAAAACCAACTGCAAAGAACAATAGTTATCTATAAACAAAACAAAAGAGAAAATAAAATGGACAAATACTAATATAAATTAAAATCAGCAACTGCAAAAGACAATAGTTATTTAAATTGAATATAAAATTAGTAAATAAAATGACACTAAATACCCCAATTATAACCAATTTTCAGGTTAAACAGGGTAGACCAAGATGGAACGAGAAGAGGCAAAAACAGGCAGCTGTTAGGTGCCCGCTCTTCACCCATCACCTCTTCAAAACAACAACAACATTCTGGATACTCTTAAAATTCCACATCAAGATCTCATAGCGGTGAAGATGGCCAACGGACTGACCCACGCTTGTAGGAGCCACACTGCCAGCCCATATCTGAGAAAAGCCCAGCTGACCTGAAATAAGCATCTTGGAAAATCTACACGTGATCAATGACAGAAGTGACTATAGGCATAGGAACTGAAGGAGTTAGGTAGAAGCAAAATCCAGGCGTCGAAAATTGGCTCATAATGAAAAACGTAATGACAAATTACTAAATTATAGTTGTGATTTTTGTAATACGTATCTGCAATCTTATAATATATTTTTATGCGAATAATTAAAGTGCACTGATATATTTTTATAAATTACAGTTGATTGATTTTGTTAAAATTCCAGTTACAGTTCTAAATTTGTGTTCGTGTGTGGAATTCAAAATTATTTAATATTTTTAATCGGTGGGGATAATAAACGAGCTGCGTTTCACACCAACTATTAATAGTCACCCTTGGAGCATACGGTAGGTCTAGCAAGAAGGTGACTTACTACACAGCTTTCTTCTACAGCTACCATCTAGAACTGTGTAGTTAACTTCCTGACTTGTCTCGTGCCATCATTACTACTATTTTACCAGTTCTCTTCTCCATTTCTAGAAACAATATATATATATTCAGGGGCGGACTGACAGTTTTAATATCCTCGGGCAAACAGGGTTATTGGTCATTGGTTATAGATTCCATATTCAGGGGTTAAGGGAAAATGAACTCCTTTACTGCTGTGGGCTCATGATTTATTCCGCCCCTGATCAGCTATACACCCAAAACCTTCACAAGCAAATTAAATCTTACCTTAATCGCCTCATTGTTGTGCTTCGAAATTTAATGTTTACTACTGTGTGTGTTTTCTTAATCAAGAAGTAAGTCGAACTACACTGACAGTAGTTACCACATTAAGATTACATTGGTTTCAAACTGTTACTTGTGACAATAATGGTCTCAATGAACACTATGAATTCTTTAGCCCGTGAAAAATACAGACACGAGGACTGCTCTAAAACTCTAAGTTGTATTGCATTGTAATGGGACGCCTTGTTATTGCTTTATGGATATTGGTGGCTTGTCTGAGGTCCTCTCAGGGAGGTAAGTACACGATAATCGTATGTAACTCTATCTATATAAATCAAGGCAAAGTATGTGTCGTAAATTTATTTTGAGAGAAAGAGTCTTAGAAATAGTGGTCCGGTTTAGAGTGGAGAGTGATGATGAAAGCTCAGTGATAGAAATTGTAGAGAGTAAATAGTTGCTTCACAGAGTGCTAGAGGAGAGTAAAGACAGACTTATTTACGACAAATCGTTTCTCTCAATCTACTCTTCAGTCTCTCCTGGTCAAACAATTATTTGCCAGTTTTCCAGACACACATCTGCGTTCACACCGATTTGGTGCTTCAGACACACAAACGCATGTGAATACAACTATATTAAACAAATAGGGGAAATGTTGGGCTTTGGGTATTTCCAACACAGTGCTAACTAGGTTTATGATGTTTATTAACCAAAAAAGAATCAAATCACAAACAAATATCAAGGGTTACATAAAATTATCATAAGTACAGAAAATGCAAATAACAAGGTGGGGAGGGGGTGAAGAAGATTGGTATCGACTAAGCCCTTCCCGCTTATTAGACAAAGATGAACCCAGTCCAAAGATAGATAGTTATCAGGAACAAAGATAATGTAACCTAACAGTGAAGTTAATTACTCTGAAAGAGGGGTTACAATACTAGGAATGGGTGGTAGAAAAAACCTGTTATCCCAAATTGTTCTTCCCTTTACTAAACAATTGACAGGGAGGGGGTTAAACAGAGTTAACAAAATATCCCACTTAAAGGAACAATGCGGAGTATACAGAAAATGTATTGCCCGGTAGGCAAGTTAACAAATGGTTTGCAAAAACAATTAGATTTCCTGTCATTCATGCACGCTCGTGAGGATCCACACTCATATATACACACACACACACTTACTTACCGATTGCAGCATCAGACAATCCATAGAATTATATAAACCACAATTACTCTTGACACGTGAAAATGTCTAGTACTTCGATGTCCCGCCCCAGATGTAGCGAGGTTTGCTGATAGCGAATATTCCCACTAATCGCCGGACTTGAAGACTCAGAGTTATTATGTTTTATTATATAAAAGGAGTCTATGGGATGGCACTGACACAATTCAATACAGGGGTGAAAATGAGGTCTCTTTAATTTCGCTGCTGGAGGTAAAATTACTTCAAGGCGTGATGATAGCAACTGACCGGTATGGTTTAAATCCAGTGAGGAAAAATTAGGCTCAGTCACAGTCAGGTAAATATGTATTCTCTCACAGTAGAGCCGTAAATAAATTATCGCTACTGGCACTGTTCCATCTTCCAGTTTATATTACAGATTGTAATTAAATTTGATTTGTTATTTAAAAAAAGTTCTTGGGGGTGCTTTCTTTCATGTAATTGATAGCTAGGTTGCATCGGACCGCCACAAGAATTATATTTAAAAATGTTTCATCAATATATCTGGAAAATAAGAACCGAGTCTGAAAAGGACTCTGTATGATTTCTCTATTGCTTTCTTTATGCTGGGATCGCAAAGGTTACGATCACTCTGTATGAAAGAAAAAGACATGTAATATACCGAAAAATCAAATAACATTCTAAAGCGCGATGCATTTCCCGTTAAGACTATATATATATATCTACCCTCGCGTATTTAATTATGTATTTAATAAACACTGCGCGAGTTCTAATGGTTAAAACCCACATCTATATATATATATAAGACTTAACTAAATTATTAATTATAAATTCCTTCACGACTTTAAAAGTTACTTTAACATTTAAGCCTCTATTATTATTGGAAATAATATAACAGGTATAACATTACATTTACAACTGGGAACTATTGAGATGGTTTAATTTAATAAATATAAATTAACACAATATCCAATGAAATAGAATGAATGAACTAGAACACTGATCACTAGACACAGTTATATTTTACCGTTTTGCACAGAATAGAATTCACTGCAAATATATGAAAATCCAGGAGAAAATCTATAACAAGATTTCAATATCGCTAGTGCTTCTGTCAAGTTCTGGCCAACGAGTGATAACCTGCATTTCTTCATGGTCTGTATATCTACAACTCGAATGCAAGATTGGGGGGCATGATAAATTTTGACACCTTTTTTGATCTCAGAAGACTTTTGGGGATCTGACCGCCAGACCAAAGAGAGAAGCCGCCCCTGGTCTCTCGTATCTTCGCTCGCTGCTTGCGCCGGCTTTCCCGTTCGCTCCTACTGCGATCGGTTTCGTGTTTAACACCGAGATGCAAAATACCGGCAGGAAACTTGCGTCGCTCGTTTCAGGGACCACTACTGCCTTTGACAGCATGCCGCCAGTCCTTCCTGAGATCTCCCCCAGTGTCTTTGATCGTGGTCACTACTATCGTTTGATGCTGGCAACGCCCTCCACTGGCCAAGTTAATGAAAATACCTGCATATGATTGCTCAGGAGATGTCCATGGGCGTGATTTAATCTCTCCTTAAATCAATGCGATGACCAGAATGAACGGTAGATAAACTGTCCACATATTAATCAGCAAACGTGTTGACCATCTGCGTGGAAAGGTTGCATAGCTAATGAGTCCAGGTAAAAAAAATCCCGTTTGACGAAAAGTTACAATATATTCGGGGGCACTGATGCTATACGAAAGGGTCGTTACAAAGGGTCGTACTATATCATCCAACGCTTCAGGGTCAATCAGGGTCAGCTAAGTTCGTCTGTCACAATATGTTTGTATGTTCTCAATACAAATCCGCATGCCTTATTATTTCTTGATGAATTTTGGCAGACAGGCTCTTTAGTTACCGCCCCGCTACGCCATGCAGTTATTTTCTAATTTAATATTGTAATTATGACATTATCATTAATTAAAATTTTTCGTAAGAAATGTATGGAAGCCATTTATTTATCAGGGGTCATAATCAAATATATACGTATCCAATAAATATCAAGGGCCGGAACACAAATGTTAAAACTATTATTTTATGTTTGTTATTAATGACCATACGTTTGAATATTTTACAAGATAATTAAAAATTTATAACTAAACATTTTTACTTTAATAGAAAATAGAAGAAAAGAAAAACAGTTTTCTGTAGCACTTCCTTTTCTTTTAACTATGTAATTTTAATGGCACTCATTTGGCCAAGCGGCTTCAAATTGGATCGAGGAAGTTGAGGGGAACTGCGGTAAGACGTGGAGTACAATGGAGGGGTGTGAAGAAAATAGAAAAAAAGTGATTCGTCTTACGAGGACAAAAGACAAAGAAAATAGCCAACTTTACTGCCACAAGGCCTTCGTCAGGTAAGGGAAAGAATGTGAAGGCTAGATAGGACACATAATAAGCTAAATAAATATAACAATTAACCTAGGTACTTGCCTGAAGGCATCGAAGTCCTTACACTTTTACTGCTCGCGAACGGACGTAACGCGAACGGACGCCTTGTGGCCGTAACGTTGGCTATTTTCTTTGTCTTTTGTCCTCGTAAGACGAATCACCTTTCAAATTCACACCCATCCAAACTGGATTGGAGATGTATCGATACATGTATTAAAACCAGAGAATGTTCTCTGAGCGTGCACATCCACAGTGTGTGTTTAATCTTAATGAAAATATTACATGGTATTATTTTTTTTACATCATTTTTAAAATGCGTGGTCAAAATTTGAATGTATGTTTATTTTTATTGAAAAGGCAGACTTATTCGCTTTCACTTATGGTATGTCGGTGCTTCCGAATTTTTTTTTTTTTTATAAATCTCCGTCCTCGCTTAGTATTAAAATTTAGAATATGCCTGGATTTAGTCTGGTTGTTTAAATAACTGTATCAACATATGTAAAAACCAAATTCACTCGTTGGTCGCTTTTTTCCCGTTGCAATTATTTTTAAGTTATTTTATAGTAAAATCATTAGCTGTTGCAGAAAACAAAATTATCAGATAGCTATGATCGTTGAAGGACCGTTTCAATGGAAATTATTTTTTCACAGGTTGCCAGGTTACATAATTTGGTTTTTACCGCTTCGGTTTAAAAAAAATTAATAGGCTGGTTGCTTTTTGTCAAATATGTATTCAATTCATTTGAATGTACTCGTATGTTTATTTTGATTGACAAAGCAGATTTATGCATTCATTCGTGTTGACGTCTTTCAGAATTTTTTTAAAAATAAACTTTCGTCCCCGTTTAGTACTAAAATTTAGAAAATGTCCAGGTAAGATAATGTTACTACCGATATTTTCAAGGGAAGCAATCCATATGGTAAAATAATGAATCAAGGGGAACAATAAAAATGGTTAAACCATTATTAAATGTTCGTAATTTACAACTCTAGATTTCTTTATTTTACATTACAATTTAAATAATTTAAACAGAAACTAATGCTTTATGCGAAAATATAAATAAAAGGTACTTTGATGTAGTATCTAAAAGTTATTATTTCTTTTTAAATCAAATTTAATTACATTTTACAACGCAGTTTCTGTTCATTTACCAAATATTACGAAGTATTTCGAAGACTAAGAAGATAATATTGCATAAAATAAATACAAACAAAAACATATTACAACAAAGAAAACACGTCGTGATATAATCAACATAGAAGTACACGTGTCATTAGGTCTCTTGTGTGAGAACACAGAAGATCACTACAGTGACACAGTTTGTCATTGGGTCTTCTTGTGTTGGGACATGTGGTCTAGACCATGGCCGGGTTTGGGCGGGTACTAATGCGACCTCATGCGAGGAAAAAAAAAATGTGAAACCCAACGCCCTAATATCTGGCCTTTGGCTAGGATCATGTGTCTAGACACAGGGACCGGTACAGTGACATTCATATGTCATTAGGTCCTTTGTGTGAGAACACAGAAGATCACTACGGTGACACATGTTGTCATTGGGTCTTCTTGTGTTGGGACATGTGGTCTTGACCAGAGCCGGGTTTGGGCGGGTGCCAATGCGACCTCATGCGAGGAAAAAATATGTGACCTCATGCGAGGAAAAAGAAAAGCAAATAGCGCTGTGAAACCCAACGCCCTAATATCTGGCCTTTGGCTAGGATCATGTGTCTAGACACAGGGACCAGTACAGTGACATTCATGTGTCATTAGGTCCTTTGTGTGAGAACACAGAAGATCACTACAGTGACACATTTTGTCATTGGGTCTTCTTGTGTTGGGACATGTGGTCTTGACCAGAGCCGGGTTTGGGGCAGGGCCAATGCAACCTCATGCGAGGAAAAAATATGCAACCTCATGCGAGGAAATTTAAAAAAAAAAAAGCAAAAAACGCTGTGAAACCCAACGCCCTAATATCTGGCCTTTGGCTAGGATCATGTGTCTAGACACAGGGACCAGAAGTGACATTCATGTCATTAGGTCTTTTGTGTGAGAACACAGAATACCACTACTTTGACACATGTTGTCATTGGGTCTTCTTGTGTTGGGACATGTGGTCTTGACCAGGGCCGGGTTGGGGGTGGGGCCAATGCAACCTCATGCGAGGAAAAAATATGCAACCTCATGCGAGGAAATTTAAAAAAAAAAAAAAAAAGCCAGTCTCAAACGGGGTGCGCCTCGCCAAAGTAAGGCAATATTTAGGTTTTATATTTGGCACTTAATAAAATAAACTAGCTCAAAGCTAAACAATACAGCAAAACGAATGATCTTTATTTAGACATGTGTACTAATATAACAGACGTTATCTATGTGTCTCGGTTGAATGGGTCGTGTCTCACCGAAATGAGAAACTTCTGTTTAAATAATACAACTCAACGCGATCACAGTTTCTGTTATATTTGATGTATGTATGACAGAAATAATAATCATGGTTTTTTTTTACAAGCAATAATGTATAAATGTTTGAAAAGAGGTGATGCGAAAAACAGTAGTAAGAACGTTAAAAAAGGATGAGTTGGACTATTCTTTCCTGGTGCGGAAGGTTGGAAAGGGAAAATGTGTGTTATTAATTTGCTTCTTGCTAACACCTAGAAGCAGAATAAAATTGCTTTTGTAATTCCATTATAAGAAATAAGAGTATTTTTAGGAAGCAAATTGAAAAGCAAAAGTAATATCACTCTTCTGGTAGAACCATAAGGAATAACATTATTTTGTGCAACTTGCATTTGCAATTACTGTAACCAAGGCACGAGGATAGTCACTTAAAGCGGTAGTTATTAACTTAAATTAACATTCAATTTCACTCGAATATCAAAATATTATAATTTGATTTTGACATTTCATAAGTTTCCTAAACAAATACTAGGGGTCCTTACAACTAGTATATTTACATCTATGTAAACGCTATCTAGCCGAGAACTGTGGAGGTAGAGGTGCTAAGCATGAACTAAAGCTGGGCCATCACACGAAGGACGGCTGTCAACCAAGCAAAGTGGAGACAGTTTGTTGCTGCTCTACATGACGTCACTAGGTGTGATGGTCACTGATTGCTTTGTCATTCAGCGACCATGGACCACAGAAGAGAAGAAGAAATAATAATGGTGTCTTCTTTTTACACGACAATACACCTAATGGTCTTTTATATTTGGACATGCGCCCTAATATAACCTATTAGGTGAAATGGGGCGCGCCTCGCCAAAACGAGGCAATATTTTTTTAAACTAAAGAAGAAGAATCCCAAGTAAAAGAAGACCCAGCGGCCCAAATGACCCATCATAAATAACTATATGATAGTTTTATAATAAAACACATATTAATACCTATTGTGTCAAATGTGGGCCATTTCTTAAGTAAATAAACTGCTTTTCAAGTTTATATAATAAGTTATGTCTAAAATAGTTATCCAGTCTTAGAAACATGAGCTCTTTATTGAGCCCATAACAATAAGGAACCAGAAACTCGAACAGACGAGGTGCATAGTAACACCTGACGGCGGAACAGGCAAAGACATCAACAATAGAATGAATAAAGCGAGAACCGCCTGTGCTAGTCTAATAAACATGGCCATTTCTTAAGTAAATAAACGGCTTTTCAAGTTTATATAATAAGTTATGTCTAAAATAGTTATCCAGTCTTAGAAACATGAGCTCTTTATTGAGCCCATAACAATAAAGAACCAGAAACTCGAACAGACGAGGTGCATAGTAACACCTGACGGCGGAACAGGCAAAGACATCAACAATAGAATGAATAAAGCGAGAACCGCCTGTGCTAGTCTAATAAACATCTGGAAGTCCTCTCAATACAGCACAAACACCAAATTATCGGACTGCTGGAGAGTAACAGAGAAGGAAATGTCGAAATTGTCCTCCTTCCACACAATCTGCCTAAGGGAAATTCACCGATTCTTTTGGTCGAATAACCATCACCAACCAAGAACTGCTTACTCAGAGCAACAAAGATGACATGCACACCAGCATAGCTGGCAGACGCTGGAGTTGGGTTGGCCACGTCCTCAGAAGAGATCTCGATGCCATCACAAGAACAGCTATGCTTTGAACCTCTGAAGGAAAGTGCAAGAGAGGCCGACCAAAAACAACTTGGTGCAGAAGTGTAGAGGCCGAGATGCAAAGAATGAATCAGAGCTGGGGCACTGCACAAAGGATGGCCGTCGATCGAACAAAGTGGAAGCAGTTTATTGCTGCCCTATAAGACGCCACCAAACATGATGGCCACTGACTGCGTTGACAGTTGGCGGCTCAGGATCAAAGAGGAAGAAGAAACATGTGTAAAGTAGACAATTTATTGTTCAGTTGTAGATGCTCTAAGGCAATAAGGTGTACCTTAAGGAGTTTATGTTTAATAATCGGCATCAGTAATTGAGTGCGTGTGTTCTAAAAATTTCACACGAATCATGTAAATGAGAATTCATTGAAGGACGATCAATATGCTATGGCTGCGAGCTAACGTTATATTGAATTCTTTATTTAGAGATGATTCACACCGTCACCTGTCTCGCGCAGTTTCAGAGTATCTGTGAGGATAAATAAATAGAGCATAACTACTGCTGCCTCAGGTATGTTGTAAGTCGCGACTAATGTGAGATTGTGCATGAGACGGCCAAAGTCATCATGACAAGACATTGATACATAAACCACCACAGTAATAGCACATGAATACAGTGATGCGTACTTCCTTCCAGAAGAGCAGCTGTACTTTGGCTCTATACTACATGGGGAGATAAGAGGTGAAAGAGTTATGCCACTTTTTCCTTATGCTGAATAAACTCAGATTTACAAATATCCATGGACAGTTAACATTGACATTATCATTACTGTCCTTTGCGCTCCTTACAGACCACAGCATCTGGTCGTGTTTCAAGAAGCTTGCACCAAGTAGAGACATGATTTGCAGTAGTGGTTTCTGTCGCATTCTGTTTTACGTAATGAGACTGCCAGCATCACTCTCTACCTTATATTTGTTGTCGTGTACGAATTGCCTGGAGGTGCAGTAGTCATGGACTTTCTTTGTCTCTTCAGAGACCCCCTGGAACTACACAGGAAAAGTTAACATAGTAGGATTTAAATGTGAACAATGTGGTCAAGTCACTTTAGGTATCGTGTTTTGAGACGTAGGCTATCATATTCCTCCACAAAACTAGATTTTCGTGGCTTCCGAGAGTTCTATTATTGATCACTTTCCATGATATAGTGTTGACGTGAGATGGTTCAGGAATGTGACTGATACTATTAAATTGCGAGTTAGATGCTTGACAGTAGACAGAAATAGTTTCTCACGTGTGAATAGAGAGTGTTGTTTGATAATCCGGACATGAAATGTATATTAAATCTCTTAATTCCAGCCATACTCACAACCTTTTAAATGTCATACGCTCCCTCTCTCTTTCTTTCCTAAATATAAGGAATATCTTAGTAAGAAAACAAAATTAACATTCAGGTGATAGGTGAAAGAGAGAGAGAGAGAGAGAGAGAGAGAGAGAGAGAGAGAGAGAGAGAGAGAGAGAGAGAGAGAGAGAGATAAGTACACATTCAAGGAATATCACACAGTGTAACAAAATAAGTGATGAACAAAGAAAACAAGACACAACAAAATGCTAGAAGTATCGTATATTGTCCTGCGACTTAAGAACAGCCAAATAACCTGGCACTTAATACTTTAGGGGTCATATGCCTCTATAGTTGAGCCACAAACTATGATTTCAGTTCCTCTCTAGCCTATCCAGGTGTAGAGTAAACTAGAAAATCCAGGGAATTGGAAATATTTTCTTTCCGCTCAGTACGTTGCTTTAGATGATAGGTATGCACATAAATCCGCAGGAAAATTGCATGTTGGGATTCGGTAGTTCACCGTCCCTACTCGTTGCTTTCCGATTAACCCTTCGTTATGAGTGGAAGACTTGATGCCGCCTTGGCTTTACGAAGACGGTGTTTGCTTTTAGCAGAAAGCACACACAAAACCCAAAGGCAATGATCACTGAATTACGTTCACTGCAATAATGAAGGGGTTCGCTTAAAGGAAACTATCTTACTGAAGACACTCCGATGAAAACCGCTCATTGTGATTGCCTGTTCCAAAATTTCAGTGATCCAGTTGGAAATAATAATCCCTAGAGGAGGCTCTCTGCATCGCAACTAGACCAAGCAGGACTAATAAAGAGATGCCCCCCCCCCCCCCCCCCTTCCGAGCTGTGGGTCGGAGAGATGCGCTTCTGCTTATGGGTTTTCACTCTCAAACTGGAAGACTGACTTTGTCACTTCTTCAGTTCTTGAGATAGGCGATAATAGACTTGGTGGGGACTCCACTACTTTTCTGGATGCTTCGTGTATGTTAGGGAAGGCGGTAGTAATGACAGGGGCTCGAGGCTCCCCCGGGACCTTGTAATGGCTCCCGAGGATTAGATCATAGTACTGATCTTCTACCACTGCGGCTTGTACTGTCCTACTTATGTAAGAAGTTCAGACTCTAACTGAAACAACTGAATGCCGGGTGGGAGCATCACCAAGTAAAACACTACACACGTCCACTGTTTCTTTAGTCAACTGACCAGGCCGCACTTGGGGCCTTAACACCAGAACAGTGTAACTAAGTCATGTATCAAATAAGCACACCCATAAGGGCACATTAATTTCTACCCCACCACAGTGTGTAAGCGACGCCCCTGAAGGTAAAGATTCTGTATATTGTCCACTTGTTATCCTCAAGGGACATTAAATATGCTATTCGCCCGACAGGTCGGCTGTGTATGCAGTCATTTGTTCCATACGAATTTGGAAGGCATTTCGCACAATCTTTAAGCTCTCCCCCTGGGACACGGGCAGGGTCGTCTCTGAGGTTTTCTTGAAGGTGAGTGTCATTGGTGGTGTGTTATATTAGGGTTTTGGGTCCGGGGTTCTTTAGGGGTCGGCCGTAATTGCTGCGAGATGACAGATATTAGGGCTTGCGTTTTTGCCACCGGGTTTCAGCGAGCGCATTTTAGATCTCTCAGCAAATCCAAGGATTTGCTCGAGTTGCCCTGCGTCGTGCTCCTTAGTAGTCCGCTTTCACCAAACCAGGTTTGTAATGCTGATGTGGATATACACTTGACCCAAATTTGTTGATGACCTCTGTGGTTCGTAGAGTGACATGAGAACGGGTTGTTGTCATCTTGGAGCTCTATGCTCTATCTTGAGTGAACTGGAAAATTATGATGATGTATATCATGTACAACATTTTAACATGAGTTGCTTGGATTAATTCAACAACTAACCAACACTTCATTGTAAACTGATCTGCTCTCTGTCTGATGTTCAACGTGTTTCAGAGGGTGGTTTACATTAATTCAACTACTAATCACCAACACATAACTGTAAACTGATCCACTCTCTGTATGATATTCAGTCTGTTTAAGTGGGTGGTTTACATTCATTCAACTACTAATCCCCAACACTTAACCTTAAACTGATCTGCTCTCTGTATGTTTTTCAGCTTGTTTGAGAGGTTGGTTTGGATCAAACTGCCAGTACAAGTGTCACTGTAAACAGGATAAATGTGCTGTGCTGGATGGTACGTGCACGGATGGTGCAAAGTGTGTTAATGGCTGGTTCGGTCCTGCCTGTCAGTACGGTCAGTATTTGATCTTCTTGTTAACATCTTTTAAGTAACACATCACTGACTACTTACTATGAACGACACTAAATTTGATATTGTCTTTTTAGACAGACCGGCAGATAAAACGTAGACAGGAAGACAGACAGACAGACAGCCAAAGACATTATAGAGTCGCAGATCGATATAGACGAGGCAGGCAGACAGACAGACAGCCATAGACATTACAGAGTCGCAGATCGATATAGACGAGCACAGGTGAAATAAGAAATGAGAAGAAGACGCCGATAATGAATAATACAAAAACACCTGCTGAGAACATTACCACACAATCACTGCTCTGGAACCCCCAGGGTAAAAGAGGTAAAGGAAGGTCAAAGATCAAATGGACAAGAGAACTGGAGACAGACATGAACGGAATGGAGAAGACATGGAAATACTTTGAGATCATGTCACGTGACACGAAGACTTAGCATAAGTGTGTTGATGACCTTTGCTCCTTTGAGAGTTGATAGGTAAAGAAGAAAACAGGTATAGGCATATTTTTTTTTTTTTTCTTTTTTTTTTTTTTTTTTTTCTTAACCAGCGGCACTTGGGCTTTCAGCCCTTCGGCCCAATGACATGTCATTGCGAGGCTGGGGAACCTGAGGACTTTCCTTCCAACCCGGTCAGGAGCTTCGCTCCTTCCCATCCACAGAGGGTTTATCACAGGAGCCGTTCAGGCTATTCAGTCAAATTTCCGGCCGTAAACATTTCTTCAAACGCCGACGCCCGGGTTTGAACCATGAACACCTGGTCGCCAGTACAACGCCGAAGCCATTACACCAGCGCGGCTCCCATAGGCATATATAAAGTGAAAGACAGAAATAGACGATCTGACAGACTTATTTAGACAGACATATAAACGTTCAGATATATAGATAGAAAGACAGACAGACAGACAGACAGATAGATAGATAGATAGATAGATAGATAGATAGATAGATAGATAGATAGATAGATAGATAGATAGATAGATAGATAGATAGATAGATAGATAGGCAGACAGATAGATAGATAGATAGATAGATAGATAGATAGATAGATAGATAGATAGATAGATAGATAGATAGATAGATAGATAGATAGATAGATAGATAGATAGATAGATAGATAGATAGATAGATAGATAGATAGACAAACACTGGTATGAATGTGTGTATATATATATATATATATATATATATATATATATATATATATATATATATATATATATATGTATGTATATGTATATAAATTCCTCACCCAGCTGATGTGCTGCAGCTTTATAGAACTGGTGAAAGCCGTACAAATTTGGACCTCATCACAGACGGTAATGACAACACGTGTTTGGAAAAGACAGCCACGGACGTATCTCTGTCATTGTCTGTAGCTTTTCAGTTTACTTGGTTGAGAATACATGTGTGGGATTCCTGTAAGTATATCGATATAAAAAGTAGCTTATCATGTGCCCATCCAGAAATTAAACATAATAAGCTAAGATACATTTAATATAGAACAATGTAAGGTACTGCTATAGCAGATGCTGCCGAAAGGGAGGAAGTATTTGAGGCATCACAATACAGGGTCCAACTTTATCAGGTTGTGTGACCAGTTCCCGTAATGGCTGCCCTCACCTCACCTAACTCAAAAGCAGAGTGAAGTAAATATTTACAGCTGGGTAGATTGATATACCATCACTAACCAAGAAGATATGCACACCATCACAGCTGGATCCAAGAATTAAAGTGAAAGAGAGATCGACCAAACGCAACTTGGGAGAGAATTGTGGAAGCAAAGTTCAAAGCATGAACCAGAGTTGCTGCACGATACATAATATGGCCGTAGATCAACGAAGTAGAGGCAGCTTCTTGTAGACCAGGCTGATTCTTCAGTCATAGACTAGCTATGTAAATAGAAGGACCAAAGACTGGAGTCAAACGTTATCAGTTATCTAAGAAGAAGGGCCACAGACTGCAGTCAAAAGTTATCAGTTATCTAAGAAGAAGGACCAAAGATTGGAGTCAAAAGTTATCAGTTATCTAAGAAGAAGGACCATAGACTGCAGTCAAAAGTTATCAGTTATCTAAGAAGAAAGACCAAAGACTGGAGTCAAACGTTATCAGTTATCTAAGTAGAAGGACCACAGACGGGAGCCAAACGTTATCAGTTATCTAAGTAGAAGGACCAAAGACTGGATTCAAATGTTATCAGTTATCTAAGAAGAAGGACCAAAGACTGGAGTCAAACGTTATCAGTTATCTAAGTAGAAGGACCAAAGACTGGAGTCAAACGTTATCAGTTATCTAAGAAGAAAGACCAAAGACTGGAGTCAAACGTTATCAGTTATCTAAGTAGAAGGACCACAGACGGGAGCCAAACGTTATCAGTTATCTAAGTAGGAGGACCAAAGACTGGAGTCAAACGTTATCAGTTATCTAAGAAGAAGGACCACATACTGCAGTCAAAAGTTATCAGTTATCTAAGAAGAAGGACCAAAGACTGGAGCAAAACGCTATTAACTGTCGATCCAGAAATTCAGTATCTTTTCGGCGAGAAGCAAGAGCTCTAAACATTTTGCCAATCAAACCTTAAAAAAAACCAGTTGATATAATTAACAGCATAAAGTGAAGAACAGCATGAAATGAAGTACAGGAAGTTACACAAATACGCAGGGTGGGTCAAAAGTCTGGAACCATAGAAGAGGCTCACATAACAAGATAATCTCAATGTAATTTCAATGTCAATTCACCCTATGAATTAACAAAGAGCAATCCAGGAAGTAATAGTAGACGGTGTACAAGGGGAGAAAATGTGACGTAAATAAAGACTAGCATGATACTAGAGGTAGGTAAGTAATACTATAACGACGAAAGCGGTCGAAGAGGAAGATGATGAAAATGGCGAAGATGAAAGTAAAAATGAATAATAAACACACACATAAAACAAAGACGACCAGAATGAAGGACTATAAATGTGTTTTACTTGGTGATGTTGTCAGTCAAATGTCCAAACTCAGTTGAGTCACCTATTACGACATACTGTACTATTATTAATATTTTTAAAATTAGTAATAACAGCAATGGCAGTAAAAGGTAAAGGATCCAGTTACACGCCCATTGAGGCATATTAGGAATATGGTGTTAGGCCCATATTTTCTTGACCATCGTCACACTAGGGGTGTCGTGGTCAACATCACGCCAGCCGCCTTAACCTTACCAGAGTTGCTGTGGTACCCAGTTGGGGCTGGGTCGATCCAGAAGCCGTTTGCGGCCTAAAAAAAATCCCACCTCATATGGGGATCGAACTATAGACCACTGAGCTAGGAAGGCAGTGCACTAACCACTGTGCTACCGCGGCTCCCACAGTAGCAGAAGTATTATCTGCCAATTAAAATATTGCTTGCTGTCACGCCCTTTTACAGTTCAGTGGTAAGCTCTAATAGCATGTACGGGTTTTCCAATGGTTGACGCATGTAATTTTCTGTTACGTAGAGTTGTCATATAGTATTAAAGTTTAAAGATGTTCTAGCGATGTTTTTTGTTTTTAATATTTGGTAATGTTATCGATTGGAGGCCGACCAGGCCTTGAGCTAGGGACTATCATACAAACACAATTCCCCAGAATTCATGGGTGCATGCAGATGGCAACAAGTAAGCTACTCAAAACGAAGTCCAGGGATCAGGTATCCCATATGTCTGTCCGTGACCAAGCACATTTAAAAATGGGGGATTCCGTAGTGCTAGGGATCTTACAAATGGAAATAGTAACTGGTGATCATCAATAACATGCTAGTACAGCAACGTCAAAAGGTACATAGAACGGAAACATTTTGCTCTGCCGAAACTCCCAAACACGAACGCAAAAAGCATCGGTGATAAATGCATGGAAAATTAACAGGTACTGACCTACAAGCTGAATTAGAACCAAATTAAGACTTCACATATCACTTATTCTACCCAAGGACATCCACATATGTAGATAGTGTGGAAAGCACATACAGATTTAAAGAGCGTGTTTAACCTTCTCTAGTATCGAGATTAGTACGCCGCTCATTGGGACCTAGTGAGAATGTTGCCTGTCCGAGACATCTTCGTCCTATGGCAGACTACCAACAAGAGTGAGTAGATCATTGCGTTTATGTTCTATGATAAATGAGCTAACAATTTCCGCGTTCCCATAATGTTTCATGTTACTCCTGTGAAGACATCACAAGTTCATTCGATCGGTATAGGTCTTAGAACGTTCTTAGTGACACTTATTCAATTGATCTAGCTACTCAGTATGCGTATGATGAGGCGTCATCAGCACATAACACCGTAGCTTGTCGACATCAGAGACTCGGCGGCGTACCAAGTGATTAGACATGCTTTCTCATGTGATAACCACAACACATATTAAATTAGAATTATCTAAGAACGAATCTGTCTCACTGCATTGTTCAAATCAGCTATACATACAAAGTCAACATGCCGCGACAAACACACATGAGATGCCTCTACATGAAACATAGTTAGCGAGAAGAGAGTCATACACATTCGCGAGCATAGCACCCGTACGCATGCTTACCGACAGCTCTTAACGCACTAACCACACTTGTCTCAATAGTCATACGGTAAGGAAAGCGGTCGAAGAGCTATGCCAGGTAGATGTAAGCGTGCGAACAATATTTATACTCATAGTGAGCGACTTGAGGTATTCTCTCTTCCTGTTCTCGAAAGCACTGAGATAACGCCTGCCCAGTACGAACAGCGTCACAGATGTGTTATGAGGTAAACGGCGAGTAAGTGCAACAGTATGACAAGGGTGCAGAGTAGACAGATGGACTCTATGAGAGTCTCAGCGTAATCCCTCACGTATGTAATGTGGGGGGGGTCGCGTGATGTCTTACGTTAGTTGTCCTTAGCCAAACGAGCTGGTGTCTTACTGGCGACTATTGCCGATCCCTCGAGCCGATAGACCAAACTGGCAAGTGCGCCGACAGAGCGAACCCGTGCACGAGAGCTTCAAGGATGCTGGCTGGCGTGTTTGCGTCAATTCTGCACGCAACCCCTGACCCTGAGCCCTAGTGGACTGGTGTGTTACGATGTCTGAGAGATATATTAGTATGCAGATCGCTAGAACAACACAGTATTTTCGCGAGTAGTATATGATTCCGTCAATTGAGGCGCAGTAACTGAGTATCAATACTAACAAATCTACACACACATATCTTATAGCACATGAAACTATTCACACTACACACGAACTTAGTTAAACAAATAGATCAGTCTAACTAAGTAAGATGTATACTGTCGTGATATCTGAGGATGACAGTACAACTGAAGTCATCTTGGTAGCATAGTCGCATCATGCCAAGCTAACACGATCTACAAGTACATCTGTACATCACATCTAGAGGCACATCCAATACAATCTAGGTCCTCTTGTCATCTTGGAGTTACACACCGAGATAGTGCTTCTGAGCGCGTGCATATGCTTTATCTACTCTCATGCCTCGATATTCACTATGGTTCTATCAGAGCAGCACTCTTGATGCTACACATACACTCTCACATTCACTCAGGCGTTCGAGATCCCGACATAATTCGTAACGAACTATAGTCTATACAAATATACCCCCATCCTCGCAGCTCGTATGCGTGAGATCATGATCTAGAGCCTCCTAAGTCGAATGCGAGCTCTCATTACTCCCACTTCCTTTGTCCACCTTATGCCACACCGTGTTAACTAACAGAAGGAGTGGCGAGATCTCGATTTTTCTAGTCGCCGTCAAACCACAATTATTCCAGTAGACGAAGAATGTAAGCTTGGGATTGTGACGACTGCTAGATACAATCAGACTCACACATACGCTGAGATAGAGGAAGACGGGTCACACAAACTTGCGATCAAGAGCGAGTTCACTTCTGAAATCCGTCAAGACCTGTAATTTGTTTATTATCTTAGTGACTTCATGGTGAGCCTCTTCTACCTTTTTCTGTATATATTCCCGTCTGTGATTCACTCACGTAACAGCGAATTTATAGCTATAGACATGGAGAGAGCTGATATCATACGTACACTGTCACATTAAAGCTATACATCGCGTCACAGAGTACAACTATCATACTTCTCTCTTCATAGTCTCGAGATATTGAAATCTCTCGTAAAATGAGATTTCTTCGCTTCACTAGCGTCTTGTCTGGGGATGCACACCATCGTTTCGGTGACTCTTGATTACTCAGCTCGAAGATCATGAGTTATCTACTAGGTTTTTGAGCTGAGACTAGCAGTCGCGAGTGAGGCAAGAAGTGTGCAAGCACAGCGAGCCGAAGACCGTTCTCGCTAGTTATTGAGCTGGATATTCTTGCTCCAGTCAACTTATGATCGCAGAACACTACTTATCACACTTATCAAAAGATCGCATAACTCCTTCTCACGTACTACGCAGTTGCAGTATTGGTAACATGTACTTCCGATCTCTATTTCTAATGCATGTTCACGATTCTCAATAGTGTGTACATCAGATTCGAGATAGCCTACATACATCTAAATGAGTTGAGAGAATAGCTAACGTGGACAGGGGGGCAAACACCGACTGATACGGAGCGCTTCCAATTCACACGTATAACTCGAGAAGTCAGCAGAGATAACCAAGAGCTCAGGCGTACGACACTTCAGTGGCATCAGCGGTAACTCGAGCTACATCTTAAGGATGTAGGCAGGGATATATGTACATTTAGGATACTCCCTGTCAGATACATTTAGAGACATCAATACTAAACTTATTATATACAAAAGAGGGCGGGGGAGCGAGAGTCGAGCGTGGAGCGAGGGGGGGGGGGGGGGTGGGGGCGGGGTGGTGGGGGTGGGGATAGGGGGGGGTGGGGGAGGCGAGGGAGGGTGCGGTGGGAGTGGGAGGAGGGGGGGGGAGGGGTGAGATACGGTTGAGTGGAGCAACGTGTGGGGGAAGGGGTGGTTGGGGAGGGGGGGGGGGGTGGGGGATAGGAGTTAGTAAGGCGGGGATGGTTGGTATGGGGGGGGGGGGGGGGGGGGGGGTGGGGGGGGGGGGGGGGGGGGGGGGGGGGGCGGGGGGGGGGGGGGGGGGGGGGGGGGGGGGGGGGGGGGGGGGGGGGGGGGGGGGGGGGGGGCGGGGGGGGGGGGGGGAGGGGGGGGGGGGGGGGGGGGGAGGGGGGGGGGGAGGGTGGGGGGGGGGTGGGGGGTGCGGGGGGGGGGGGGATGGTGTGTGGGTGGGTGAGGAGGTGGTTGGGTTGTAAGAGGGGGTGAGAAGGTGGGAGGTTGGGGAGTTTGACAGGGACGTGTGAGCGAGGGGGTGTGGGGGGGGGGGGTGGGTTGGGGGGGGGGGGATGGAGGGGGCGTTGGTGGGGGAGGGAGTTTGGACCGAGCGGTGAGGGGGGAGGAGGTGGGGAAAGGGGGGGGAGTTGTTGTAAATTGGGGGAGGGGTATATACGTGATATACATGGGTATATAGTAGGGGGGGGTGATATATGATATAGGGGGGGGGGGGGGGGGGTAAATTTAGTTAAAAAAAAAAAAATTGGTATTTTGAAGGTTTTAAAAAATATGGTAAAAAAAGTGTAAAAAAAAAGGGGGGGTGGAGTGGGGGTGGGATCAAGGTCAGGAGTGTGTACGATATATGGGTTAGGTGCGTAGTGTGGGGTGGTCTATATGGTACTATGTGATAACAGTGGGACAGAGGAGGGAAGTGAGATCTAGATGATCAGGGTCTTCTAGGATGTGAATGAGGAGGAAGGAGAAGGAGAGTAGGAATAGTAGTAGTGTGACTCAGGATCAGACGGATGGATCTCGGGGGAGTTGATAATGATGGGGGTGGATCTCTATGGGACGGATGTGTGTTGTCTTCTGTGGGAGGTATGGGTTTAAGGGGATGGAGAGGATTGCATCATATGGGGGTCACACTCAACAGAACCATAGAGAGGGGTATATCGCTCTTCTGGAGAGTAGTCATGAGTAGGATGACTGCACGATTGCAGGGTTATGAAAATAACGATAGGTGATCAATTTGCGTGGTTTTAGGGGATAGAGGATTCAAGGAGTGAGTACAAACATGTAGTTGAGCTGGCAACAGCATCTCATAAAATATCTTACCACATAAACCAACACTACAAGAGCTGGTGAATATTCCGTTCGAGCTTCCTCTCAAGGAACCAATAGCAGAGGTAGCCTCAGGCTCCATGGGGGGGGGGGGGGGGGGGGGGGAAGGGGATGATGAAGACATCATTTTATTTTATATATATATATATATATATATATATATATATATATATATATATATATATATATAATCTTAATTTTAATTCAGGTTTATTGTGCACACACACACGCACTCATATATCCTAAAACGTTTCCATCCGACTCGATGGGTTGAGATTTAATACTCAGGAGCATCGGGCATAATTCTGAGGAGGATGAAACGACCAAGGGAAGCGGAGGTCGTTTGATTTTTGCATCAGGAGACATGAAAGCAGATTTGTTTCCTCTCAGATTTTGGTACCAGTTGCCAGAAGTCGACGTTAGACACCTACAACACACAGGTCTTAAGGACACTTGATGAGGCGATCTGAGCAGTTACACCAGTTAACATTAAAATAAAAAATAAATAAAGGTGTTTGTCGAGAAAATGTTTTCTATAATAGTTCATCACAGGTGATGGTCTTAAGCTCTAAAATGTTTGTTTCAAGAGTTAACTTGGCAGCTCCGAATGTGTCCTTAGTTGCCAGTCAGGTGTCGGTTGGCTTCTGCTAAAACTGATGTTGGTTCTTTGCAGACTGGTTCTCTTTCGTCACTGGTCGAGTCTGGTGGCTGTAACACGTCCGTCGTAGTATCCTGGGGTAGTTATGAAGATAGTCCAGAGTCTTCAAGACCTGTCTGACGGTGGTGTCTAGCTTTGACTGAAGGCCACTTACAACACACACTTGTTCCACAGACTAGTGCCGCCAATTGATACCACCGACTATTATCATGAAATGAGACAGAAACAAATACCCCTCCTGAGTACTGGATCTCCTGTCACAAAAATCAAGTGTCACTCCCTTTCATTCCACCATCCCATCTGTCTCAGAACTTTATCTTCTCAGAGCATTAATGTTAATCCCAGTGAGAGGAAAACACCCACTGCATTTATATAGAACATGTTTACATTTACATATGCACTGGCTGAAAATGTTAACATTATAAGTATGTACATTATTTCTGTCATCATCCACTCCCTGCTACTTATTATGAAAATGCTGTCTATGGGGAAAGCGAGAGAATCCATGTTTGATTCACACTTTTGATTATAGGAGTAATCGTTCTTGATATTGATCCGGCGCATGGATTGCTCTTACGTTTGTACTTATTTTTTTAGGGCCAGAAAATATATTAATTTGCTTATTATGTTTATGGCCTGAATTCATATGTATTACATATTATTAGTACAAGTAGAATCAGTCCTATATTGTATATTTTGGATGGGTAGGCGGGACTAGATTCTTATTATTCCGGTCTAGCGGAAGTATGAGTTGTCTTGACAAGTCGTGATGAGTTCCGATGTACCGTGATAATGGCGTGTACGCACTTTTCAAAGGGCTGGTAGATTGTTAAGGAAATATAATTCATGAAGTGGTTTTCTTCTAAAGGAGATGGTATCTCTACTATAGTTTATGTTAGAGACTCTCCTAAGGTACGGTACAATGTATAATTCGGACTCCATGTATTGCCAGACCCTATTTTGATGATCTCATGTCGATTCGACCTAGATGGAACATTGTGCTTCGTATCGCTAGGGTCGTGTTTTGTATCGACAAAGATGACAGACTTTCCTACAGCGGTTATGGCTACGTGAATTAACCTGATCATCGTAGAGCTGTATGGGAACATTTATGAAATCATTTATATACCCATTATAAATTAACTCTGGCTTATATTCTCCTTCCTATGAATGAGTGAACGACAACTCAGGGAGGCGGCCATGTTAGATTTCGGTCATCATATGTTTTGATCACTGCCAAGAGAACAGATTATTTATCCTATTATCGGACAGTGACAGGGAGATCTCAATCTTGCTAGAAACCCCCTCTTTCGTGGTTTCATAATATATGCTACAAACTATGGACGTCAAGTAACTTTAGTTATTTACCGATCTGCCTTCACTGACGCGTTTAGTCAGATAGGGGGATGCGGCCATAATATATCATGACATTGAACTTTTGATGTACTGCCCATTATTTCTGAATGTGTCATGACTTCAGATCTGCTATGTATACCTACAAATTGATATGTCAACATACCATGATGTACTCGTATGTCCCAGTGTGTACGTCTGAATAAATTGAGTAAACAAAGATTCCAGCAGTCTGCATTGGTGCCTTGTAGACACATGTGTATGAGTGGTTATATTGGTCAGCACACGAACAGTACACCATTCGCGGTAATCACACTCTACACTTCTACTTCATACATACACCATCCTGCGTCGGTTGGAGTGACCAAGTTTAGGGCCTGCTTCCCCTGGAGCCTTTGCCTTCCCTAACTCAGGACTAGGGTGAGTTACCCATTTACAGCTGGGTAGACTGGGGGCATGCCTGATCTCAACAACACACCACTCTTCCTTACAGAGCATACAGACTGACACTTTACAGAGTGGAAAGAAGAAAAGAAACTTTACAGTGGCGAGCCAGATTCCTGGGTCCAGCTTACGCAGTTTTGTGTTGAGAATCACAGTTTACAGCTGAAAGAACATTTGTTTGAACACATCAACACCAGTAGGACAGCTATACAGTCGATGTCAGCTTGACCTGTATTACCGATAGGATGCTGTATCTAGGTCAGCGCTTGTTGACAGTTTTTTCGCTGTACAGACAGTATTACACAGGACAGTGGTATCAAGTGTAGAAAATATCTGGAGCAGTATTGTTGACATTTCTCAACGTACAGAAGAATCACAGTGTTGTTGAACATAAAGTGCATAGTTCATCGTTGGATCTTCATATGCTCAAAAGAGAAAAAATTGACAGTGTAATAGTTTAGAATTAAATCTATTACTCAATAAAGTGGCAAGTTATTAGTATTAAAATAAACTGTGCCTGCTTTACAACACTATACCTGCAACACATTCCATTCATGACATAAATTATATTGTATGCTATATGCTATTTATGCTTACATGTTATTTGTTATGTATTAAATTAGTTTATGTTCTGTGTGACTAGTACAAGGTATGCCGAGTGACATTGGTCTGGACTAGTATTCTATAGGTACACATTTTCTTAATTGGAAATTTGTTAGCAACAATTTGCTGCTATTTCTGTTAGTTGTGATGAGGTGTTCTTTTCTTCGTTGTTTTTGTTAATAATTTTGTGTTCCTTAGTTTTGTTTGATTTGTTTGTATAATTGTAGGTCTCATCTTTCCTTTCATTTCAGTTTTTTACACCCTTATGTTTATACACTGTGGCGTTATTTGTCTTGTTATATTATGGCAGTTATCATCACGGTTTCTGTGATCATTTTTTTTCATTTCTCCTATTTAATTTAATTTGATCTCTGCAAATGTGTTCATATTGTCTTTTCTTGTTTGTCCTTTGTAATGTCTTTAGTTGACATATGACGTATAGTGGTATACACTGATAGTATAGTACAGATCAGTACTTTATGATTGTTATTGTTATAAAACAAAATGTACAAGACCTTTGTAAGGCTTGTCTTCCAAAGTGATTGGTAAAGGGAAATATTTTTTTCCACAGGTACTCAAGTGATCTTTGATTACATTGAGGTATACAAGACCTTTGTAAGGCTTGTCTCCCACAGTATTTGAGATACAGTTATTGTGTCCATAGGTACTCAAGTTATCATTGGTTATTATAAACCATACAAGTTTGGACTAAGACTAAGTCTATGGTATATATAGACTTGTCTCTCATTAACGTGAAAGAGGGTAATTTATTTACTTTTTCAGGTTTCTGATTTAAGAAGACAATATGTCTACATTAGATTATTTCATTGCACAAGGAAAATCTCTTGATAAGACTGGAAAAGACTTAGAACAATGGGCTGTTGCTCAATATGACAAAGCATTAGCTGCAGAAGAGAAAAAAATTGCTGCTGCTGTTGAAGAAAGAAAAGCTGCTGCTGAGGAAAAAAAAGCTGCGGCTGAGGAGAGAAAACTTCAAATAGAAGAAAAAAAAAGCTGCTGCAGAAGAAAGGAAAGCTCTAGCTGAAGAAAAAAGATTAGAAAAAGAAGCTGATACTGCTGCTGAACTTAAGAAATTGCAGATGCAAGTGGAGGAAAGGAGATTTGATGCAGAACAGAAGAAATTAGAAGCTGATGCAGAACAGAAAAAATTAGAAGCTGCTGCAGAACAGAAAAAATTAGAAGTTGCTGCTGCTGCAGAACAGAAAAAATTAGAAGCTGCTGCAGAACAGAAAAAATTAGAAGTTGCTGCTGCTGCAGAACAGAAACAATTAGAAGCTGCTGCAGAACAGAGAAGATTAGATAGAGAAGCTGAAGAGAGAAAAGCAATAAGAGAACATGAGTTTGAATTAGAGAAATTAAAATTGACATGTATGAGTAATGTTAATCAGGCATCTGGTGGTAATGGTAAACCCTTTGTGTACAAGGTCAAGGTACCAGCGTTTAACCCTACCAGTGATGACATAACATTTTGGCTTTCTAGATTTGAACGGGCTTGTCGATCTCATAATGTTGACAAATCACAGTATGTGAATCAGTTGTCTGAAAATCTAAAAGGGGAGTCTCTGAGTAAGTTATATTTTGTTGAAGAGGCCGACAAAGATAATTATGATGCTGTTAGGGCAGCTTTGATAAAGAGATATCAGCTGTCTGAGGAAGGTTACCGTCTTTTGTTTAAAACAATGAGACCTGAGGTAGGTGTAGAATTCTCAGATTTCATCTCAAAAGCACGAATTACACTTTCACGATGGATTGAATTATCCAAAACAGAGAAAACATTTGATGGTCTTACGGATTTATTGCTAAGAGACAAGGTCATGTCTTCTGTAAATAAATCATTCCTAGAGTTCTTACATGAGCGTAAACCTGGTACAATAAAGCAAATGGAAGAATATTGTGACCAGTATGCCACGGCACACCCTGACATGATTCTTAGTAACTCTAACATTAAAGAGAGTATGCCAGTTGCTTCGGCAACAGAGTATAATCAGAATTACTCACATAAATTCCAAGGAGCTAAAAATAAATTTGATAAAAAGGTTAATTGGAATAATTATCAAAACCAAGATAACCGCTCAAATCAGAGTTCTTCTTTGAAGAACTGGAATCGGGCTGATAGTCCTCGACACGCGAGGGGTACCCATAATGTTAGAAATTCTCGAAAAGGGAGTAGCTATAGGAACTACCCAAGTGCTTCATGGAGACAACAGAAACAATATTACAGGGATACTCAATATAATGAGCGTGATGATTATGATCATGAATATTATGATTCAAACCCAAATAGGGGTTATAACAGAGGCAATAATAATTATAGAGACAATTATAACCGAGGTAGATCACAACACAAAAGACATGGTAAATCGTATTACCAGGCTAACTCTGCACAACAGGAGTTCCACGACACCGATAATCAGAATAATGATAAAAAAGACTCCAACAGTGTAGCAAAATCCGCTTTCGATTTTGCTAGAGCATCTGAGTGTTCGCAATGCAAAACATTATTCGATCCAACCACAGTGTCTACTTTAAGCTGCGGTTACCCGCTTCCCGCTCTCCATGCGTCAATTGCGCATAATGGAAGGGGTGCTCTTGTCTTTAATAGGGGCCTAATAGATGGTACTCCGGTATCAATTCTTTTCGATTCGGGGTGCACTACCATTGGAGTGAGGCAATCACTCGTAAATCCTTCTCGAGCTACAGGCAATATAGTCAAATGTGTAACATTTGGTGGCACATTGGAGAAGTACTCCACTGCCATTATCAATATTGCTACGCCTTTCTTTACAGGAGAGGTGCAAGCATGTCTCTTGCCGAATCCGATCGCTGATCTTATCATCGGTCGCATTCATGGAGTGAAAGAATGCACTCCACAGCAAATTTCTAATTGGGAAAATGTTAATATGCAATCTGCTAATGCAGTAATCACTAGGGCTCAAGCTCTTAATATGCCACAATCTTCACATTCTGAAGATAATGATGCGCAGATCCAAGATGATCCCTTGGAGATTTCCCACGATTCCTTTATCAAACAGCAGGAAGATGATCCTACTCTAAAGAAATTCTTTACTCTGGCAACAAAAGGTGATCCGAATAAGGATACAAATCGTAAATCTTGGATTACGATGAAGAATGGCGTACTTGTACGTATGGTACAAGACTCCGCTAAGTCCATTCATTCTCAAATCCTTGTGCCTAAAAATATGAGAGTTAAAATCTTACAGCACGCTCATGATTCGCAGTGTGCTGGACATATGGGTTTTTCCCGTACTAAAGCTAGAGTTCTTCAATTTTTCTTTTGGCCTGCTGTGAATAAGGATATACGAATCTATTGTCGATCTTGTAAAGTATGTCAAGAGATTAAATCCAGAGGTCCACGCCATGATGCACCTATTCAGGCTGCAGACATTCCCATTCGGCCATTTCAAAAAATGGCGATAGACATCATTGGTCCATTTAAGATAAAGTCTGCTAGAGGACACCAATTTATTTTGACGTGTGTTGATATGTGCACACGTTGGCCGGAGGCTGTTCCTCTAAAGAGCATAACTACTGCTGATGTCGCAGATGCTCTTTGGTTAATATTTTCTCGTCTGGGATTTCCAGCAGAAATATTATCCGACCATGGTACCCAACTCATATCGGATACCATGTCTCAAGTAATGTCGACTCTGAAGATAGAGAGATCGCTGAGTAGTATTTATCATCCTATGTCCAATGGGATGATGGAACGTTTGAATAGAACTCTGAAAAACCTACTAGGTAAGATAACGGAAGATCATCCTCAGGATTGGGATAGGGTTTTACCCGCGGCTCTCTTTGCATATAGAGAGGTCGCCAACGAACATACAGGATTTTCTCCCTTTGAACTTGTCTTTGGCGCGAAACCGCGAGGTCCTATGTCCTTACTTCATGATCTTATAACTGCTGATAATATTGTCGATGACACAAAATCCTCTTATGAATATGTCATCGCACTTAGACACAAGATTATTGAAGCATGCAAATTGGCAACTGCTTCTTCTGAATTTGCGAAACAGAAGGCAAGGGAATTTGCCAATAAAAAGAGATGTTTGCGACAACTTTGTCCAGGTGACAAAGCATTTGTCTTGCTACCTTGTAGGGAAAATAGACTTCTCATTTCTTGGAAAGGTCCGTACGATATAATATCAAAAGTTTCCGATGTTGACTATATCGTCGATATTGACGGGAAGCGTAAAACCTTCCACATCAACATGCTCACGGAATTCCATGAACGTCCTGATTATTTACAACCTGTTTTCCAGGCAACGGACGATTTTCCAGTCCAACATGGACAGTACTCATCTCTGTCAGTAATACAGGATGAGGAAACGAGTTTCTCGGATGTAAATTTACCTTTTCCAATGATTCCTCTTCACTCTAATGAATCATGGAAAGATGTTGCAATTTCTCCAGAATTATCTCCAGGAGAGCAGAAACAAGTTTCTACTATGTTAGAACAATTTCAGGATGTCCTTACTGACATTCCTGGTCAAACTGATGTCATTCAACATGACATTATTCTTACTGACCATAGTCCTATAAGAGTCAGACCGTATCCTATCCCGATACATTTTCAAGCACAGGTAGAGAAAGAGTTAGATGAGATGATAGAGTTAAAAAATTATTGAACCATCCACATCAGCATATTCTTCGCCGATGGTTATAGTACGAAAAAAAGACAATAACATACGTCTTTGCGTGGATTATCGCAAATTGAATCAAGTGACTAAATTCGATGCTGAACCTATGCCTTTACTAGAAGAGCTACTTACGAGACTATCGAATTCTCACTTCTTTACTAAACTCGATTTGTCTAAGGGATATTGGCAAGTTCCACTATCCGAACACGCCAAACCGTTTACTGCTTTTTCGACGCCTAGGGGTCTATTCCAATGGAATTTCATGCCTTTCGGTCTTATGAACGCCCCTGCAACATTTGTACGCATGATGCGTCGAATCCTATCTCATCGCTCAGATGTCATTGCGTATCTTGATGACATCTGTCTTTTCAGTGATACTTGGAACGATCACTATAATGGTATAAATGAACTATTGTCTATCTTACGCGAGCATAACCTGACAGCGAAACCATCGAAAGCATGTATTGGTTTTAGCGAAATATCTTTCTTAGGACACCGTGTTGGTCATGGGTTCCTAAAAACAGAAGACCATAATACAAGTAAGATACTTAACATTTCTATTCCTAAGACTAAAAAGCAAGTACGAAGTCTCTTAGGTCTAATACAATTTTATGGACGATTCATCCCGAATCTGTCCTCCATTATGTCACCTCTTTCTTCCTTGCTAAAGAAAGGGTCTCCTAATGTAGTCCATTGGACTCAAGAATGTCAATCCTCTTTGGATAAGGTTAAAACTATGTTTTCTACTTCACCTATCCTAGTATTGCCTTCTAAGGATAAGACATTTATTCTTCGTAGTGACGCTTCATCCACCGGGATTGGAGCTGCACTAATGCAAGAGTACTCTGGAACTCTGCATCCTGTGATGTATATTTCTCGGAAATTAAATGCCGCAGAGAAGAATTACTCGGTCCTAGACCGTGAATTATTGGCTATGGTTTGGTCAATCCTTAAACTGCAAAGATTTCTTCTGGGCGCGCATTTCATTGTGGAAACTGACCAGAAAGCTCTTACGGCTATTCAGAGTAAAAATCTGAAGAGCGCGAGATCAACGCGATACGCGATTGCTCTACAGCCATTTCATTTTTCGGTGCGAGCTATCCGTGGGTCAGAAAATGTGATGGCAGATATTTTGTCTAGATGCCCACATGATTCATAACTGTTATACAACTTTGATACAGTTGTTTCTATGTTGAAATGTGTACACATATGTAATATATCATATATTGATTGTAACACTACTTAGCGGTTCATTGATATTTATTCACCGCTGATCTTTCAATGTTTTTCGTCTTTGATGATCATGATGTTAAGATATCTTAGATGAAATTTATGTATAAACTAATGTGGAAATTGGGTCATTGCTAATATTGTAGTATGCGTTGGTGACACCTCTCTGGAAATATTAATACTTAGAGAAGTACCTTCTCTAAGGTCATAAAACTTATGCTTATCATCTGCGCATTGTTATTGGTGCGTTGTGAGCCTATTGTATGTTGCTCCTAGATGTGTTTCAAAAAAAAAAAAAAAGTACCTTTTTTTTTCCCGAGGGGTGTGGTAATCTGTTGCGTGCATATTTTGACGCACATATTACAAAAATCGATATGGCTATTTAATATGGGAAAAATATAGACATTCATTCATTTGTGTATGAAAATGCTGTCTATGGGGAAAGCGAGAGAATCCATGTTTGATTCACACTTTTGATTATAGGAGTAATCGTTCTTGATATTGATCCGGCGCATGGATTGCTCTTACGTTTGTACTTATTTTTTAGGGCCAGAAAATATATTAATTTGCTTATTATGTTTATGGCCTGAATTCATATGTATTACATATTATTAGTACAAGTAGAATCAGTCCTATATTGTATATTTTGGATGGGTAGGCGGGACTAGATTCTTATTATTCCGGTCTAGCGGAAGTATGAGTTGTCTTGACAAGTCGTGATGAGTTCCGATGTACCGTGATAATGGCGTGTACGCACTTTTCAAAGGGCTGGTAGATTGTTAAGGAAATATAATTCATGAAGTGGTTTTCTTCTAAAGGAGATGGTATCTCTACTATAGTTTATGTTAGAGACTCTCCTAAGGTACGGTACAATGTATAATTCGGACTCCATGTATTGCCAGACCCTATTTTGATGATCTCATGTCGATTCGACCTAGATGGAACATTGTGCTTCGTATCGCTAGGGTCGTGTTTTGTATCGACAAAGATGACAGACTTTCCTACAGCGGTTATGGCTACGTGAATTAACCTGATCATCGTAGAGCTGTATGGGAACATTTATGAAATCATTTATATACCCATTATAAATTAACTCTGGCTTATATTCTCCTTCCTATGAATGAGTGAACGACAACTCAGGGAGGCGGCCATGTTAGATTTCGGTCATCATATGTTTTTGATCACTGCCAAGAGAACAGATTATTTATCCTATTATCGGACAGTGACAGGGAGATCTCAATCTTGCTAGAAACCCCCTCTTTCGTGGTTTCATAATATATGCTACAAACTATGGACGTCAAGTAACCTTAGTTATTTACCGATCTGCCTTCACTGACGCGTTTAGTCAGATAGGGGGATGCGGCCATAATATATCATGACATTGAACTTTTGATGTACTGCCCATTATTTCTGAATGTGTCATGACTTCAGATCTGCTATGTATACCTACAAATTGATATGTCAACATACCATGATGTACTCGTATGTCCCAGTGTGTACGTCTGAATAAATTGAGTAAACAAAGATTCCAGCAGTCTGCATTGGTGCCTTGTAGACACATGTGTATGAGTGGTTATATTGGTCAGCACACGAACAGTACACCATTCGCGGTAATCACACTCTACACTTCTACTTCATACATACACCATCCTGCGTCGGTTGGAGTGACCAAGTTTAGGGCCTGCTTCCCCTGGAGCCTTTGCCTTCCCTAACTCAGGACTAGGGTGAGTTACCCATTTACAGCTGGGTAGACTGGGGGCATGCCTGATCTCAACAACACACCACTCTTCCTTACAGAGCATACAGACTGACACTTTACAGAGTGGAAAGAAGAAAAGAAACTTTACAGCAATACAGACTTCTGGCTCCGAGAAATAGTTACGACAACTTGGTTAAGATACCTCTTACAATTGGTCTGGGGTATTACTTTACAATAAACTTCCACTATGACTTCGCGTTCAGGTAACTAAAATTTCCAATAGGCTGGTTCAAAAACAAGCGTCGACACGGTAAGATCCTAAAGAGGCATCTTAATTTGGAAACATTTCTTTCTGCCAACTAAAGAAATATAAATCCAATCAAGATAACAGAGGTGGCAGGAGCGAACATCGTGGTAGTTCAGGAACCAAGAAGAATATTCGTACACCATCATAATTCACACCAGTAAAACACTTGAAACTGGCAGCAGCTGAAATAACCAACAATAACTGTATCATATTTGGGGTATCGAGTAATCAGATGCCAAAGGAGCGGAAGTAGAAGGCTGGATAATAAGTCACAATTTCAGTCTTGTTTTCTAAAGCCTTGTAAACTGGGAGGGACTCAGATAAACACGACTAAATTGGTGTCTGTGGTAACAGCCGAGTAGACGGTCATGTGAGTAGGGGCGCAGAGGTAAGAGACGCCAAAAAGATTCAAGTAAGGGAGAATATCAGTATAGGTAACTGATTCGGACGAAAAGAATTATAATATTGTTTACAACAATATGTGTATTCATTTATCTACATCTACTTCTCATTCGTCGATATATCTCACAAGACTTGTTCTGAACTCTGCTTCAATCATTCACATCATCATCATCATCATCTACATTATCATCATCATCCTTCAGCTGTCTAAGGAGCATAAGCCCTCAACTAATTCATGCGAAGCCTTCAAGTACGTTCAAGGTCATTCTTTATTCCATGTGTATCTGTCTTCACTATCCGTCTCAATGAGGTTTATTTTAGCTCCATCTACCCTCCTTACCCAGAATAATCCAAATTAAAGACTACCTTGCAATGCCATCCTTTGGTTTATTCGATGTGTTCTATCCACTATCAACGTTTATCATTCACATATACAATAACATGATTCCATCTATGCCTCGTCTAATATATCCCTCTCTCTGTTCACCTTCAACAGATTTTCTAAACAGATTCACTGTCCAATTTAAGAATGCCAGTAATTCCTTACCTATTGCATGTAAGAACCAGAGAATGGCTTTCGTCAGCGACACAGCCATGGATATCCACTGTGACATAGAAGTAACAGTAAAACAACTGATTATAACAGGCGAAGGTGTCAAGTCTCTGTGCTCACTCTACATAAGTGGAGGTAAGTTCATGTCCATACTTTTACTAGCAGCTATGTTTTACCACTTTATAAATTATGTCGAATTCATATCTTTGCAAACAAAACGATTTTATCATTTCAGAAATGACGTCCAATCCATACATTCGGTAACAAGAATTTGTCACGTGAGGAATGAGGTCAACTCCATACTTTTGCTCACAACAGAGTTCTATCACTTTATAAATTGAGTTGGGTCAATACTTGTACTAAGAACAATGTTTTCTCACTTCCATAATTACTTCACCTCAATATCTTTACTAACAAGGAAGTTATGTCACTTCAGAAGTTACATTGAGTCAATATTTGCAATAACAACAAAATTATGTCTCTTCATAAATTAGGTCAGTTCAATAACTTTAAGTGTGACCGATAACTTTACTAACAACATCACTCTGTTACGTCAGACATTGAGTTTGACCGACAACTTTATTAACAACACGGCGGTGTCAGCGGAAGTTTAACTCCTGGAAGATTCTACCAAATTGGACACGTTTGCGTGGGTAGGAGTCGGACTAAAGCAGACAACCTGGTTCTCCAGGTTGGGGGTTTTAGCATGGGGCTGACACCCCTGTCTATGTTAAAAAGAAACGAAGTTACGGAAACGACAACAAATAATCAATTTGTTGTTGCCCTACAATACGCCACCAGGCGTGATGGCCACTGACTACTTTAACGGATGGCGGCTAAGGATCAAAGAAGAAGAAAGAAGGTGTTACTTCAGAAATTAAGTGTGACCGATGACTTTACTAACAACACGGCTGTGTTACTTCAGAAATTAAGTATGACCAAAGACTTTACTAACGACATGGGTGTGTTACTTCAGAAATTAAGTGTAACCAATAACTTTACTAACAGCTATGCTATGGACCCCTGAAGGAAAACTAAAGAGAGGCCGACCAAAAACAACTTGGCGGAGGACTGTGGAGGCTGAGATGCAAAGAATGAACCAGAGTTGGGGCACTGTACGAAGGATGGCCGCCAACCGAGCAAAGTGGAATCAATTTGTTGTTGCTCTACAAGACGCCACTAGGCGTGATGGCCACTGACTGCTTTGACGGTCGGCGGCTAAGGATCAAAGAAGAAGAATAACCACCTATGTGCTAGTAGTGCAATGTCATCTGCATATTCCATCACCGGTATCAATACCTTGTCGAAGTATAGTGGCTTGCGTACCCTGATTACCCCCAGAGCTATGCCAGCGGGAGTTTTACTCCTATGAGGTTCTACCAAGCTGGACAGGTTTGCGCGGGCAGGGGTCAGACTAAAGCAGACACCCTGGTCCTCCAGGTTGGGGGTTTTAGCATAGGGCTGACACCCCTGTCTATGTAAAAAGAAATGAAGTTACGGAAACAACAATAAATGAACAAACTTTGCTGCGGGACGGACATCAGTATCTGAGAAAAAAAAATATGTGGTAATACCACACATCAGAAAGTGACTATGACACGCATAAGATTTCCTAAACGCCCAACGGCGAATCGCAAACTACTACGAGGGGCGTTCAGAAAGTAATGCACCACATCGTTATTCTCAGCTAATAATGAAGATAGAAGCATAAAATGTTGCACACTTCAAATATGGTATGTGCCAATTGTGTGCACCAAATTGCACCGCAACCGGCCAAATAATACGGCTGCCCTAAACCATTGAAATGGAGCGTGTTAGCAACTTGCGTTATAAGCCGCGAATTGTGATAGAATTTCTCGTTGCAGAGAAGGAAACTGTTGTGAACATTCACAAGCGTCTATTCGATGTGTATGGAAGTTTTGCAGTCGATAGGAGTACAGTCAGTCGCTGGGTTCAGAGAATCAAAGAATCAGGAAGTGGAGATACGGAGCTGCTTGATCGGCCGCGCTGTGGACGTCCTGCCACAGCCACCAATGCAGAAATGTTGAAATGCGCTGAGGGCATTATTCTTACTGATAGGCGAATCACTACTCAACAATTGGCCTTACAGCTGTCAGTCAGCGTTGGTAGGGCAAATGCAGTTATAAAAACTCTCGGATTTTCTAAGGTTTGCGCAAGATGGGTTCCTCGAAGTCTCACAAATGACCACCGATTGCAATGAAAAGCAATTTCTTCTGAATTGTTGGAGCGTTTCAATGCTGATGGAGAGAACTTTTTGGCTAAGATCGTTACATATGACAAAACCTGGGCACATCATTTTGAACCTGAGACAAAAAGACAGTCAATGGAGTGGCATCAACCGCAATCACCACGAAGAAAGAAATTCAAGACAATTCCTTCAGCTGGAAAGGTCATGATCACTGTCTTTTAGGACATTGAAGGTGTGATTCTTGTGGACGTTATGCCAAGAGGAGAGACAATCAATTCGCAAGCTTACATTAAGACATTGAAAAAACTCAATCAACGTTTTCGCAGAGTTCGGCCGCACAAGAATCCAGCAGACCTGCTTCTCCTTCACGACAATGCGCGACCTCACACAAGTCTGGCAACACGGGAAGCAATCACCAAATTGGGTTGGACTGTACTACCCCATCCACCCTATAGTCCCGATTTGGCACCCTCTGATTTTCATCTATTTGGTCCACTTAAAGATGCACTCCGTGGGACAAGGTTTGAAGATGATGAAGGAGTGATTCATGCAGCGAAGAAATGGCTTCACGATCAAGACAAAATCTGGTACGGGCTAGGAATACTTGCACTTGTTTCGCGCTGGCATAAAGCCGTACAAGTTGATGATGATTGTGTTGAATAACACCGATGTTTACATGATATATCCATGTATACTGTGTATAAATTTTAGGCTTTTTGAATAAACAGCTCCTGAGAAAAACGATGTGGTGCATTACTTTCTGAACGCCGTCCTTATATTTTTCCTCCGTCATGCCTAGCAACATTCCAACGTCATTATTCTTGCGCATTTCTCATCATTTTATGCGTACAGTTGGGAATGCGATGTGGTGCAAAAAAATAATCCATCAAAATTGTTTCACACCACGAAGTGGATCCCATCAAAGACACCGCCACCTTACGGTTGTCATCTCCGGGAGGTGAAGTGGGTATATGCTCCCACTTCTGATAAATGTTTCTACGTCGCGAGCTTCATTTGGCCTCTGACAACCAAGCTCAGCTCCCGGCCTTTACGTAAGGCTAAACTGGAGCCCGGCTGAACTATTTCAACTGACCGATTATGTGGCTAAGGTGAGTCACTAATACCGTAAAACCAGCAACTTCTGGCAGATAGAGCTTGTGATCCTTGATTGTTAGCTTATCTAGGAGAAGTCCGATTTCACATCTCCGCTGCCTTTCAGGAATATCCGTTTACGGGGAAGACTTCGGGCGTAAACTCTGAGGATAAATCAGGAGTCATAGTCTCTAAGGTAATCTAATGGTGGTTCGACATTATTCCAGCAACTCCAGTGACTGGTACAACACTGTATCGGCTTTTGCCGTTCCTTTGGACCTACCGGCTACATGCAGAGGGGGAACAGGCTGCATGAGCAATAGCTTGATCTCCATATAACTGTGTCCAAGCTCACACCGTGAGAGGACACTCTCGCTTCACCTTATGGTGTCGGCACAATACGGGAAGTAGCAGTTACTTGTTGTAAGCATTGTGCCCCATTGGCGTAGAGTTGGTGCCAAGAGGTACTTCCGACTTTGGGAAATGTTCTTGGATCTCACACGACAACTACCGCCCGCTTCAAGCTGGGCAGCCCACATACAATTTGTGACGAAACGTCTGTACGTAGGTGGCTCTCTCACACATTTACCACTACGGCAGTATCATTTCTTTTCTTCATTTTCTCTCCAATAGCTTTTATTTGGGATAATTTGTATGCCCTTTCATTCATTATTTTCCTCTATATGCTGAAACTAGCAGGAGAGAACCTCTAACACTCCACTCTCCTGCGGAAGTATCTGCTATAATAATAATAATAATAAATTCTTTAAGCACCAAACACGGCGCATAAGGCAGAAACCAGTGCTCTCCAGGTTGTTCGTTGTGACGCCACTCCTCTTAGCTCCTGCACATTATTTAGGCCCAACGTTCTTCCTTCTCTTATTATTGTTCTTCTGAGTGTTTCTTTTGGTCTTCCTTTTTTCCTCTTACCCTCAGGAACCCAAGTGAGCGCATGTAGTGGTATTCTGTTGTTTTGCATTCGTAGGACATGACCGATATATGACCATCGTCTTTTCCTTATATAGTCGGAGACATATTTCTGCCTAGAGTCTTCTCTTATTTGTCGATTAGTCTTGAATTCTTTCCAACTGATGTTCATGAGTTTTCTAAGACATTTGTTCTCGAATGTATTCAGCTTGTTCTCCAATGATTTTGTTATTTTCCAACTCTCACAGCCGTATGTTAACACTGAGATAACATTTGAATTAAACAGACGAAGCTTGGTATGTATATTCAATGATCGTAATTTCCAAATGTTAGATAATCTATTGAAGGCGCTAGCTGCCAAAGCAATTCTAGTATAGATTTCTCTTGTTGTGTCACCATCCTGAGTCATTTTACTGCCTAAATAATTGAAACTTTCAACTTTCTGTAGTTTTCCCCCGTTCAAGATGATAGCAAAGGTCTCGTTAGAAAAGTTCATAGCTTTAGTTTTAGAGGCATTTATTTGGAGACCTATTTTAACCGAGAGATGACACAAATTATTTATTGCTTCTTGGGATTGTCTTGGTGTTGAACTTAAGAATGCTACATCATCTGCGAAATCCAGGTCCCCCAGGAATTTTCTATTTGTCCATTTTATACCTAATTGTTCATTGTGGGTATAGTTTCTCATAACCTAATCAATAGCTATTCCAAAAAGTAGTGGTGACATAATACAGCCTTGTTTCACCCCTGTTTCTACTGTAAACCATTCTGTATTCCCTTTATTTGTTCTAACACAACATCTTGCATTGTCATATAGCGCTTTGATTATATTCACATATTTTGTTGGAAAACCATAGATTGTAAGTATCTTCCACAATGATGGGCGGTGTAGACTATCAAAGGCTTTTTGAAAATCGACGAAGGTGATAATAAGTGGCGATTGCATTTCCACTGATTCTTCTATAATTGTTCTTAGTGTGAATATTTGATCAATACATGATCATTTCGGCCTGAAACCCGCTTGTTCTTCTCTGATCTTTTCGTCAGCATGCAATTTAAGTCTTTCTAACATCATGCAACATAATAATTTTCCAGGTACTGATAATAGAGATATACCACGCCAGTTATTACAGTCTGATAGATCACCTTTCTTCGGTAACTTTACAATAATACTGTCTTTATATTGTTGTGGCGGTTGTTCTTCTCTCCATACTTCATTTATAATATCTAAAATTCTCAAGAGGTTGTTGTCATTAACTGCTTTAATCATTTCCCCTGAAATTTCGTCAACTCCAGCAGCTTTAAAATTTTTTAATCTTTTAACGGCTTGTTTGATTTCGTCCAACGTGAATTCATCGCAAGTTATTGGCAAGGTGGTTGTGGGTGTTTCATTATTAAAATCAGGTGTTACTGTTGGTGGTGGTCTGTTTAGCACCTCCATGAAGTGCTCAGCCCATCTCTTCATTTGTTCTTTTTCTGTTAGTATTGAATTCCCTAATTTACCTTTAACAGGTGTTTCCATAGCAGTAGGCTGGTGACATAGTTGTTTTGTAATTTGATAAAGGCACCTACTATTACCAGTTCTTGCAGCATTTTCAGCTTCTACGGCCAGTTCATTGATGAAATGTCTTTTATCTCTTCGAGTTTTTGTCTTCACTTTTTTATTTAACAAGTTATAAGTTAGTTTGCAAGATTCAACTGCATTATGTGTACTTGCCGCTAGTAGTTTAAGTTTTGCTGTTTTCCTTTCTTGTATTTTATCCCAAGTATCTTCTCTCATCCATTTTTTCTTTTTATGTACTAGGTATCCGGTGGTCGCTACTGCTGCTTCTGTCATTGCTGTTCTCAGGAGCTGATGAGCGAAATTTTGCGCTTATGCAGAAGTGATCTATCTGGTTCTTAGTTCTGCCATCAGGTGAATTCCATGTTATCTTGTGGATATTCTTATGTGGAAAGATGGTGTCTGCCACAACGAGGTTTGATATTTCACAAAGTTCTAGAAGTCTTTCGCCATTTTGATTCATACAGCCTATGCTATGAGTACCGAGATATCTTTGTACTCCATCGTTGTTGTCACTTACTTTGGCGTTAAAATCGCCCATGACTGCTATTATGTCATGCTTGGGTATTGTGTTGATGGTACTTAGAAGTGCTTCATAGAAGTCATCTTTTGTGGTATCAAGAGCGTCGTTAGTTGGTGCATAACATTGTACAATTGAGAGCTTGAAAAATCGTGTCTGCAATCTAGCTAATATTAGCCTCTCATTGATAGGTACCCAGCTGATAAGCGATGCTGCTGCTTTCTGTGTCATTAAGATGGCTACTCCCTCTGTGTGACGATTATCTGCTATGGGACTGTCTTTATCTTGTTTACCACTCCTCAGACATATTTACGTTCCGCCAGGTGAAGGGTTTTATCGTAACAATACCCAGTCATAATCAGCGGTCAGCGAGCGATATTCGTATCATGAAAAGAGGGTCTCAACGTTTCCACGAGCATTTAACTATCATTGTAATTTTTTCATTTTAAATTGAATTTTTTATATTAAGTAGCTCTATTGCTTGACCTCTCGACCTCTCTCTCCTATGTCTCTCTCCCCTACCCCCCCCCCCTCTCTCTCTATGGGCGTGAATGACTATGAGCAAATGTATTTGTGTGTGCTACGTTTCTGATTGTGATGATAATATTTAATGATCCTGTCTGAAGTTGTTAATATTTTAATTTTTAATACGCTGAAAATTGTATTGTAGGGCAGAAATGTAAAACGTCAATTATGCCTATTTCTTTACCCTGATGAAATAAAGATTTCGTTCGTTCTTTCGTTCATTCAACATCTATAGAAGCCAATATTGTCTGTCTGAGATAGCCGTCTCAGGTGGGCAAATTACACAGGTGGTAGATGCGTTTATCATTTCACGCGGTCATCTCTGAGTGTGATTATCATGATAATCTGTCTGGGGAGACAATTTTGGCGTTAGGTAGCATCTGGACATCAAATAAGTTCACAGATCGTGTTTATGAGTTGGGCACAAGATTCCGGCGGAAGTCTGACGATATGAAGAGGTCACGCGTGAATATTAAATTTAATATTTTGATACACTTGAGGGTATTTTTTTGAATTTGAAACACCCCTCCCCACGAAGTGCTGAACGAGATTCGATTGGATTGGTTGATTTGAGAAGCCGGAATATACAATGTATCTCATTTGAGAATTAAGCGGAAAACAGCTGGAATTTGAAATGAGGATTGTAAAATATAATGTAGTGAAATCAAAGTCAGTGCACACACTGCAGCGCAAACGTCAGGCTAGCGACTCCTAAACGCCAGAAACAAAAAAGAGACATTGGACTTAGAAATTCCACAACTATAATTAACAGATCGAGTATTGGGCAACTTAGGAATTTACAACTAAACCCGCAATTTAAATATACAGACTGGAAACTTAGGAATTTGATCACAAGTCATAGACGAATTAAACACAAGTTTTCCCAGGCCAGTGATTTCACAGAACACCCGCCATCAGAGGTAATTAACTCTAATTTCCCAGACCAAGTAATAGAGGAATAAAACATAAGTTTTCCAAGGCCACTGATTTCCCAGAACACCCGCCGTCATAGGAATTAACTCTAATTTCCAGACCTAAGCGATTCGAAGCATCTAATACAGAGCTGTGTTCAGTCTAAATCTGTGCAAGGAGATTTGTATTCCCAAAATATTGGGGTAAGTGTAAACAATTTATTTACTAATGTAAATTTTACAGGTTTCTTGCTAAGTGGTTATAAATGAGGTTGGTGTGGTGAAAAATTCTAGATACCCCTATATAAATTGGAACAAAACTGGAAAATTAGAACATAAATGTAAAGCCGAACGAAATAATATGAAAGAAAGAAGAATGGTGAAAGACCAGTGCTTTCCCAATAGCGAACGCCTGCGTTGTAGAACGCCATAATGGCTGAACAAGAGACCCTCCTTTTTCTACTTTGTCTGCATAAACTCTACGTAAAGACTAGACGCGAATCACAGTCGTTTCTAAAAATAAAACTGGTACTGTATTTCTTAGACGACCTTGATAGGCACACTGCATAATGACCTAGATACAAATCTTGCATTAATGAAATTATACACACAAAGTTGACCCAAAAAGGATAGACGGTGCGAAGCAATAATACTACGTCGTCTCGCGATTAAAAAAATGAACGCCAATCACACGCGAAACGCATGAAGGCCTGATTTTTTCAAATAAACAGTGATAAAAAACACTAACGGTACGAGGTTAGGTTTTGAAAACAGGTTTAAAGTCTTATTGGGAAACCTGACATTCTACTGTTTTATTGTCTAAGCTCCTGACATTAGTCTGACAGTACAGAAGACATCCCCTAGTATGGAAGTGAACAGGTGGTAACAGCAAAGTCACGACTATCATAGAAAAATACATATTTTGAACGAAGCCACTTAGCCCCATTAAACTTATATATTCTTGTACCTTAGGACTTGCTGACAAAGAACATGTTATGTGTTACGCAAATAGTCTATTAATTAACAAATTATAGCCAAAATACTATAGTGGGGTTGACTGACAGCACAAGATCATATCTGCTTATTTTTTTTATGGCATGTTTGGAAAACACTGCTTTGAGGGAAATGAGGCCGACAAGTTAGATACGATTTGATTGGCTGTAGTAAAATGTAAGGCGAAACCTTATTGGTCTAACTGCAACTACAAATATTGTTGTTAATGGCAACGTATAGGATGGATAGTTTTTTTCAAAGGCTCATGTAAACATGGCCTGATTGGTTAGAACGTTAGATATGGTCAAATAGAAGCGTCAGTTCACTGCCATTTTTGAAAATAAATTTTGTGAAAATCAAGTACTTTGAGAGCAGGCTAAGAATTTTCTAATAAAGGAAAAGCCTGGACCAAGGCAGATCAAAATTGTGCCAGAATTCATCGCCAGTCAACGTTACTTGTTTAATATTTCCTTGAATTGTGGTAAGCTAGACATATTTAATATATTTTATATGAAAATTGAATGTGAAACGATAAATTATGTCTGTATATGTGTGGTTCAGTAGCAAACATGAGGCAAAGCCTAGATATTGCTCCACCTTGTAAAGATTGTCAGAGAGGAGTATAACTGCCTATACAGATAGATATATTGGATTGCCATATGTAACATGACACCTATCCTATTGTATAGAAGGGATTAACGCTGGAATTGCAGAGGCGTTGTAACCATTAGGGAGAGGAATACTGGTGTATATTGTCACATGAAAAGCTAGCAGTTGGCCTACAGCTCTGAACTTTATGTTTGTACTGTCTTGTACGTCAGTGTGGAAATATATTATATATTAGTTATGAAGAAGAAGGCACAACCTTCTTATTTCAGGGACCGTGGTACTGATGTTAATATAGCAGCACATGGTCTGAGCCTTGCTTGATCCAGAACTCTGGCAGCAGACTCCTTGCCCAAGATATCGGCCATTGTGGGTTTTTCTAGCAAACTGAGAAGCAAGCGAGTAGAGGATACAGTTTTCCTGCAGCCGCTATATGAGCTAAGAATGTGTCAGCACGAGCAGCTCACCCTTGTAGCCTATAACCCACCTCAATTGAACTTACATAAATAGTCCAAGAGGGACAGTAATTGTTTTAAAAAGTAAAAGAATCTGTGAATCCTTTAATATTATTTCCACTAGTAACAAACACATGAAGTCGTGATGACAACCAACAACCTAGCTCAAACAGCCAGTATTGCCTCATAATACTACCTCACAACATTACACTCATATTATAATAATATTATATGTCGGGACAAAGATCCTTTGTATAAAATTTTGTACATAAACATTGTGTTTACATTTGATTGTGATTCTTATTCACTGTGTAGTAGGATCAGGATATCTATTTATTGAAAAAAATGCAATACATTTGTTAAAATTTAACCCTTGACTTAATAAGATAATCTTTAGAGTGTTTGTATCTGTCATATTGTTGTCAATTTGTTGAGCATCTTAACTTAGGTGTTTATCTGTCTGTTGGTTGTTGTGAATTACACTACATCACTATCATAACCCTAGACCTTAAACGTAGTCATCACTAAATTCAAGAATAAGTCTGATTGAGGTCTAAATGTGGTAGCAAGTAAGGTCATCTGTAACACACCAAACTTATTAGATACAGATACCTTCACAGCTGATCTCGTTCAGTACACTAAGTCCCCTATAAGTATATTATATAATCCCAACTTACCACAGTTGGCAACCTCAGCATATGAAAACAGTATGTTCATGAACCACTACAGCAAATGCTGGTGATTGTTTCTTGTAGACCCCTGACTCCGACTGGAACTGTGATGAGTGATGATTACATCACATGTGCCTCAAGCGTAGCATATCATTTTGTGAAATATATGTAACTTGTTGATGTTAGTTCAGGCACAAATCATTATTCGCGCTGTCCAGACACAATTTTCCAGTTAATCCACAGAGGAATAGTGGTGATTTCTATTCATCTTTCCTGAGTTACACTGTGTATACTCAAGAATTTAATTCTTCTGAGAGATTAACATTGGTGAGTGGACAACGAGAAGATGCACCTGTTAAGCTTCCAACTCAATGTACTTAGCAGAGGCATTTGGTTCAATCTATTTTGTCCAAAAGTTCGTGAACCGAAGCTAGTGGTGACTGAATGCAGGGAAGCAGCACCAACCGGCTTAATCAGACAAGTTGTGTGAAGAAGTGCCCTCATCACCAAGCAGTGACGAAAATCACAGCTGCAGGAGTCACCTAAAAGTTGTGCTTATAAAAAGGCACCAGCAGAAAGGACATACTTTTTCTGAACTATACCCTTCAAAAGAAGTTCAGGACCATTTTTATTAAGGGTGCAAAGTGAAATGAAAATGAAAAATAAAAACACAGCACTTCAAAATATAACATGACAAGCTTATCAGTGACAATTAACACTATTTTCATGACGGTTGCATTAACGTGTGTAAAATGACAGCACAGGAATCCTCATTTTCAAAATTAATTAGAATAACGCCCAAAGGTCAACATTGTCAGCAGCGTGTCTGTCCTCCATTATTGGCGATACTTTCAAGGCACCGCAGTCGCATGGAAATGATGAGCTTGCGAATGAAGCATTGTGGCACTGCCTGCCACTGATGCTGAAGTACCAGAAGCAGTTCATGCAGAGTTGCAGGAGATGGCTAATGTTGCTTAACTCGTCGCCCAAGCTCGTCCCAAATATGTTCTATGGGATTCAAATCAGGACTGTTTGCAGGCCAATCCATTCTATTGACACCCGCTTCTTGCAGGAAAGCATTTACTGCACGAGAACGGTGTGGTCTTGCATTATCATCTTGAAGGACTGCATTGTGCCAAATAACCTGCAGGGCTGGGATGGCAAGAAGCTGTAGAATCTCGTCACGGTAGCGGTCACCATTTAGATTCCCAATCACATAATAGAGGGGGGGGGTTCTGTGGAGTAAACTAATGCCTCCCCACATCATCACTGATCCAGCACCATATCGGTTACGTTCGATGACTGCAGCATCACTAAAGCGTTCACCACCAGCCCTCCATACTCTGATTCGTCTATCTGTAGGCTCCAAGACAAATCGGGACTCATCCGTGAACATAACGTTAGCCCACTGTGCACGTCGCCACTGCACGTGCTGCATACACCATGCTATACGAGCTGCTCTGTGGGCAGCAGTCAAGTGTGGTCGAATGGCTGGACGACAAGCACGAAGGTTGGCATCGTGAAGGTGATTCCGAATAGTCTGATCACTGACTACAGTGTTGGTAGCATCTCTGAGGAACTGTCTGATAACATTTGCACTTGCAGTTCTCCGTTGCAGTGCTTGCCTCTGAATTAAGCGATCTTCTCGAGGTGTAGTGACTCTAGGACGACCAGTGCGTTGCCGTTCCTCGACGATTCCAGTCTGGGAAAAGCGCTGCTGCAGTCTGACAATAACTGAATGAGATTCTGCAAGCCTCTGAGCGACATTTCGGACAGTAAGACCTTCCTGCAACCACGCAATGGCTCTTCCTTTATCCACAACACACAGCTTTCGTCGTTGAGATACATTGTTGTGCAATGGTTATGCAGCACTTGTGTTGCTTATAAAGACAATTTTGTGAGTACAGCTCAACACCAACGCAGTATATATGTTCGACAAAATATCAGTGTTGCCACTCACAGCGTGACGACCCTAATATTTTGTCGAACACATATACTGCGATACGCAACTTAGTTTTGTTTGCAGGTCACAGTGTACGGGTGTTTTTTTCAAGTTCAGAGAGTTTTGGTCAGTGTGTTTGGCTTTGTGTTAAAAGTTAATTTTGGTGCTACAGTGTCGATTGATAGTAGGATGTATGGCAAGGGCAGTGGATTCAGGTTGCAGCATGTGTTTGTCGTGTCAGTTTGAGATATTGCAGGTTTGTGTTGTAGCTTAGGGATAGTGATCCAGTTGAAGCAGCGGAGTGACAGGTGTCGTTAGGTGGTTCATGTAGGATGTAGAGGAGACTAGTTTGGCTATATTCGTTGGTATAGTTTGGCCCGAGTGATAGTGTTGTATCCGTTTACGGTAATGGTGTTGGTCTTCACAACGCGAATGGTAAACTGAACGAAAATGTCAACAAACTGTTCTGTAAAACGGACTACAACAGGTAGTGTTTGAACTGATCACTCGATGGTAAACTGGGCAGTACATAAGTCAGTGATTGCTGGACATATAGTTTATTGACATGGCACATACGAAGAAACGATACGATCATAGTTATAGGTTATAGGTACAAAATGTCATACTTTGAAGTTGCTGATCATTCTTAGTTATTCTTCAAGTGATTAAGTCTTATCAACACCCACAACAATCTATTCAGCTATTGAGTTCGGAATCGGCTAACCTCTCTTTACATCCCTGCCACGACTTTGGCATTGAAGCATGTACGGCATTTAAAACATGTGCATAAGGTAATCAATATACCTTCTTCTACTCGTAGGAATTCTCCGTCTACGATCCAAATCTAAAAGGCAAGCGACTCTGTAGATCCATTCTAGGAATGATAAAATTCCCGCTAGATTAGTAGTAGAGCGGCCTTTTTATGCTGCATTAAAATAAGAAGTGGGCGATAACTTACGTGACATAACTGCGATTGGCTTCGACCTGAAGACCAATACAAATCACAATAATAAATGGCTTCCTTCAACATGCCATTGGATACATGATATAAAATTACAATCATGGACACAAGCCAGTTCCATGTTTCCACTTCAAAACATGACGTCACCAACTACTCCACTAGGTTACACGTGCGTCCAAAGCAACACTCACTGCTTTGTGCACGTCAGTGCGTGAATCAATCGAACGCACAAATAATATAACTACATAAAACTGGTGCGTACATTTGGTAGGACCGACGACTACCCCCTTAGGTAATAAATGTACGTAACAGCTCCCTTATTACCTCCCCTTAAAAAAATTAATCCCATTAATTTTTTTTCGAACTAATTACTCGAGAGAGGTGAGTCAAAACTACAACAATATATACAATGCATAAAGTTATATCATATTAAGAAAAGAATATTGACTTGAAATTAATATAACTAAATGACAGTATGCATTAAAGCACACATCCACCATCGACCTACTTTGGAACGATGTGGTAATATTCGAAGTAAAAGAAGTTGAAAATGAAAATGAAAATGAAAAATCAACAAAAAAGATGATAATAAAATTCAACTAAGTTTTTCAAAAGAAAATCGAAACATATGATTTCAAAAAATGAAAATGAACAGCAACACTGATAAAAGAATCAGTGAAACAGAAAATTTTGAAATACAATGTGCAAAAATGAAGCAATGCAAAATTAAACACTTTAAGAAGCAACGCACTTACTGATATCTAGCACTAGTAAGTTTGACTAGTTATCTAAAAGTAAAATATCATGTAGTGGGATACGTGAATACACGTATTGCGAGACACTAATAAAGTTAGTAGATGTGTGATTCATAATCAATTAAATCGATTAAATTGAATTAATCTAATTCTAGTACTTAATTACACATAAATAAATAACGAGTAATTTATTCTAAGTAATTCTAATTTCAGTCATTGTGAATATTCGTTCAGAACTATTTAGAGTCAACAAGAATATGTTCCTAATGTTCCATGCACGAAATAAGTTTACGAACACGATATGTAGTGTAATATGTTCCATAACACTAACGAATGTCTATTTGTTGCTTTTTTACCAATGTTTCCATACTACAAAAAAAATGTTACTTTAATATCACTGTTCCCGTTCTAACAAAAAGTTACTTCACAAGAAAAGTCATGTTATAATCCAGGAGTAACTATATTCTGAAAGTTATATTTATACGAATACTGTAGAACTACACATAGTCTTCACAGATGTACAATTAATGACACTGTACAAAGTTATTCATGTTTCGGTGAGGACGTTTCTCCATCTAAAAGTAGTTTAGTTTCACCAAGTTCACTAGGGCATCTTGAAAGACAGTCTGCAAATACATTCTGCACTCCAGGAATAGCTCGTATCTCAAAATGGAACGGTTGAAGAGCTATGGCGTAACGCGCTGACTTTGATGACTTAACGTTCCCTGTATTCAATGCGGTAAGAGCTTTCTGGTCAGACTCCACCACAAAGTGTGATCCGAGGAGATAACGATCCAGTTTTGTGATTGCCCAGACAAGAGCAAGGAGCTCTTTGTCTAGAACGGAGTAATTTATCTCGCTCGTTGTAAGCTTTCTGGATACGTACATAACGGGAAATAAGGTGCCTCGGTATTCCTGCATCAAAACTGCCGCAATAGCGTAGGAAGAAGCATCACTGCGAAGAACAAAGGTGAGATCTTTGTTAGGCAACCTTAAAAAAGGCTTATTTGAAAAAAATTGTTTTATATAGTCTAACGCCGTTTGGTGATCCTGCGACCACTTTATTACATTAGGTGTGCCCTTCTTCAGTAAAGACGAAAGAGGTGCAGTTATAGTAGACAAATGAGGGATGAATTTAGAATAGAACTGTATTAGTCCTAGGAGTGACCTCACTTGTTTTTTTGTCTTAGGTGCTGAGATGTTTAAAATTTTAGAGACATTACTGTCTTCTGTATACATTAAACCGCGACCTATACGGTGACCAAGAAATGAGATGTCATGAAAACCGACAAAAGCCTTTGAAGGTTTCGCTGTTAAGTTATAATCCTGTAAGGTAGAAAGTAAAGATTTTAAACCCTGAATATGTTCATCCCAAGAGTCACTAAAAAGACAGATGTCATCTATATAAGTAATGACATCGGGACGATGAGACAATATGCGGCGCATCATGCGTACAAAGGTAGCTGGCGCATTCATTAACCCGAAAGGCATAAAATTCCATTGAAAAAGACCCCGTGGTGTCGAGAAAGCGGTGTATGGCTTTGCTTTCGTAGTGAGTGGCACTTGCCAATAACCCTTTGAAAGGTCAAATTTCGAAAAGAATGTAGCATGAGATAATCTCTCCAATAAGTCATCTAAAAGAGGTAATGGTTCCGCATCGAATTTTGTAACTTTGTTTAACTTCCTGTAATCTACGCAAAGACGTATATTGTTGTCTTTCTTCCTAATGATTACCATAGAAGAAGAATATGGTGATGAAAATGGTTCAATTATATTTAATTGGAGCATATCATCCAATTCCTTATCAACCTTATCACGAAAGTGTAAAGGAATAGGATATGGGCGAACTCGAATCGGTGTATCGTCAGTCAGAATAATGTCATGTTGGATGACTGACGTATGACCTGGGATGTCAGTGAGGACATCCTCATACGTGTGTAGAATTTTAGAGACTTGCTGACGTTGATCATCAGTAAGAGTAGATGAGATAGTAACATCATTCCATTTCTCAGTGGAATGGAGTGGTACAACTGGTATTGGTAGTTGTACATCATCGAAAGAAGATTCCTCTTCTTGGATGACTGACAAACTAGAATAGTGTTGAATAGGAGGTGTAGGATCGTCAGTTGCTTGGAACACCGATTGTAGATAATCAGGACGTGAGTAATATTCCTTCAACATGTTAATGTGGAAGGTTTTATGTTTGCCATTAACATCAACGATGTAGTCGACATCGGATATTCTTGAGATGATCCTGAAAGGACCTCTCCAGGTAATTAAAAGACGATTGTTATGCGCAGGGAGTAATACAAAAGCTTCATCACCAGGTATGAGCTGGCGAAGACGTCTATATTTGTTTGCAGATAGACGAGCTTTTTCTTTGGCATGTTCGGATGATGCAGTAGCTAGTCTACAAGCATCTATGATTTTCTTTCTAAGAGAGATCACATACTCATAAGAGGATTGAGTTTCCTCTTCAATATTCTCATCCACCAATAAGTCGTGGATTAACGACATCGGACCGCGTGGTTGCATGCCAAAAACAAGCTGGAACGGAGAAAACCCCGTTGCTTGATTTTGTACCTCGCGATACGCAAAGAGACAAGCGGGTAGGACCCGATCCCAGTCTTGGGGATGGTCTTGAGTCATCTTACCCAACAACTGCTTGAGTGTCCTATTGAGACGCTCAATTAACCCATTTGACATCGGATGATAAATAGAACTAAGAGATCTGTCTATACCTAATGTTTTCATAACTTGAGACATGGATTCAGAAATGAACTGAACCCCATGATCCGACAAGATTTTCCGTGGAAAACCAATGCGTGAGAAGATTAACATCAATGCCTCTGCTACACTGGCAGATGAAGTGTTCTTGAGAGGGATGGCCTCAGGCCAACGAGTGCACATATCAATGCACGTAAGAATATGCGTATGCCCTCTAGCAGATGGAAGCATTGGACCAATAATGTCAATGGCCATTTTATCAAATGGTCTAATCGGGATGTCCGCAGCTTGAATAGGAGCCGCATGAAATGGACCCCGTACCTTAACTTCTTGACATATCAAACAGGACCGACAATAGAGAGTAACATCTCTATGGACGCCTGGCCAGTAGAATGCCGAAAGCACTCTGGATTTGGTACGCAAAAAACCCATATGGCCCGCACATTGCGAGTCATGAGCATGTCGTAATATACGAGATCTCATACAGAATGGGACAAGAATCTGAGAACATAAGGATAAATCCTTTTCCCGTATTACTCTAACCAAAATCCCATTTTTAAGTATAAAGTCATGTCTAGATTTTGCAAGTTTGTTGCTTGTATTCCTTTTGTTAACATACTGAAAGAATTTTTTTAATGAATTATCATTCTTTTGCAATGTTGCAAACAACTCCCGTGAAATAGGAGCATCATCATCACAAGTGGTATGAACAGTAGGTTCAATAGGTGTATCATGCGACATATTAGTAGCTTGCGCTCTAGTCACTACTGCATTTGCAGTTTGAATATGTCGCTCTTCCCATTCAGCTATTTGCTGTGGTGTACACTCTTTAATACCATGTATGCGACCCAGTATTACATCACAAATTGGGTTAGGCAGAAGACATGCTTGGATCTTTCCTGTAAAGAAAGGTGTGTTAAGATCAATAATAGCAGTGGGAAATGTTTCAATAGTGCCACCAAATGTTACACATTTGACAACCCGGCCCGTGGCACAACTTGGGTCGATCAGCGAAGTCCGGACACCGATTGTTGTACAACCTGAGTCAAATAGGAGAGAGCATGAAATATTATTGACAAATCCCTTGTGAAACTTAAGAGAGCCCTGTCCCTGGTGTACTGACGCAGCAGTGGCTGTACAGACTGCAGGCAGGCTGGCAAGGTATGTCCGCAACGCAGCGTCGTGATCGCCTTAGGCTGGAAAAGAGTCGAGCATTCTGGACAGTCTTTCACCTGGGAACAATCTAGAGAACAAGACATAGCATTGTGAGTTTCAGCTACTTTACCCTGTTCAATGTTAGCCTGTGTATCATTAAAAGCAACATTAGAATGTCTACCTGTATTATTCGACGATCTATCTCGTCGGCGCGATCGATTGTGATTTTTGTCATTAAAATTGCCATAATTGTCGTTTCTGCTAGAGTTAAAATTTGGATTAGTCCGATAATTTGTAGAATGATCGTTATGATGTTGGTTAAATGGTTTATGTCCAAAAAATTGTCTGTTTTGCGGACCCTGAGACCTTGATCTCCAGTTTTGTTTATTATAATGTCCTTGATTATTTTTAAAATAATTGTTACCAAAATCTCGCGATCTGTGAGTTTGGTTCCAAGAAACATTAAATGGAGCAGATTGTTGAAATTGCTTCCCTTTGTAAAAGTTAGCATTGTTGAAATTATGATTATTTCCCTTATTGACATACCTATCAGCACTAAAAGAACGATTGCGTGAAAAATTGTTTTGTTGTGCTGCAAAAGCAACAGGCAATTCACTCTTAATCTGCGCGTTACTTAGATCCATGTTTGGGTGAGCAGTGCAAAAATTTTTTGCATGTTCTTCTAAATTTTTCATAGATAAAGGTTTCCGTTCGTGTAAAAATGCGAGAAATGTAGGGTTTACCGACGAAAGTACCTTATCGCGCATCAATAAATCAAAGAGACCTTCATACGACTTTTCAATTTTGGATAATTCGATCCATCTTTCTAATGTTAGTCGTATCTGTGACAGAAAATCACTAAAATTTCTGCCAGATTGAGGTAGTAATGTGTGAAATTTCAAACGATATTCGTTTTCTGTCATTTGAAATTTTTGCAGAAGTGCTGCTCTAAGAGCATTGTAGTCATTTTTCTCACCAATGCTGGTGGTATGATAAACTGCTAATGCATCTCCTGTAAGTAATCTGGATAAATATGTACAGTATAGCGCTTTATCCACGTTATAAGACCCACAAGTGGCCTCAAACCTATCCAGGAAGAATATTACGTCATCAGATGGGGGATTAAATTTTGGCAATTTAAGGTGAATCTCCTTAAAATGATCCTGTCTGGATGAAGTGTGGCTTTCAAAAGTTCTCTGAGAATTAGATTCCTGAGTTAACCTAAGTCTCTCATATTCTGACTCTGCTAATTTCAGTTCATGCTGTCGTTTTTTCTCATTCTCTTCCATCTCAAGCTGAAGTCGTTTTACATTTTGTTCCGCTATCAATCTTCTCTCTTCCATTTCCTTTTGTTTCTGTTCCATTTCCTTTTCAGCTATTAATCTTTTTTCTTCCATTTCTTTTTGTTTCTGTTCCATTTCCTTTTCAGCTATTAATCTTTTTTCTTCCATTTCTTTTTGTTTCTGTTCCATTTCTCTTCTAAGTCTTTCTTCAGCCTCCTTTTGTTTCTGTTCTGCCTCTCGCAGAAATCGTTTCTCTTCTAATTCAGCGGCTAATCTCATTTTTTTCTCATCTTCCTCAGCAGTTAATCTCATTTTTTTCTCATTCTCCTCAGCCTCAATCCGTTTTTGATCTGCCTCAAATTTCAAATTTTCCAAACGTAAAGTTTCTAACCTTCTCTGATCAGCTTCTATTTCTTGAGCTTTCTTATATTCTGACATAGCGAATTGTCTTACCTCTTCAGCAGGTATTTGCAAAGCTTTTGCTTGCTTAATGAAATAGTCTAAGGTAGCCATTTCAATATTATTATGTAATAATACTATTTAAAAGTGTTACTACAACTAGTGTTCTTCGTTCCTGTTCTAAAACGGTAAAATCAATTTATATAATAGGCAATAATATTAATAATTAATAATGTAATTTATAACATGTAATGGTGTGAAAGCAGTAATGTGACAGACAATAGCACAATAATGACACGACAAGATATTCAAAACAAACGAAGACGTTCGCAGAAATCCAATTAAAATAAAATGAGAAACTAAAATGGAATGTCGTAAAGAATTACGATGATAACTGCGATTAAATAATGCACAAGACAATTGACAACACAGTGTAAAAAACATAGGTTTTGTAAAAAACTAAACGACAGGAAAGGTGAGATGGACAATAATCACATACAAAATACATTATGAAACTAAGGTACAAGTAAAAATAGCTACCAAAAACAACAAGTAAACGTGACACTACAGCTAAAACAGACAGGTGTCACAGACCACCAGACACAGTGGACCTAGAATCCTTCTACGCTCACGCGTAGGAACATTCCACTGCGGGAAGTCTGCAAAATAATGTCCTACAGAACGTCTGACGAAGAGCCCGAATTGACTTCGAGATGGATCTCGTTCGTCAGATCTACCTCCCAACCTCCCGCGAAGAATACACAACATATAACACATAACACGGAAAATATAAAAGTGGACATAATCAATTAAGGCACAGCTAATAGTAATAAAGTGTATAACGGATACAAGTTATACTTAGCTCGCGTGCAGGTAAAATCAAAGTGCCTCGTCCCCGTGTATGTACGTTAGAGGATGCAATACTTCGCTCTGCGTATATCAAACTAGCTCGCACGTAGTACTGACGAAGAGGTGAGTAAGGCAGTCAGTCACTGTACAACCCGAAGTGAAGGTTGATAGATGACCTTGAGAATCTTGTAACGGTCAGTTGATTACGATTCATGTTGACAACAAGTTCCAACTTGACGATGATGTCGCCTTGAAAGTACACATTCTATATTCAAACGATTAATTTGCTTGAGTAAGATCCGTTGAAATACTGAATTTCAAACCACGCTGGCGCACCAATCACTGTTGTATCCGTTTACGGTAATGGTGTTGGTCTTCACAACGCGAATGGTAAACTGAACGAAAATGTCAACAAACTGTTCTGTAAAACGGACTACAACAGGTAGTGTTTGAACTGATCACTCGATGGTAAACTGGGCAGTACATAAGTCAGTGATTGCTGGACATATAGTTTATTGACATGGCACATACGAAGAAACGATACGATCATAGTTATAGGTTATAGGTACAAAATGTCATACTTTGAAGTTGCTGATCATTCTTAGTTATTCTTCAAGTGATTAAGTCTTATCAACACCCACAACAATCTATTCAGCTATTGAGTTCGGAATCGGCTAACCTCTCTTTACATCCCTGCCACGACTTTGGCATTGAAGCATGTACGGCATTTAAAACATGTGCATAAGGTAATCAATATAACTTCTTCTACTCGTAGGAATTCTCCGTCTACGATCCAAATCTAAAAGGCAAGCGACTCTGTAGATCCATTCTAGGAATGATAAAATTCCCGCTAGATTAGTAGTAGAGCGGCCTTTTTATGCAGCATTAAAATAAGAAGTGGGCGATAACTTACGTGACATAACTGCGATTGGCTTCGACCTGAAGACCAATACAAATCACAATAATAAATGGCTTCCTTCAACATGCCATTGGATACATGATATAAAATTACAATCATGGACACAAGCCAGTTCCATGTTTCCACTTCAAAACATGACGTCACCAACTACTCCACTAGGTTACACGTGCGTCCAAAGCAACACTCACTGCTTTGTGCACGTCAGTGCGTGAATCAATCGAACGCACAAATAATATAACTACATAAAACTGGTGCGTACATTTGGTAGGACCGACGACTACCCCCTTAGGTAATAAATGTACGTAACAGATAGACTGTGGGGTCATCACGAGGGAGATTTTGTCAATATTTGTGTGATTATGGCCCGAGTGATAGACTGTGGTGTCATCAGGGGGGAGATTTGTCATTGTATCCCCGCGTTCCTCCAAAGTTCTGTCATCATCATACCTGACCGATGTGCCGTACCTGTGGGAGACTACCCATACCTCCGTCGTGACCCTGGTAATTTACCTTGCTGAAGTCGGAAGCCTGCTGTTTGGAGTGGCCTGGAGGACTCGGTGCCGTGGACGGCTAGAGATCTCAAGTGTCGTATTGTCAATTGCTAGGTGTTTGGACATATATATCAGTACGCATCATAGTGACAAGGGACACACACGTATGTATCCGACACATAGACTTGTGAAACTATCTGTGTAGCTGAACTTTCGTATGAATAGACAGTCGTGCTTCTATTGGAGACATTGCTGTGGTAGTACCGTGTAGAACAGTGTAGTCGTCTTGATAGAGGGTACTATACCGTGTCAAGGGACACTATTGTTATTAACTGACACACAGACTTTCAGAGAAGCCTGATTGGATGTACAAGTGTGAGTGACGTTTTTTCTGTTTTCATCATTCATCACCAGTGCTGTGGAAGCTTCTGGCTCAAGCGCCGTTGGACTTTCAGTTAAGTTTTGTTTGTAATTGTTGTATGATAACATAGTGTTATTTCTTGTTTTTCCCCTAAATTATAAATTTTCTTTTCTGTCTTTCAATCTGATCCTATTTATCGTATAGTCTGATCTTTTTGAGTAGGATAGTTCGGTCTATTTATTTGCTTCTTGAAGCTTGCTTTTTAGTTTGTTGTTGTTTTTTCTTTCCTTTTGTTCCTTTCCTTTTCTCTACTTTCTGGGTAGAACGTTGTATGTATATATGTGGATAGTTAGTATTTGTATTTTATATTTTGATATGTCATAGAATAATTTTACTTACAGGTTATTTAGTTTATTTTGATTGGAGTGTTTTGTTAGTGCCTAGTAAAGGAGATAGCTTTCAGCACCTCATTGTTGACTATAGTTGTTGTTTAGTCTTTTGTGTAACATTATTTTTGTGTGTTCAAGGGAGGAAGGGTGGTGAGTTTAATTCTTTCTTGGCCTACTTGTGGGAAAAGATTGAATTAGACCGATTCTTTATAGGGGTGGCTGTGTATGTTTAGTGGTGGAGTAAGGCAGAGGGTTTTCTTGCGACTGCCCTACTTAACATACCAAGCCCCGTTGGTGTTAGGCGTATTCGTGCAGTGTGTATTTACATTGTCGTGTACATTCAGTAATTCTTGTGTTGTGTTTAAGTGGTGTGTTCTCTTGTTCCATCTTTCTATCTTGTAAATACGTTTACAGGTATCCCTTGTTTTCGTTCGTGCGCAGTCATGCATTGTATATATTAATCTACATTTTCTCTTCTTGGTCTATCATCTTGTTCCTCGTGACTGGGATTTTGTTTTTGTAGTGTGGTGTGTGTGTGTTTCTTTTATCTGTGTAGTGCTCATTATGCCAAAGGAAACATTTGCATAACACAGATTATTAAGATTAATTATAATTGAAGTATTATCGGAGTATAGCACCAGCGTGGGTGCCAGTAACAGACTTTGAAGTAAAAGCTGATTTATTGTCATGGTGGTATAGTGGTGTCAGAGCACCATAAAGTTTCATCAGTTGTTTTTATACAACTGTCGACTATTGTAAGTTTGTTTGAGTGTATCACAGAGACTAAGCGGTCAGAAAGACCAAATTTTCAGAGTGATGAGACAGTAGCCAAGTGGCAAAATAAAACTATCTTTATACTATAAGAGGTAAAGGTTGATGATGTGTATACAGTGAGAGGTGAGGTGATATATACTTACATGCATATATATATATATATATATATATATATATATATATATATATATATATATATATATATATATATGCGTATATTGGAGTAGTGATATCAATATTTATTGTTATTACTGCATATTTTATCACCAGAGAGTTATCTGGTGATATAAGTGAAATATATGCGACTGAATAGTGGTATAGAAAATCTATCGCAAGAGATAATAATGAGTATTCTGAGTGTACACCATGGACCTACAGGCTTTCATTCAGATTGGGAAAGAATGTGGGTACACTGGCAAAGAATTAAACGACTATGCCAAAGCTGAATCTTATTCAGTTGAAAATCAAAAAGCTCTACTGCAGAAGGAAGAGAAGGAAAAGATTGAGAAGCAGATACAGGATAGAGAGGTTCGAGCTGAACAGCAAGAGCTCAAAGTAAAGAATTCGAGTTACAAGAAAAGAAGATGAAAGAAGAGAACGAGTGGAAACAGAGAGAGTTCGAATTAAAAGAAGTTGAGAGAAGATAGAGAATAGGAAGACAAGAAGATAGAGCGAGAATTGCAAGAAAAGAAGTTGAGAGAAGATAGAGAAATGCAAGAAAAGAAGTTGAGAGAAGATAGAGAACTGCAAGAAAAGAAGTTGAGAGAAGATAGAGAACTGCAAGAAAAGAAGATGAGAGAAGATATGGAGTTAGAGTTAGAGAAGGAGAGAATGAGAATTGATAACGAAATACAATTAAATAAATTGGAAGTGGGTGCGAGTGGTCAAAACTCGACTCCTGGAGAGGCTCATCGTCCCTTCAGGCTGCGTCTGCCGAATTTTAATGATAAAATTGACAGTTTAGATTTTTTACTCCAGAGGTTCGAAGCCGATTGCGTGGCCTATAAGGCTGACAGAGATCACTGGCCATCTCTGTTATCGACGCTGCTAGTGGGGCCAGCGATGGAGACTTTCTATGGCCTCCCGTTAGAGGAAAGGACCGATTACGATAAAGAAAAGGAGAGATTGCTCTGGAAGTTCCGTATGACTGCTGACGGCTACCGGACGCGTTTTAAAAACGTGATGAAAGGTGCAGACCAGGACTTCGAGGACTTTGTCTCGAAGATCAAGCTCCTGTTGAATAGATGGATAGAAATGGAGGGAATTCCTAAGGACTGTAATGGCTTGCTTGACTTTGTGCTAAGGGACAAAGTTTTGTCCTCGTGTTCCAGTGAGTTGGTTGCGTTTTTTCAGGAACGTCAACCAAAGGACATTGAGTCCATGGCCCAATTGGGGCACCATTATGTCCTTGCCTATCCGGGCAAACCCATTCAGAAGTCAGGTCTGTCAGATGACATAGTTGCCAGTGTCGGCAGTTGGCAGAACCGACAATTTAAAAGTAATAGCGACGGAGAGGAGCGCCAAGCGCGTAACCAAGTACGCTTTGAGGATTCTCGAGACGAAGATCGGTTTTGGTACAAAGCAAAACATCCCAAGCAGAGGAGTGGTTCCTCGGAGAGTCGATTTTCAGACTCTTATGCGCGGTCGTCGTCGTCGTCTAAAGGTTCTAGCAAGAGTTCACGCGAAGAGTCGAAGAGGGAGCGCTTGTGTACCAATTGTGGTGGAATAATCATTGTGCTGACAGGTGTCCCACCCCGATTGAACACGCGAATTCCGCGTTTGTGTTGGACACAATCAACGATGAGGACTGTGCGGGGTGTCGCCCTCTGTTCCACGCGAACGAGAGGGTAGTGCTTCAATGCAGGCATGCGGCACCATGTCTGTCAGCAGTCCATGAGACTGGCAAGGTGATTCTTCACAAAGGCAAGGTGGAGAATAGACCAATCCGGGTGTTGAGGGACACTGGGTGCACCACAATTGGGGTGCTTCGGTCGTGTATCGACGACTCCTGCCTTACAGGCAAAATGGTAAAGTGCACCACGTTTGGGGGCAAAGTCGAGTCTTACCCCCAAGCATGTATCAATGTGGACACTCTGTTCATAACAGGTAGAGTGAACGCGTTCGTTCTCGAGGATCCAATTGCCGATTTAATCGTCGGCAATGTGCGGGGAGTGCACAAGGCAATGGGTGTGGCTGGAGCAGAGGCTCAGCACCACCAAACTCCAAAGAGGGATTATCAGAATGTACATCGTAGACGTGATTCGCGGCAAGTACCAAATGACATGGTTAGGAGCAGTAGGAACGTATACGAGGGTCCGAAAGCTAATGATCGCACAGTTTGGGTGCGTAACGTTCCCCTGAGTGCTAGTTGGCGCACACTCAGAAGAGTGTTTGATGAGGTTGCGCCTGTTAGATTTGTGGAGGTATTGTCGTTGCGCGACAATACTAAAATGGCACAACTGACTTTTGCGAATACGTGGGGTGCGCGTGATGCAGTCAGGTGGAAGCACATGTCGTTGCTTCATAACCACCTGCTGATAATTCAGCAATTGCTGTGGTTAGGTTTCGGGTTTGTGTTCAGTAAGATGTTTCAGTTGACCCGAACCGAACCTTAGAGTCTGACCCACGTCCCCAGTACCATTTTGTTATGAATATGTGCGTTTTGTAAACTTGTAAAGATTATGAGATTTCTTGCAATGCATGTTTATGCTATAATATGTTAGGCTTTACAATGTATGTCAGTCGAAAGTTGTTGCCAGCAGAAAGTAGATACTCTTCGATTGAGAAGGGTGCCTTGCGATTGTCTGGGCGGAGGTCTAAGCTGGCACGATAGCTGTTGGGGGCGCATTTTGTCCTCCAAACAGATCACAAACCACTGCTATTTTTGCAGTCGGCTAAATCCACCAGTGCTAAGTTGACACGCTGGGCATTATTGCTGCAGCAATTCAACTTTACTATTTTACCAATTCAGGGGGTACAAAACATTGCAGCGGATGTCCTGTCCAGGTTATGAGGTTGGTGTGGGACAGGAGCACCCGTAGAGAGTATTTACATTGGGTTATGGAAGAAATGTATTATAATCATTAGATTTGATGTTTATGAAAATGTATTACGGTATGTGATTTATGTGTTATGATGCCATAAAGGCAATATGGATAAAGTTATACTCAACGTATGTGTAAATCATATATAATATAAGGGATATTTGCAGCGTGCAAATAGGATTCTTTATACTATGAGAATATGTGTTATTATTGGTGCTTAGATATGAATAACTAATATGTAACATATGTTGTGTTTAATAGACCAGACTTGGACAGTCGTTGTTATTTTTCACGACTACCAAGTACCTGGGGTGGATTAGTTCATGCCCATATTGTGTTTAGTACTTAGAGTGAGAAGGCAGGAACGACAATGGTGTTGGACGAATTTGGCATTCTGAAGATAGATGAGGAGGTGCCGTCTCGGCATTTTGTTCGCCCATACTCCGAAAGGGGTTGGGCGTGACTCCTCCGGTAGAAGAAAACTTCGTTTTATTTCTTAAGTGGGGGGGGGGGGGGAACGGGACGGGGTAGATGTCACAGTATATATGTTGGACAAAATATTAGGTTGATTACGCTGGGAGTGGCAACACTGATATAATAAAAAACCCGTTTGGTCAGGTGACCGGGAAGGAAGTGGACGCGAATTCTGGCGCAAAAAAAGTTAGCTGACTTTCTGGCTATCGACCGGGATAGGTCGTTCTTTTTTCCCTGTCAGCGTTTTGCTGGAGTGAGTTTGCCATCGTTGTTCTGATTTGGTGCTTGCTTTTTCTTCATGTGGTCTTTGGATGTAGTTCATTATACTAGAGTGTTAATGTATTTTTCTTGTGGAGATTTTCTAGACCGGTGATGTTGAGTCATTTATGAATTAGTTTTGCCTAATTTTAGTACATAAGTTCGCCGGTGAGCGAAAGTCATTGTGATGTCCATTCAGGATGGCCATACCAGTGGGTGTGATAAATGTATATTAAGTTGTTAATAATGCAAGCTGTATTGGCATTTGTGGACAGTGTATTTCAAATGTATTATGAGCCTTGTGGGGCTTCATCGTGTGCAATGTGTTATTAAAAGGGAACTTACTTGTTAAAGGTGTTATTGTCAATTATTGTCAGCTACTCTATGCTGTGGTCGTCCTCTAGTGGTACGAGCCAGGTATGAAGATGTTTAGATATTGAAATCCATAGTACAAGTAGTTGTCTGATAGTCTCCCACATGCATCATGCATTTTTGGAATAGCAGGTATTATTTTCATGCTCAGACATCATTAAAAACACTCACATTTTGGCGCCTCAGCAGCATTTTTTCAGCTTGCTTACTGAGCTGAACACTAGCCACGTAACTTCTTTTGAAAGATAGATATAAATATATCATAGATTAATGGCTTATGAAATATAATTTTTAAAATTTTTTTTTTTCGTTCATTTTTATCTACTGGTCCTTAACTTCTTTTGAAAGATAGATATATATATATATATATATATATATATATATATATATATATATATATATCACCCTAAATCTCTGTGAAGAGAAAATTTGATTCCAATATAAAAGTCACCAGCAGAAAATTTATTTTAAACTGTTAATACTAATTGATTACTAAATTTGTTACCTATTGTTTTAAAACTAAACAATCAAAGTCGATTCAGCTTTTTTTTTATATGTATCAAAGCAACCGTATGATCCAGAACAATTTATATATGTATATATATATATATATATATATATATATATATATATATATATATATATATATATATATATATATATATATATTCACATATATTTACCTCTAAGCAGAGGTATACTATTATAAGAGGAAATTCGCTGAATTAACTCAGCTGGGGGCATGAATGGGCTTAACACCATTACTTAAATTCTTCACAAAAGGTGACGGACAGATATAAGTTAACCATTGCTCAGCGCTATGCCGCATGGTTCTTGTCTTCTGAATTATCTTGTGAAGGCTCCCTTCGGATAGAAGCGCCATTGCACTTATATCTACAGCTCTGCCAAGAGTAATCTTGTGCGAAGGTAAACACCTTTGACGACCCATTTAGATACTCTTGAGTTTTAGCAATTGTTGGACCACTACTGCAAAGCAGGGGAGGCAATCCGTGACACAATTAGGTGCTCTCCCGCCATGTCTGTTTTCCGCATTGGGTGTATGGGGATTAGGGTCAAATCCGAACTGTGGATAAAATATGGTGCACCAAGCAATGTTAACAAACACGAAATCATAGCAAGAAACCGACTATCAGGTTGGGATGTTGGAACGTCCGCACCATCATATCTGGACTATCTGAAAGCCTGCAAGATATAAACGATAGCAGAGAGACAGTCGTAATCAACGATAAACTTAAAGGACTCCAGGTGGATATAGCTGCACTTCAAGAAACGCGCCTGCAAGGCTCTTGAATGGTGAGCGAGGACTGCACATTTTATTGGCAAAGGACAGACCTTAATAAAGGTAGAGGACAGTGAGTACCCTTGCGGTAAAACAAAAATCGCTGTCTAAAATTCCTGAACCCGATGAGAATGGATAAGAGCTCCCATTAACGCTTAACCTGTATGTTAAAGCTGGTCCCATCACTGTTGTCAGCGTGTATGTTCCTACTTTGTATTCTACTTCGGAATTTAAAGACGAATTTTACGAGTCTAGCAATAGCAGTAATGAAAAGTGTACCTAATCAAGAGCAACGTGTTCTCTTTGGTGACAAACGATAGAGTTGGTGCCGATAATGATTCTTGGTCTACATGTCTGGGCAGGTTTGATATTGGCAAGAAGAATGAAAATGAACAACAGGTCTTGGAGGTATTTGTCCATCATGACCTCTGTGGGACCAGCGCCTACTTTCATACAAAACTCCAGCATAAGGTGACATGGAAATAAATATGTTTCAACCTCTGACACCAATTGGAGCTGGTTTTTGTTACAAGACCACTTCGCAAATCCATGCTCTCTAGGCGCTCGTACAATTTTGTAAACTGTGATACAGATAACTCTTTGGTTTGCTGCAAAACCATAGCACAACGAACAAAGCTCAATCATGTCAGGCGTGAAGGGTTACCGCACAATGCTACCAGTAAGATGTTAGACCCTGTAATGATCACACAATTTACCACAACCTTCAAGGAAGCACTCACTACCCAACAGCACGGTGATACTGTTACAGATAACTGGGAGCACCCGCGGAACACCTTTCATACTACTGCGCTTGCTACCTTTAGTACGAAGATAGAGAAGTAAATTACTGGTGTGATGCTTCATCAGACGAGCTGACTCCTTCCATTGAAGCTAAACACAGTGCAGTGACTGAATACGAGCGTTTGCCGAGTGCTAGAACTATATATATCCTGAAGGCTAGGAGATGCAAAGTCCATCAAACTGTTCGACGTTGCGCAAATGAGTAATTGCTCCAGCTCAGTGAAAACATCCAAAATGCAGCGCAAACTAGACAAACGCACGACGATATAAAGAAAGTCCTTGGTCCCCAAAAAAGTAAGACTCAAAACCAATCCAATAAAGGTAAACAGATAGAGAGATGGGTCGAGCACTACTGTTATGTTTACGCTAAAAAATATGGTCGCGCCTGCAGTCCTTGACGCTGTTGAATGCCTTCTGACTATGAAGGAACTGGATGCTGAACCAATACTGGAAGAACTCAGCAAGCCTATTCATAGCCAAGCCTCTGGCAAAGCTCCAGTCAGATATGATTTTTCGAGAATTAGTAAAATGCTGTATATTATTGCACTCCCTGCATATAGTGCTTTGTTAGCGCTGAGAGTTGGCAACTATCCCTCAAGACACGCGAGATGCCAAGATTGTAACATTATAAAAGAATAAAGGAGACAGAAGAGATTGCAACATCTACAGAGGCATCTCTCGTCTTAATATTGTCGGTAAGGTTTTCATTAAAATCTCACACCTAAGGGTCTTTTATATTTGGACATGCGCCCTAATATAACCGATTAGATTGAATGGGACGCGCCTCGCCAAAACGAGGCAACACTATTAAAAAAAAAAAAATTCCAGTCATATTAGTACGACTACACATGTTAGCTGAGGGCATATATCCGGAGTCGCATGTTTGGAGGCCGGCCGAGCTGGCAGATCAAAAATAGACACAACCGTTTCTCTCCACCAGCTTCAGGAAAAATCAAGAGAGCAGAAAAGGCCTTTATATATTGCCTTTATAGACCTCACAAAGGCATTTGCCCTGGTTAGCTGGGGTAGACTCTTCAAACTCCTCCTGACAAAAGGTTGCACCACTATAATACTGGAAATAGTAAAATCATTACATGAAGACATGAAGGGAACAGTCCAATATGCTGGAAGCACATCACAGCCGTTTGACATTCGCAGTGGAGCCTGCTTCAAACAAGAATGTGCTATGGCTCAAACCATCTTCGGGATCTTTTTTTGCTTTACTCTTGAAACATGCATTCGGAGATGCAACAGAAGACATATGCCTTCACATTAGGTCAGATGACGGACTGTTTACCCATCACCCTTTGCTGAATGACAAAACGAAATCAGAAGGGTTACTATATAAAACTTGCTGTTCGCCGAAGACGCTGCAATCGTCACTTTAATTCATCAGGAGCTCCAGAGCTTGATGAATAACTTTGTCCAAGCATGGAAGGACTTTGACCTCACAATAGATGTAGAGAAAACAAATGTGGTGGATCATCAAAAACTACGAATTTATCACTTCACATAGAAAGTGTCAACTGTCAACGGCAAAGTCTCTCTGGACACATACACTGACAGCCACATCCGCAAAGCTGCAAGGCCAGCCTCACAATGCGTGTTTAGAGGAACTCGAAACTCACAATGAAGACCGATGCTGCGGTATATATTGCCTGTGTCACCAGTACGCTTCTGTATGGCAGCAGAAAGAACAAAAGAACAGTCGAGGGACCGCAACTGAGGTTCGAAGATGTGTGCAAGAGAGACACCAAGGCACTGGACATAAATCCAGCACCCTCGAAGTATGAAGCTGCCGATCGCATAAATGCACTCTATGGTGCCGCCATTGAACACTGGACAAAAGAAGATCTCACAATAAACAAAAAAGTAAAGACCACTATCACGACAGAAGCACATTCCTATAGTCAGTTGTGACTGAAGCCGGGGGCTACTAGAATGTAATAATTTTCTTTTGTATGATAAAGCTGCTTGCTCCATGCACTACCTCATATATTAGTTGCCTTTTACGAATTAAATGAACAGTCGCCATTTTCTTCCTTTGTCTCCCAAGAAATCCCCAGGAAATGTAAATGGACGCTTGTCTGGAATAATTATCAATAACTAGCAATAACCCGTCAAACTTGACGGGTTTTTAATTACGAGGGGCGTTCAGAAAGTAATGCACCACATCGTTTGTCTCAGGAGCTGTTTATTCAAAAAGCATGAAATTTATACACAGTATACATGGATATGTCATGTAAACATCGGTATTATTCCACATAATCCCCATCAACTTGTATGGCTTTATGCCAGCGCGAAACAAGTGCATGTATTTCTAGCCCGTACCAGATTTTGTCTTGATCATGTAGCCATTTCTTCGCTGCATGAATTACTCCTTCATCATCTTCAAACCTTGTCCCACGGAGTGCATCTTTAAGTGGACCAAATAGATGAAAATCAGTGGGTGCCAAATCGGGACTATAGGGTGGATGGGATAGTACAGTCCAACCCAATTTGGTGATTGCTTCCCGTGTTGCCAGACTTGTGTGAGGTCGCGCATTGTGGTGAAGGAGAAGCAGGTCTGCTGGATTCTTGTGCGGCCGAACTCTGCTAAAACGTTGATTGAGTTTTTTCAATGTCTTAATGTAAGCTTGCGAATTGATTGTCTCTCCTCTTGTCATAACGTCCACAAGAATCCCACTTTCAATGTTCCAAAAGACAGTGATCATGACCTTTCCAGCTGTAGGAATTGTCTTGAATTTCTTTCTTCGTGGTGATTGCGGATGATGCCACTCCATCGACTGTCTTTTTGTCTCAGGTTCAAAATGATATGTCCAGGTTTCGTCACCTGTAACGATCTTAGCCAAAAAGATCTTTCCATCAGCATTGAAACGCTCCAACAATTCAGAAGAAATTGCTTTCCTTTGCAATCGGTGGTCATTTGTGAGACTTCGAGGAACCCATCTTGCGCAAACCTTGGAAAATCCGAGAGTTTTTATAACTGCATTTGCACTACCAATGCTGACTGACAGCTGTAAGGCCAATTGTTGAATAGTGATTCGCCTATCAGTAAGAATAATGCCCTCAGCGCATTTCAACATGTTTGCGTTGGTGGCTGTGGCAGGACATTCGCAGCGCGGCCGATCAAGCAGCTCCGTATCTCCACTTCCCGATTCTTTGATTCTCTGAACCCAGCGACTGACTGTACTCCTGTCGACTGCAAAACTTCCATACACATCACATAGACGCTTAGTGAATGTTCACAACAGTTTCCTTCTCTGCAACGAGAAATTCTATCACAATTCGCTACTTATAACGCAAGTTGATAACACGCTCCATCTCAACGGTTTAGGGCAGCCGTATTATTTGGCCAGTTGCGGTGCAATTTAGTGCACACAATTGGCACATGCCATATTTGAAGTGTGCAAAACTTCATGCTTCTATCTTCATTATTAGCTGAGAAAAACGATGTGGTGCATTACTTTATGAACGCTCCTCGTATAGTGTTCTGTTTCCGTTCCCGAATGAGCAGATAGAAGTACATTCTTAGAGTGTTTTTTTGTTTCTTTCCATTATACAGTGTAATTAAACTGTTCATGAACACCGTCATTTGAACGCTGTTCTTTATTGATTGCAACTATTGTCGGGAGAGTGTATATAAAGGAAACAATACAATTTTTCAACACGGTTGCATTCCTCAGCTGTGACCAACGTATACACGGCGAGAATTCTGTTCTTTTACATTCAATTTAAAAGTTCTTTGATGACAACATTTCGTGTGAAAGTGAGTGGATTGTTTTCAAAGAGTGTTCCCTGATATTAAGTGATTTTAACAAAAACTTTCAAGTTTGTATGTTATTGGCTCATGGACACCAATTTTTACGCACTTTTTCTTTTTCAAGAGCTACTAATTTCGCGAAAGAATAAAAATAAAAAAAAAATAAAATAAAACCAAAGTATTTGTTTTATATAACACCCACGCCGCGCAAGTTGCACACCGTGCGTTGGTCACTTTTTTTTCTGGCGCGAGTTACTATTTTGAGTGAGACCGACCGACGTAACATACATCGGTAATTATGTTAGTTGGGATTCCAGCATTTCGATGAGAGGGTAGGGACTTTAAAGTAAATTACTGTGTTATTACTCACATAATAATCCATATCGGTTTGAACAGGGTATTCCATGCACAAAACAAAATCCAATTGTTTGTGGAAGGTCCTAAAACAAAAATTAAAAAATGCATTATTTTACAGGTCGGAATGTAGCCCTGAAACAGAATACTGCACAGTCCAGTATTTATAAAGACGATCCGGGAAGATCACAGTCATCACACGCTGTGGACGGTGACACCAGCAGTTTGTTTGCGAAAGGAACCTGTACCCATACTAATGTAAATGATGACAGACAAGCAAAATGGAACATCACATTCTCCCGCCCCACTGCAGTAAACAGATATGTCATATACAACAGAAATGAAGGTAAGTAAACCTCTTGTTATTGTTGATCAGATTCGACCTTACTCTACTTCGGGCAAACCCATAGGTGCTCAATCTCCCTCAGCAAATGTCGAATGGTATCAATGCTAATTGTTCCTGTAACGCGCTTGTTGTATACACGAAGGATGCATCCTCTCATACGTCCATCACTGCTAAATTCTAACAATTTTAGCCTTGTTAATACATCTATTGTAGTGTCATTATCTAACAATGTTAGCCTTGTTAATACATCTATTGTAGTGTCATTATCTAACAGATGATCATTACTTGTCTTTAGTATCTCGTCATTATTCATGTCCCGTGTCACCACTACTGTTGCTGGAGGCTAGTCTGTCAGCTCGCTCATTGCCTGGTACCTCTGCATGACCAGGACTGCTTCAGTGGAGCTACTCCATACCAGTTCCTGAAGATTCGAAGCTTCTATGGATGTTTTTCTTTCATGCTGCAGCCATCCAATCTGGAGCTTACGAAGCATGGATACAACACGTGCTCAGGTTAATGGAATTTTAGACATCCAATTCAGGGCATCCGCAGCTGCATGTACCTCCAGTCTAATGCTGGAGATTGTTGTAATGTAAGTTCTATTCTGTTAAGCGACGACCCTGCTCTGTATTGCCGCAGAGAAAACCCATCCTGATTTCTCACTACGGATTATAGCCCCATCACAGTATATTATGGCATGACCATGTGTTGCCGTCGTTGTTGCAGCAATTGTTGCAGGCTGGTTTCTTCTGTTAACACTAGGTCATGTCTTATATCACTAATAAAGTCATTTACTAATATCTGGCCATATATTACTTCGATCTGTTCCCTGTTTTTCATTCATTTATTGTATCGTGCTGTTGTTAGTAAGTTACGCGAAGGTGAGTAAACATTATGAACATAATGATAGTTGAATGTCCAAAGTTCATTGACTTGATAAGTCCTTCATTGAGTCCACATATTTAATATATCGATTCCACACATAAACAATCCATACATCATACGTCGTATATGATCTATCTGCAAATCAGTCCCTTGTCCAGTAATATGAATTACTATAGTGAAGAAAATTATGCGTCTGGCAAAATATAATTAATAAGGACTGTTAATTCATCCCGACCTAGGTTTAGTCAATTACTAACCTGAAACATTTTATCTCTTTTCATAGTAACAGTGGACTGACCCATGTCCATACTTAAATACAATATAACTGTGTGGCACTCCATGCCTGACACTATGAGAATACAAGGACACGTCTCTTCAGTTCGACGGTCATACAAGAAAGGGTGCCGTCTCTTGGTCACGGTGCGTGACCTACCAACGCTGACACGTCATAGCGTTCAATAGCCTAATAATACTTTACATTATATTAAATGCTGCAATCCCCAAAACTGCACGCTCTAGCAGACGGCGTCTATAAAAATACCGTAACAATTCCCTGTCCACCGGGGGGAAAAAAATCTATTCGATAGATTTTTTTTTTCATATTTCATTTTTTTATATTTATCTCACATTTCATTTTAATTTCAATTACTCCAACGACTAAATTAAAATTAATTAACATTGGATATGACGATCCATCCGTAGTCTTGATCCTTGTGAATTTCCATTAGAAAAAACTGTTCAAATTTTCTGATTCAGAATAAATATAGAACTTCTTAACGTCCAATAGTTCAAGTCATATACCGAATTAGTTCGATAGGTTTTCACTTATTATTTCCGAAATTGTTTCAAATAGTTTCATCCTGAATGGACACCAACCAAAGTCCCGGCGTAAAGAAGAACACATTGTCATTTGATTTCGTACATTTCGTATAACGTATGTATCTAGTAAGCAGATACTTGGTTTGTAGTCAATGGTTCATTTCTATGTTGAAAATGCAACGATAGTGCTATGTCTCTTTGGTAAGTTTCTGTGAAGAGTATTATTGTTTATGAATTGACATCAGAATGGTTTCTAGAGAGAGTATCTGCCAAGACGTTCTCTGATCCTGTAATGTACTCGATGGAGAAATCAAAAGGCTGAAGGAGAATAGCGAATCTCGTGAGCTTAGGACTTTTATGATTCGCCCGTCGTAGTGATGCCTTGGCCTTCTGATCCGTCTGGACCACGAATGGGGCCCCAGCAAAAATTTCTCCAGTTTTGTAATCGCCCAAATGACTGCCAACAATTCTCTGTCGACAGTTGAGTATTTGACTTCTGGCGGCTTCAGTTTCCGTGAGACATACAATGATGGATGAAGGATGTCGTCATGATATTGGAGCAAACAAGCGCCAATTCCGTAATTACTCGCATCTGTACGGAGTATAAACTTTTTGGAAGCATCAGGTAGTCTCAAAATAGGTGGATTTGAGAAGATAATAATTATTTTAAGAAATATTTTATTACACTCACCAGTCCATGTCACCTTCACTGACCTGTCTTTTTTAATAGAGATGATAAAACAGCCGTGATAGATGACAAGTTAACTTATGCTGTATTAGGCTGAGCATAGTTAATACCAATAACCACATTACTGTTACTTGTAGGCATGGTAAAAAACAAATAAGACAGAAATACAAAGTGTTATCGTAGATAAGACAACACAAGTGTCATCTAATAGACAAGCCTACAGGATTTAAGTCATATAAGAATAAATGACCAATAAAGAAAAGAAATGATGACTGACTAGTGCTGAGTCATCAAAGATGTGACGAACAGTGTTAATGTAACCTGTTATCTGCGTGACGCAGAATCAGGTACTAGTTGTAAACTTAGTGAATGGTGATGAAAATAAACACCATTATCATGCTCCATAACCAAACGAGCGTCTCGAATGTTACGAAATGTAACCAAAGCCTGGCTATTCTGACCATCGACAGATGGCAGAAGACGAACAAACTTAACGTTTGCTGTAAAGTTAAAGAATATTCTAAGTGCCTGCCATGTAGTTTCATGTGGCAGATTTCGCACTAACACCGAGCGAGAATACGCACTTTCCCCAATATATGTAGTATCATTGTCACGAAATTGTGCACAATGACGATATGTATTCTTTGTCCTATAAACCAAGTTAACTTTCTTCTTTGCCATAGACATAGTATATTTATTGGATGAGGTATCATCCTGACTGAACATAGGTTGACACCTATCATTACCAAACGTAGTAGGTTTCCTACATGTCGTAGACATGTCTTGGTTGGGCAAAGTAAAACCTTTGCCGTTAGACTTATTTGTCTTAAATTCATAATCTTTGTTCCTTCTAACTCCAACATTATTCTTCAAGATTTTATTCTTCTTAGTACTCTCCTTTTTAATGTCGACAACGTCAACAGTTTTCTTTGGATCAGTTGTAGCCTGATCCTGTCCCCAACATCTATTTTCCGAATTATCAGTAGTATCTTGTCGAGGGAAGGTATATTTCCCCCGGAATGATCTGATAATCTTCACTGGGTGTGTAGACACCTTAGTATCACCCATAATATTGACGGCATGTCGTGTAATAGGTTTATCATCCCTTCTATTGAACACTATTTTCTTACTCAATACGACATCCAATAAACCATCAACTCTTTTTCTCAATCTAACAGATTCCAAATTCAGTAATGTAATCTGCTGCCTCTGCCTTTTATTCATTTTATCCAAGTTAGTGTTTATATTCTTTTCCTTATCCATTAAAGAATCGAGTGTGATCAATGCTGTTGACAGTTCATAGAGCTGTTGTTGTGTTTTCCTATCCAGTTCAGCATATCTCTGTTTCTCATTTAGGAGTAACTCTTCTAATGCAGTCCCCCTGTTATCAATGAAACAATCATCACTCGAGGTGGATTCAGTAACACTAATACCAGATTCATTAATCTCTTCACGCAATAATGCCAAGTCATACGTGACAGATTTCCCGTTACCTATCTGGTCATTCAGTATAGTTTCACTGAAGTTACATCGTCATCACACTTTTGTTCCTGTCTAAGACAAAAGTCATAAATTTTATCATTATATGAATGACATACATCCAAAATATTATTGTCATCAAGTGATACACTCCTATTTTCCCTTTTTTCACTCTCTAATTTCAACGTAACATACTTCGAAAGCAAAGAGTCATAATCTGACCTTAGTTTTTCACATCTTGCTTTCACTTCATCAATTAATTTCTTCCATGTTTCATTATCTCTATGAGAATCAATCAGAAATTTATCAAAGGCAATTAATTTTTCATCAGCAACACTCTTTGATTGATCGAATAATTTTCTTAATGAACTAACTGCAGACCTTAGTTCACTATTTTCCTCATTGAGTTTATCTAGTTTCATTTTATTATCAGTTAATTCTACCTGATATCTTTTCACTTCTGTCATATCACCCTGTGTGTGAGTTTCCCGCCTTAAGGCTGCGGCATTGTCTTGCTAAATTTTCAATTTAAGTTTCTCAACCTCAGACTCTAACGTTTTATTTTTTTCTATAGTGGATTCTAATGAGGTCCTAGAATTTGCAAGCTCCACTTCCAGTATCCTCAATCTCGAATTATCAGTATTGGTCTGACATTTTAGTAAACTCGCCTCATTTCGCAAGTCATTTATAGTCCTTTCTTGACTGGCAATAATCTCCAATAATTCTTCTTCTCTTTTCTCATCAATGGTTTCTAAACTTTTAATTTTTTTCTGCTCATTCCATGTGTTGTGCCTTTGTTGATCATAATCATTGTCGTAGAGAATAGCACTATGAATGTTATTCACTATAGAAACATGTTGGACGTGTGTGTACCGTTTCACAAAAGTACGAAACACGCCACCTAATTAGTCTGCCATGTCCCTAGCCATTATTAAATGTGGGACAGAATGAAAATTACTATCCACAAAATTTGTTAAATCCGATGCCGTACGACATAAAAAATTATCTAATACAAAATCTTCAAGGTATTGGCCCTGGAAATCATCACTAATCCCTTCTTGGAGGAGATTCCTCAGAAAAGACATTATGTCTGACCTAGACGTATTATCTGATACCATATCATCAACACCTATTTCTTTAACAACTAACTTGTTTGGAGAATCCATATATTCCGTTGAGGTCTTCTTTAAATCATGAATTACCGCTTCTTGGGTATCAACCTTTACTCTCCAATTCAAACCCTCAGATTTAGGCGCATGAATCTGAGCCATATGTGTACAATCTGTACTTAAAGTGGAATTAACCTTATCCGACTTACTATCTACCATGTCCACCTCTCGTATCTCCTCATTTACCTTCACTAAATCCGGTTGCATTTTCTTCTCCCCCAATGCAAATATCCTTTTGAAGGGGCTTAGGAAAGGGAACAGAATCGTAAATGAATTTTGGATGACGACGTCTAAAGAGAAAACGAAGTGAGGGAAGAGGAACATCAGGTCCAATATCAAAAGAAGAATAATCGGGGGAAGAGTCAAGATCACTAATCTCATTTTTCGGCCAATAAATTCTACGGCCTTCGTCGTCCGTTATATGCTCGAGCTCATCCGACCTGTATCCAATTTCGTCGGGGCCCATAACTCTATCCTCCCCACTTGACGAACCGAATTCTGATTCTATGTCAAGCTGGTACTTTTCTTGTACTGTATCAAGGTCGGAGGGAGGCGGAGGAAAATAACCATAAGGAGAAAGAGACTTCGTTCAACATCTGAAGAGTCAGTCTCATGTTCTGTATCAAGGTCGGAGGGAGGCGGAGGAAAATAACCATAAGGAGAAAGAGAAGATTCAACATCTGAAGAGTCAGACTCATGTTCTGTATCAAGGTCGGAGGGAGGCGGAGGAAAATAACCATAAGGAGGAAGAGAAGGTTCACAATCTGAAAAGTCAGACTCAGGTTTTGTATCAAGGTCGGAGGGAGGCGGAGGAAAATAACCAGGGGGAGGAAAAGCGGGGTCAGAAGAGAGATGAACAGAGGGAGGAAAAGCGGGGTCTGAAGGGAGGTGAACAGAGGGAGGAAAAGTGGGGTCAGAAGAGAGGTGAACAGGGGGAGGAAGGGAGGTATGGACAGGAGTTGCGGCAGTAATAGGAGGTACAATAATATCATGCAGAGGCGAAGCATGAGAGGGGCCTGGAGTAACGGAGGGTAACTCAGCCAAGCGAGCATCACGGGAGAGGATACGTGAGTACAGCTCAGGTGGAGGGATATGAACCTCAGCGGTGGAACAGGAATGATAACGTCTGTTAAAGGTTTTTCTCCACTGTGTTACTGGCTTTATATATGCTCTTAGTCCATTTTCTGTCGTTATCAAACATCTTTGTTGGTCACTGGTAACATTATTTATTTCAAATATCTTTCCTTGTTTGATTACATTGATAACGTTTCTCACTGTAATGCGACAGTGTCTTTTATTGAGACTGTTCCAGTGTGCCCTTCCAGCAGCTGTTTGTTGCTGTGACAATTGTTGTTGAAGCAGGTGGTTTTTCTTTTGCAACAAAAATACTTGATGCTCTAGCTGTTGAATGGGTGAATCCATCATAAAAAACAGTTACGAGCTGGTCACGGGTACCAAATCAAATAGCTGAATCCATCCTAAAAAGGCAGTTACGAGCTGGTCAACGGCACCAAATCAAGTTATGTGGCCGGGAGAGTGGACGGGAACGGCACCAAATCAAGTTAGATGTGACCGGGCTTGGTCACGGTGACAAATCCAATCTAGTGTGACAGGGTGAGAATGGGGTGGAATCTTTTATCAATGTTCATCTGTTGTTTTACTGGCGACTGCCAGAGATGGTGATTACAGAATAGGAACATAACCCAGGTGATTCTTTTGGAGACTCGTAACTGTGTTTATGTTTTAGGCTGCATGATCGTCGAAAATATGGTAACATTCTTTTCTCAATTACCTGATGTAAACAAACGACACTTCCTACTGACGTTCAGGAAATAAGTTCAAGCTGGATTAAATATGAATGAACACCTTTATTAAGTGTCTGCACACTCTGACAACTTCATAATAGTTCATAAATACATGTGCTTCTGCGGTATACAAACCAGTCATCCCAAGAAATAACACACAGCCATCGAACTTACAAGATGGTCCTAACCCCAAAATCACTGCCTCGCTCGTCTCGTGCCTAAAACCAACTCACTTAACCCCCTTCTTTCAAACCATCACTTCCGTCCTAACTACTGGGCAATTCTACCCCAAGTTCGATGACGTCATTTCTTAACCTTTAATTAAATCACTCATAGGATTTGTGACTAGTGTTATTACGCTAACTAGACACGCTCAAATACTTAGTGTTTAATCTTGCTAAGTATTCTTACCCTAACTATAATTAAGTGGCAGCACCTTAGTGTTAACCCGACGTAACAGTCCGTACTGTCACACTTTTAGCTTCTTCTAATTCCTCAATACGCCTTACTTCTGCTTCAAATTCTTCATCGCTATACATCACATTATTCTTAGACAACTCACTTCTGGCAAATGATTTTACTATATCAACACTAAAACTGTTCTCCCATCCAATCATCATGTAGTCCTCTAAAGTAAGCATGGTAAATTTATACCTCTATGACTCTCTTAGTCAATCAACTGATATATTCAATAAAAATGGTTATTCAATATAACCAATCAACCATCATATTCCTTTACGACTTATTGTAAGTTCAACAACTATATAATATTATGTAATAATATTATATGTACCTACTAATATCTATCATAAATGGTTATGATATTTATTTATTTAAGATGCTGAAATTATATCATGCACTTAATATTAGTATTTAATAATTATGGGTATTGTCCCAATATAATTAGGTTATTCAATCAATGATATGTGCTAAGTCAGAATGTAGTACTGGGAAAATGTACTAATGAAAATATAATATGTCTGTCATATTCAAGGCAGACCATAAATTTATATTTAATTATCAATATCTATTATATTATTATGCCCTAGTGATCATATCAAAAGTGCATCACCAGTGTGTTAAACCACTACTGCAAATTGATGCAAAGTCCCTGAGTTATTCTCAAATTTCTTAAAAAATTAATTAAATTCAATTACAATCTTATTATTAAACAAATGATAATATTAGTATTATATGAATAATGTATGAGATGAATACAAACAAAACAATTCATCAACCAAGGATTACAACACAGCAGGACAATACCAAAGTGACTTTTCTCAAATAAAAATGAATTTATATACTAAGCAGAACAAGCGGAAGTACCATACGAAGGAAGGAAGGTCAAGGATTGACCTAAGGCGAGATTGAACTCAATCTAGGACAGAAAACATGGAAAAAAATGAATGCAAAAAGTAATGACGTCACAGGACTCATAGACAAACTTTAAAATATACATATTCATAAATAAAAGATAGTCAGGTCAGGATTGACGAGATAGGTTACCAACATGATAAAAAACTGAATAAAATAAAACTGAATATGATCCAATACACCATTAATTTACAACACTGCACAGCTAACAGATACGGTCAAATAATGGCAGGTACGAACGAACAAAATCATCGGAAAGTCATCGACGGGTTCTTCGCTAAATGCAATTAATTAACAGCCCTATGGAACAATCAGGACTGACCTTGACATTCGAAAAGCCATAAGGTTCAGTTCTGATCCCCTCCTACCGCCCACAAGTTAATAACAAAAACATACAGTGGAAAACAAAGAATACATTGAACATGTCTAAACATGCCTGTACGAAAAGGCGAAATGGACTTAGTACTGTGTTATCTCAATGACAACAGTCACAAAACTAGACTTATCTTATTAGTGCTCCGATCGATGCTGTTTTCCACCAACGGCTAGACTAATGTCTCGAACTGTTTGCTCCTCGTTGGTATATAACGATTGTCCATTTCTTGGTCATTTTAGATCTTGTCATTTTCATCAACCTGGGTTTACGCTGAAGGTTGTCGTTTGATCGTTAGACATGTACGCATAATTGTGTGACGTCAGCTTAACCTTAGTGGTAACTATGCATCTGCATCATAGGTCACGTTTCAGCATATCACGTGATTGTTAGACAAACGTAAACAGTTCTTTAAAATTTGCGAAAAATTTGGTTTTGTTCCTTCGATCCCCAAGCACTGGCGACCAGTTGTTAACTTATTAAACTCCAGCTCTAATGTTCCATTGCCCCAAGCTCTGCACTCTCTAGCAAAGCTTTGATGACCTTTCATTAGCTTGTTCAGTTCTCGCATGACTTACTCTACTCTACCCATTTGGATATATTTTCAACTGTGGTCACCTGCCATATCGTAGCCTCTGTCTGTATCGTTCATGACTGTGATACGGTGGCGCTATTCTTTCGTCGTCTATCACGTTTTCATCATCGTTCTCATTTAATCCTAACCCACATCTTTGCTCTATCATCACCTTTACGTTTTCTTTCTCTTTGATCCTTAGCCAACGACTTTAAAAGTAGTCAGTGGCCATCACGCCTGATGGCGTCTTATACGGCAGCAACAAACAGCTTCCACTCTGCTTGGTCAGCGGCCATCGTTCGTGCAGGGCCTCTGCTCTGGTTCATTCTTTGCATCTCGGCCTCCACAGTTCTCCAGCAAGTTGGTCGGCCACTCTTTTGCTTTCCTTCAGGGGTCCATAGCAAAGCTGTTCCTGTGATGGCAACGAGGCCTCTTCTGATGACGTGGCTAACTCAACTTCAGGATCTGCCACCTATAATGGTGTGCATGTCCTCTTGGTTGCTCCGGGTAAGCAATTATTGCTTCGTGATGGTATTCAGCTAAAAGATTAAGAGAATTGTCCTTAGGCAGATTGTGTGGAAAGAGGGCAATTTCAACATTTCCTTCTCTGTTATTCTTCAGCATTTCACACTGTTGAGATGCAAAGAAAGTACACAGCTCTTATATAATCTTAATTTGGTTTGTGCTGTACTGGGAAGACTTCCAGAGGTTGTTTAAACTAGCAAAGGCTGTTCTCGCTTTATTCATTCTGTTGTTGATGTCTTTGCTTGTTCCGCCGTCTGGTGTAACAATGCATCTTAGGTATGTGAATGTGTCTGTCTGTTCTAGCTTTTGGTTCCTTATTGTTATGGGTCCAGGATTGCCCACATTGAGTGTCATGACTTCTGCCTTCTTTAGATTGATGTTCAGACCCACCAACTAGCTATACTTATTCAGTATCTGGTTTTTTTTCTTGAATGTATTGATTGGAATGTTCGAGTAGTGCAATGTCATCTGCATGTTCCAGATCTTCCAGTGTAGAGACCGTTGTCCATCTTTTTCTTCTTGGACTGCCCTCTGTTGTCTGGCGCATCACTCAGTCTATGACTGTCAAAAATAAAGTTGTTTATAAGGGCGAAATTGTTATACTCCTATCTTCACTTCAAATGCTAAGTTGCTCAATACAACACTAAATTTAAAGTTAGCATAGAGGCTTTTAATGATTGGGACCATGCACTTAAGGATTTCATAAGCCCTCAGTATTTCACATAGGCAGTCGATGTGTATGCTGTCAAAAACTTTTTCAAAATCAACAAAGTTAACGTATAACTGTCTCTCCCATTCTGAGCACTGCTCTATAATGTTCCTGAGCGTGAATCTATGATCTGCACATTTTCTGTTCTTTCTGATCCTGCTTATTCTTTCCTCTGTTTATGGTCTACTGCATTTGAAATTCTCTGGATAATTATCCTGATTAGTATTTTACTGGGAACTAAGAGGAGAGTAATTCCTCTCCAGTTGTTGCAGTCTTGGGCAATTTGGCAAATATATAGTAAAAAAAAAAAAATGGCAAGAAATCAGTTTTACAAGTTAACGGTATACAGGAAACAATGGACGTTTCGGGTTTCACCCTTCGTCTGCCACAGTTACAAACAGGTGAGAAGGACAAGAATTACATACAGGTCAAAGAAATATACTACAAACACCTGCGATGATGAGAAACGTATACAAAAAAGAGCAATTCAAGCAGATGAAAAAGTAAACAACACAGGTGATGAGCGAAAAAAGAACAATAATAACGCATGAAAATCACAAAACCAGAAAAAAATATCGAAACAAGAAAATAAATAACCAACGACACGCAAAAGGAATTAATAAAACTTCTAAAACCAGTCCTGATCTAAGAAGCTATATCCGTGGAATAAAACAGTAGAGCGCTAGTTTGGTAACGTCCATAGGAGTGATGTTGTAGCAGCCAGTACATTAAGGTACGTGCCAATGGGTTAGTGGTAGAAGGATTGCATTGTACCAATCTGTCTCTTCTAGTTACCGCTGCTTATAGAAGTTAGGCCTTTTCGTGTGAGGAGCTGCCGCTCGAGATGACTCGTTCGAATGGCAATTTACAGGCCCGTGATCTATTTGTGCTCTGACTACAGCATATTAAACAACATTAAGTGCGAAAACAGGGAACTCGGAAATGCAGCAATATTACGGGAAGAAGTGGAAGAGGCTATATGTTCGATGAAAGGAGGGAAGGCACCGGGTGTGGATAATATCCCAGCAGACCTATTGAAATATGCAGGACCAGATATAGTAAAAATCATGACAACATTTTGCCAGAAGATATGGAGTACAAAAAAAAAATGGCCAAAAGAGTGGACGCAGTCATTAGTAATACCGCTTCCAAAGAAAAGAAATCTAAAAATGTGCAAGAACTACAGAACCATTAGCCTTATTAGTCATCCAAGTAAAGTTATGTTAAGGATACTTTTGAACAGAATAAAACATAAATCAGAAGAAATCTTGTCCGAGGAAGAGGCTGGCTTTAGACCAAAAAGTAGTACCTCAGAACAAATCTTCAATATTAGATTACTGATCGAAAAACATCTCCAGCATCAACACGATTTATACCATAACTTCATCGAGTTCACAAAAGCCTTCGATTGAGTCTGGCATGAAGGCTTATGGCAAATAATGAAAAAAAATTCAATTTTGATACCAACATCATAGATATCATTGAAGCACTATACAAGGACGCAAGCAGTGCTGTTTTTGCAAGTAATGACATTGGAGAATTTTTCAAAACAACTGTAGGAGTTCGCCAGGGATGTATCCTGTCCCCAGTGCTCTTTAATATATATCTACAACATATTATGCAGGAGGCTCTCTACGATTATAAAACAACCATATCGATTGGAGGCCGACCTCTTTGCAATCTTCGTTTTGCTGATGATATCGATCTGATAGCTGGAACAGAATCAGAACTTCAAGACCTTACCTCTAGACTGGAGAAAGTACCAAGAACGTATTGGATGGAAATTAATATAGAAAAAAGCAAAATATTGGTGAATAGCCATAAGAAACATGTTCGACCAACATTACGTTAAATGGGCAAACGTTAGAAGAAGGTAACACCTTTAAATATCTCGGTTCCACTATATGTAGTAATGGAAGATCAAGTAAAGAAATTAAGACAAGACTTGAGATGACCTCAGCTGCCATGACAAGGCTGAATGTGATCTGGAAAAGTAACATCAGTTTTCCTGTGAAGATCAAATTATACAAATCACTTGTATTATCTATTCTCTTGTATGGGTGTGAGGGCTGGACACTCACTGCAGATACGGAGCGAAGGATTCAGGCTTTCGAGCATAAATGTTATAGAAGAATGTTGCGCATTTGCTATAAAGAGCACAAAACAAATGTCTATGTTAGAGAGAATATAAACACCTATGCAGGCCACCAAGAACCACTTTTGTCAATAGTGAAACGTCGAAAGCTTGCCTGGTTTGGGCGTGTAACTCGTCATGACTTCCTTTTGAAAACGATCCTCCAGGGAACAGTCGAAGGTAAACGGAGAAGAGGAAGGCAAGGAAAATCCTGGGCTGATAACATCAAAGAATGGGTAGGAAACGGTTTTTCCACTCTTTTACGCATTGCTGAGAATAGAGAGCAGTGGAGAACCCTGTCTGCTGATGCTTCCACCATGGCACCCCTACGACCCATGACGGGTTACGGGTTGAGTTGTTGTTGTTGAGTTGATCTGGTGGTGTACTCTCTTGACTCCAGGTTCTAGGGTAAGGCTGATGGTAATAGGGGTTGTGTTGACTATACTTCGTACCAACTAGACAGGCGGTCACGCTTCTTTATAGGCACTTCGACAGGTGCACCAAGACCGTCATACACTAGCTCAGGACTCAAGTTTCATAAATATATTGCAACATTTATTTCCAACCTTAAGGTTAATCCAATACAGTCATGATTATATACAAACGCTTGCTAGGTCTGGCAATCTCACCACGCTACACACTTGATGGTTGGTAGCGTGTACATGAAAACTCTGGTTCCTTACTCTACAGAAAATATCCTCAACGTTAAGAATTTCTGCTCACTTGTAGTTGAAAGAATCTATTTGTGCTCTGGCGCTTTAAGGGTGCTAAAGATTTGTTGGCAGCCTGCACATGCTGCATCTACGAAAACTTCGTTAACATCAATGTGCATCTTTTAGAACTAATTTGTATCGAGCTAACTGCTCTGACTAACGTCTCTGCTCCACCTGCCCGTGAAAAAAACCTATTTTCCCATTCCTCTCTGACCGCTAAGTGTTCTTCCCCTCCGATTGGTCTGGCCATCTGACCTAAGGCCAATCACTTATCTCGTTCTATTCTTAGTCACCTATTTTTTTTAATGGAGCTCTGGAGAGCTCACGGCTACACCCCGCCAACCTGTTTACTACCTAACCTTTATGACCACTACCTCTTCCTTAAATGTTTTATCTAATGTTCCTATTTTACTGTTTTATTCCTTTAATTTTTCCCTTAAACTCCATTCCCTACCACTACGGCTAAGATGGCGGCAATTAAAAAGACACAAAGGATACGAAACGAAACAATACTATAACAATTATAAAAAGATAAATCGCAAAATCAACGACGGAAGAAATAAAGAACAGCCACTAGATTTCACCCAAAATGATGCTGGACATGTAGGCCATTGAGAGATAACCCATTTGAAAAGTTAGACTATTCTCCAATTTGGCAAATATTCATCTATTCCAATCCATTGGTGTTGTTTCTATTTTTCATTCTTGTGCAAATAGTGGTTCTAATAGTTCTGCTGATAGTTCAGGGTCTGTCTTAAATAAGTTTTCATTTAAATTGTCGTGACAAGGATCTTTTCTCTTCTTTAACCCTTTGATAGATATGATGCTTTCTTCCCTTCGTAGAATGTCTATATTTATGTCTAGATCATTTTCAGCCTGAGGAACATTCGGCAGTGTCTCTGGTGGTTCCTTATTCATCGTTTCTCTAAAGTGCACTGCCCATCTTGTTTCCTGCCCATGTGCTGTGCGGTTGAAATTTCCTTGCTTATCTCTTACTAATATAATATTGTTTGCACTCCGTTTTCCACAAATGGTTTTAATTATTTTGTATACTGTGCTTTGTTCATTTCTCAGTTCTGTCTGTTCTGCTTGTCTTGCAAGAAAATCTAGGAATTCCCTTTTGTTGGCACTGGCTTTACGTTTTACTTCCTTATCTAGCTGACTGTACTGTTTGTTGTATGTTTTCTGTAATCTGCGGCACGTTACTTCAATTTCTTTCTATTAGTTAGCGATTAAAAGATTCATAGATACTTCCTTTCATATAATTTTATAACCATCATGTAAAATATTTACAGTTAAGTTATATTATTCTTCTTCATTTCAGTTATTAGATTATCACTACAAACTGACATATTCACACACTTTCATGTTTACTATATTTAACATTATCATGTACGCCTCATGCCACTCCATCAAATATGGGCATTACAAACAGTAGGATTAGTTATGAAGAAGCTATAGTGAGAAATAAAAACAAAAAAACAGTCAACTGGTGACTTTAGATGTGAAACTTATGAAGTCACTATGTGTCTGCTGTCCTGTAGAAATCTGGGTCTGCGCATGAAGTCTTTGGCGTCTAATCGGAAAGGAGCTAGAAAGCCTATGTCCCGATAGCAGAATTCACAAGATAGGACGTTGTAAACCTCATGAGTTACGAGAAAGATATCCAAGCCGGCGTTTATTAATTATATTTATCTGTTTATCAAGTTCACTCACTCAATGTTGATTCGTTAAGATATTAAGTTCAAATACCCACAAACTGATTCATCAAGATATCAAGATCACATACTCACAAGTTGTGATTGCATATATATAAAGAAAGAAAACAGAAGCGAAGTCCCCCAAGGTTAAAGCAACTATATAGCGAACAGTACAGTCAGCTGGACAAGGAAGTTAATCGCCAAACCCGAGCCAACAAAAGGAATTTCCTAGACGATCTTGCAAGACAGGCAGAAGAGGCAGCACTGAGAAATGAACAAAGCACAATATACACAATAACTAAATTCATCAGCGGAGAACGAGGTGCAAACAATATTACATTAGTAAGAGATAAGCAAGGAAATCTCATCATGACAGCAGAGGGACAGGAAACAAAATGGGCAGAGCACTCCAGAGAAACTCTGAACAAGGAACCACCAGAAACATAATTGAATGTTCCTGAGGCTGAAAACGATCTAGATGTAAATACAGACATTCCACGAAAAGAAGAAATCATCACAGCAATCACAGGGTTAAAGAATGGAAAAGCTCCTGGCCATAATAACTTAAATGCAGAGCTATTTAAGACAGACCCTGAGCTAGCAGCAGAACTATTAGAACCACTATTTGCACAAGTCGGGAAAACGGGGACAACACCATCAGAGTGGAACAAAGGAATAATTGTCAAATTGCCCAAGAAGAGAGATCTTGCAGACTGCAATAATTGGAGAGGAATCACTCTTCTCTCAGTTCCCAGCAAAATACTAGGCAGGATAATTACATAGAGAATTTCAAAAGCAGTAGACCACAAACTGAGGAAAGAACAAGCAGGATTTAGAAAGAACAGAAGATGTGTAGATCATATATTCACTCTGAAGAACATTATAGAGCAGTGCTCAGAATGGCACAGACAGCTGTACATTAATTTCGTTGATTTTGAAAAGGCTTTTGACAGTATTCATAGGGACAGTTTATGGAAAATACTGAGGGCATATGGAATTCCAAGCTGCACAGTGTCAATCATAAAAAGCCTCTATGCCAACTTTACGTGCAGTGTTGGGCAGAGCAACCTAACCTTTGAGGTGAAGACAGGAGTACGACAGGGATGCCCCTTATCAACCACTCTATTTTTAACAGTCATTGATTGGGTGAAGCGCCAGACAACAGAAGGCAGTTCAAGAGGAATAAGATGGACTACATGTTCTACATTAAGAGATCTGGAATATGCAGATGATATTGCACTACTAGCTCATTCACATCAACACATCCAGGAAAAAACGGATAGACTTAATACGTTTAGCCAGCAGGTGGGCTTGAACATCAATTTAAAAAAGTCAGAGGTCATTACGCTCAATGTGAGCAACCCTAAGCCCATATCAGTAAGGAATCAGCAACTGGTACAGACAGACACCTTCACATACCTACGATGCATAGTAACACCAGACGGCGGGGCAGGCAAATACATCAACATCAGAATGAATACGGCAAAAACAGCCATTTTTAATCTAAACAACATCTGGAAGTCCTCTCAATACAGCACAAGCACAAAATTAAGATTGTATCAGAGCTGTGTGCTTTCTGTGCTTCTCTATGGTGCGGAATGCTGGAGAGTTACAGAGAAGGAAATGTCGAAATTGTCCTCTTTTCACACAACATGCCTAAGAAAAATTCACCGAATCTTTTGGCCGAATACCATCACCAACCAAGATCTGCTTACTCGGAGCAAGCAAGAGGACATGCACACCATCATAGCTGGCAGACGCTGGAGCTGGGTTGGCCATGTCCTCAGAAGAGACCCCGATGCCATCACAAGAACAGCTATGCTTTGGACCCCTGAAAGAAAACGAAAGAGAGGCCGACAAAAAACAACCTGGCGGAGGACTGTGGAGGCTGAGATGCAAAGAATGAACCAGAGTTTGGGCACTGTACGAAGGATGGCCGCCGACCGAGCAAAGTGGAATCAATTTGTTGTTGCCCTACAAGACGCCACTAGGCATGATGGCCAGTGACTGCTTTGACGGTCGGCGCCTAAGGATCAAAGAAGAAGATATGTATATATAAATGCGTACGTTAAACTCAATCAAAAATGTATAGACTGAACAAAGTCTCGTAGCTCAACGCGTCAGTGCATGACGTTAATTGATCTACTCAAGACGTGTATTGCACGATATTCGATCAAATTTCATTGCAAGAAACGTACTTGCACCAGAAGATAATTTCACAATGTCTAGCCAGTGCTTTCTTCATGATCAGACATCCGTCAGTTTCCTGAGACAAATGTCAACAGTTTGACTACTCGAGAGATTTCCATGCGTTTATTGACATTACATTTCACACAGCAAGACGTGCAATTTTTACAGCAATAAGCACTCGTCTTTGAAATCACTCACAACGTGAACAAGATTTCTACATGGGAGAGTCGGTGCACACCTTCTTATGATTATACAGTGGAGGAAATTTGGAAGAATTACTGACTCTAGAGCTAACATCATCCGTGTGATAACACTTAGTATTTACCATTATCATTCCATTATTTAACTAATTTCACTATCATATTTAGATCCTCAGTACCGCAGTGGTTAGTGCACTGGCTTCCCACCTCGACGGTCGTGGTTCGTCCACCAGTTGAGGTGGGATTATTTAGACTACAAACGGCTCTGAGGTCGACCTACCCTCATGAATTGGGTACCAGAGCAACTCTGGGAGGATTATAAGTGGCCGGCGTGATACTGACTACATCATGATTCTTCCTCTTAGCTTGGGACCAGATATGATGATCCTTTAAATGCCAGCCAAGCTGGAAAAAGAGGAACTTATGATTTCAACCCAGCACGTTTCGGAATGGCATACAATTCATAAGAAAAGCCTAGATCTACATGGAAGATTATACCAATGACTCTTCACTCGATATTGGCTGCAAAAGAGCGAAAAGCTCAGCAGCCCTAATTAAACAAAACAACAACAAACTCTTTTGTTTTGTGTTGAACTTCCACAGGTGCCTATGTTGATGAGCGGTTGCAAGGTTTCGTCCTTAAAGGTTTCAGTACAGACGGTACGGAAGTTTTCAGATTCGTTGACAGCATGGCATCTGAGCAAGTTGTATACACAGTCACATCCACAGCAATATTTCTCCAGACTATGAGCATTGAGACTAGTAAAGTAGACATATCTGGCAAGGTGATCCTGACTCTGTGTGAAGTTGAAATATACGGCGGTGAGTATTTCAAATTGTTGTGCAGTTTATTGTTTATTCCTACCCTTTCGCTCATAGCCTTCAGTTCTGTAAAGGGCATTAATCTTCAACAAATTTATACTCAGCCTACTTGTTCTCTCCCATCCGTTCAATATCTTTCTATGTCTTTGAATTATTTATAAAACTGTTGTTTTGGGTTTGTTTGTTTTTTGTTTATTTTTGGTTAAAGTTTGTAGAAAATACTGCCAGCATTATTTTTTTTTCCTTCTGTTACTGCACAATTGTTTTTATTCTTATAAGGAAAACTAACACCAGAGCAAAGATAAGTTGAAGGCTCCCCGGTTACACGCCCAATGAGGCACATTGGGAATATGGTGTTAGGCTCATATTGTCTTGACCATCGACACACTAGGGATGATGTATTCAGCGTCACGCCGGCCGCTTTAACCTTCCCAGAGTTGTTCTCGTACGCAATTCGTGAGGCTGGGTCGACCCCAGAGCCGCATGCTGTCTAGAAAATCCCACCTCAACTGGGCATCAAACCATGAACCACCGAGCTAGAAAGCCAGTGCACTAACCACTGCGCTACCACGGCTCTAAAAGATAAGTTGAAGGTTTAAACAATAATCACAATTTTGTTGACGCTTGCGGTTTTGAAACCCCAAAGAAAACAAAGCGATTGGCCGTAAAAAAACAAAATAATGAAATGACCATCAGATATTTATGTAACAAAAATAACTATCAAATATTTATATCTTCTTCTTCTTCTTCCTCGTTGTCCCCCAGACTTCATCTTTAATGTTTCTAATAAAGGCAGTAGTCAGCTCAAAAGTCTCTACATCTTACAACAGTTTTTCATGGAGAGAAGTAGGTTGTTGCCATTTGCTTCTCCGTTAACTGCTGTATATTGGGTAAGACTGTGGCAGTGTTCGGCTGTCATGGGGCCTATGCCACAGGTGCATAGATCTGTAGTTTCAATCCTATACCTGTGGTATACCTCAATCTGTTGCGTCCAGTGCGTAGCAAGTAAATGATGACCTGGTCTCGCCTAGGTAGCTGATGATAGGCATCAGGTTTTATATGGTCTGAGTGTTTTCTCATTTGGACTTGAATTTGGATTTTATTGTTATTTTTTGCCATTTCATAAGTAATTCCCTATATCCTTCTCTTGCAACGCTCCTCCTTGATTGTGTGATGGTATTGCCTTCCCTGTTCCGCAGTAATGGTCTAACAATGGCCAGACAATAGTATAGAAATGAGGGTCAAGGTGCCAACCATCGCTCAAGATTACTCTTGGCAGACATGGAAATAGAAGAATGATGCTTCTATTTAAAGAAGCCTGACAGCACATAAAATAGCAAGCACAACAACTGAGATCATCTACTCTGTCATGAATTTATTATTCTTCTGCCCCCTCTGTAAGGTAAGAATTTTTGTTCCCGCAGCTGAAGGTGATTCAGAAAAATCTTGATCAAACAGCTCTATTTAGTTACGTATTTAGAACAATAAGAGTCATACAGGTGAAGACATTCATTTCACTAGACAGTGATTAAACCAACTATAGCTTTACAGTTACAGATAAATAGGTTTAATAATCACTTACTGTTTAACACTGTAGAATTAATGAAGTTGTTTTAAAGAAAGAAGTGATGATAGTTATCATCAGATGGTTCAAACTGTGGTGGAACTTATAACAAATTTGAAAACGTCCGTTGGATGCGCTGTTATGCTACATAGCTTCCGGTGTGTGATCGGTTGGCATCTCCTTCAGCCGCTGTTGGTTCACACAGGTGCCTTGGACTGTACTTCTCTATAATAGTCAAATATTGTGGCAGCAGCACGTCCTATGCATTAAGGTTGAGGTAACTACGAATGTTGTTAAGCGTCTTTACGACCCGTTTGAGATAAGAGTTTAGCGTCAACTGATGGCAACTTGCACCTAAAACTTGTACCAGACTGAAGTAAGACAAATGTCTCTGTTAAGAATTGATATCCTGACATAGTCATCAGGCAATCTCCGCTTCCATCCAGCATTTCATCTTTCTTTCTCATTTTACCCTCCCTGAGAGTTAACTTAACCCGAATGAGTCGGATGAAATTCCTTTTGGACATAGACATTTGAAATTATAATATATATTTCCCGCCTCACATCGCGTGTTTAGGGAAACTCCAAACTGACAATGAAGACCAAAGCTGCGGTATCTAACGTCTACGTCACCAGCACACCTCTATATGGCAGCAAGACCTGGACAACCTATGCTAAGCAAGATAGAAAGGCTCCACACCTACCATCTACGGTGCCTACGCCATATCCTTGGCTTTTCTTGGAAGGAAAAAGTGACAAATGCCGAGGTGTTGTATGGTGCTGGACTTCAAAGCATGGTCACAACCCAAAAGATATCATCTACGGGCCAACTAGCAGATGGCAGAAGAACAGTTGGGCGACTGCAACTGAGGTTCAAAGATGTTTGCAAGGGAGACATGAGGGCACTGGATATAAATCCTGCAACGTGGGAGGATGAAGCTGCCGATCGAACCAAGTGGCGATGATATACGGCGCCATCTCAGATTGAGTGAAAAGAAACTGACACAACAGCAGAAGAGAGGAGAAAACGTCGAAAGAAGCACGAGGAAAATAAGCAGCTGAGGGCTGTCACCTCAGGGGCGCATTTCCACAGTCAGTTATGATAGAAGGGGCTATTATATAAATATATATATATATATATATATATATATATATATATATATATATATATATATATATATATATAATAATAATAAATTCTTTAAGCGCCAAACACGGCGCATAAGGCAGAAACCAGTGCTCTCCAGGTTGTTCGTTGTGACGCCACTCCTCTTAGCTCTTGCACATGATTTAGGCGCAACGTTCTTCCTTCTCTTATTATTGTTCTTCTGAGTGTTTCTTTTGGTCTTCCTTTTTTCCGCTTACCCTCAGGAACCCAAGTGAGCGCCTGTAGTGGTATTCTGTTGTTTTGCATTCGTAGGACATGACCGATATATGACCATCGTGGACATAGACATTTATATATATATATACACACACTTATAAACATTTGACCTTTACTAAAGTGCTTGCTATAATAAATATACACACCATATACATAAATATACACACCATGATATCATTATCCACTGCCTGCTCCCTATGGAGAATGGGGCCTCCTTTGATGTTGGTTTCTTGTAAAGAAACCAGCATGAAGCAATTACCAGCTCCTGTAGTGGTGGTTCACATACCTTGTTATTTTCAGTGATGACGCTGCCAGCTTCCTATGCCACTGTACATCCACATACAGACTAGTCCTGTCAAAATGCAAATATAAAATTTGTTTTCGGCCGAACATAGACATCCTGCATAGGAAACGTCCAAATATTGTAGGACAACTGATTTAAGATGCCATCTCTTTCAGGTGTATTTGGTGTTTAACTGAGTGCACTCGAAGTTAGGTCCCAGTACTTAAGGCTCAAAGTCTCTGAGATTACTACCTTCTAATCTTAGAATTCACGCCCAGTCTTATGGGCTGTTATATATTTGAGCTATTATATTCCGTGTTCCTGGTTGTCTGTAATTTCTTATCGAAGCAATAGGAAGTCAGTGAAGTAGTCTTACAAAGCTGTGGCATATGAACGACATTTTCGGCATACGCACCCAGGTTACTACTTTAAGGAAAAGTTGAATCAAGAGCAGTCTATCAGCATCTCAAATGCCAAACCAATTGCCAATATGTGTCTGATTTTGGTAGGGGTCTATTCCCCACCTTCATCTCTCATGTAGAACATTGCAGCATGACAATATAACATATTGTCCTGTACGTGTGATTTTCAAACTCCAATACCATATAAGGTCTTGCTACCGTTTGCATTTATCATATCTACAAACTCCAAACGTCACAGATCTAAAATTAAAATGTCCTCCCACATGTTATTTTCTTGTAATTGCTTATCGCAACAAAGTCAGTCTGCCGAGAATATTATTTCAATGTCCGTGTCTTAATCTTAGCAAGATTGTCATCCATATTGGATCACCTGAGACAACATGGTGAGTGGCACTTAACTGCAACACATGTTCTCATATCAAACGTTTGTTAAATACCTTCGCCGACAAAGCGTGTGGGTTTTCACCGTATTCTATCTTGTGCAAAGATAATCAATGGATGGGTATGACAAATAATCGAAAAAAGGTGATTCGTCTTACGAGGACAAAAGACAAAGAAAATAGCCAACTGTGCGGCCACAATGCCTTCGTCAGGTAAAGGGAAAAAAGAAAGTGAGGGCTAGATAGGACAAATAAGAATCTAATACAATACAAAAATAAAATAAGGGTACTTCCCTAAAAAGCAGCTAAGACCTAGCACGTCTGCCGAAGAGAGACAGAGCGTCACCCGATTGCAAAGATAATCCAAGTTCATGTGTTGCCATCCTTGTCTACCGCCAGCCTGACTTGCGAAATGGCAAACTTAACCTATCTCACTACTTCAGATACTTTACTGTTGGGCCTGAAGATGTTATATAACGTAAACAACTTCGCTCTGCACAAACAGAAGTCAATGTTATTTCAAAACATGTAAAGTGCTCAGGTAATTCTAAAAGTAAAGAATTGACGAAGTAGTACAAGATATGATACGACAACCGTGTCGATGAAAGCGTAAATAATGAAAACTTTAAGAATTAGCACGTAAAAGGTGTGGTACATAATACAGCCGGAGAGAAGTGAAGACCCAAACAAAATTGAAGAGAACGAACATATTTTGTGACACTTTAGCAAGTTTGTCTGCCTCTTCCTGGCTTTAAATTTTGCAATGGGCTGGTATTCACTATATTGTGCACTTGTTTGTGCACTCTACTGTGCACTTGGCCAGGCTTTCAAGTGGGTTTATCAGATCTTTCAATCCTTTAGCATGGTGGCTCTTACGGGCTGTTATTACTGAGAGGGCATCTGTAAAGATTACTATATGTTTTTCTGCATGTGCTTTGCAATCAATAAAAGTTTCCGCTGCCTGTTTCAGAGCTTCTGCTTAAGCTTTGAAGTTACTGCATTATTTGCCAGTGGCGATTGCCGTTATGTGCATTCTATTCTTTAATTCTAGGACGATGCCATATTCATATGAACTGTTGCATATCAGATATTTAAGCCAAAATAACTTTACTATAAAACATTCCTGTGAAAAGTTAATCATAAAGTATTTATGTGACAATAATAACCATCAAATGTATATGTGACACTATTAATTGTCAAATATTTGTATAAAATGTGCTTTTAAAATACTAAGAGGTTAATTATACAATATTTGTATTATCATTTTAGCTATCAAATATGAAGGTGACTCATGTTAACTAACAAATATTTCTGTGTAATGTGTTAATCTTCAAATATTTACCATTGCATTTGGAGTATATCCATACTGGTATTACTTTTATTTACATGTATCAAATCAACAAATTGACTGTGACATTTGTCGCTGTCATTGTCTCACTTTGTAGAAAGACATAAGTGATGGGTATCTAATAGACTTGGACTTCTCCAGAATGTGCCATCGAAGTGATAGTCTATAAACAGGGCAATAGATTTAAGCCCTGGACAATATAATGCAGGGGTTGGTAACCCAGTAGCTGCGGGGATCTATGTTAGAACCACTGAGCTATCTAAAGATTTACCTGAATTAAGGTAGTAGTATACCCACAACAGATTTAAAAAAATAAAAATCCAACAATTTTCATTTTCATGCTTTAAATCATCGTCAACATGTTCTTGAACTAAAAATAATTCATAGAAGCTTAGAGATACTCTGGTTTGATAGGAATCAGTGTTTTTCTACACACACCCCCTTGAGTGATTTGCGTAGCAACCAATGTTTATAGTTGGTTACCATGTGAATAATGACCCAACATGAAGGTGCGTAATTGTAAAACTGCGAAATTACAATTATACTGAGGCAACAGGACAGCAAAGAAAATAAAGGTCATAAAGGTCCAAGAAAGTGAAGGACAAGCTAAAAATGACAACAGAGGAAATGGGTTTATCCTTATGGATGTAAAACTACTGTTTGGGTTTTTATGCGCTAACTTTAGATGTGACAAATGTTATCAGTACTCACAAATCGTCGAAGAGACAAAGAAATCAGTATCAATGTGTGAATGGTGGCATTTGTGCGTTCTATTGGAAAAGGCCACAGTGCATTGCAGAATTTTTCGATATACACAAGTCAACCCATGGCAAAGAAAGCATACAGAAGAACGCTGCACATGATCTATTCAGCAAGTAAGGTCATTGCAATGGAAAGACCCTGAGAGCACTGAAAAGGGGATTCATAGACACTGCAGCTGCAGTAGAAGGAGACCTTTATTCAACAGGAGCTCATTAAACTTCATTTTGTGAGTTCTTTTTCTGATTTTCTTTGTTTTCTCGGAATTGTCTTTTTAGCATAATTGGTGATCTTTAAAACAAGATATCTCTGGATCTGTACATTCAATTGACATGAAAATTAACACAGTTGGTTGTCATATAATCTTACAGATTCTGACCTAAAATGGATACAATTGAATTCAAAGTTTTAGTTTTATGACCATCATGCATATATAATGAGGCACAAATATCAAACATTCCAGAAATATAAATTTTGAAAATTCATTAAAAATTAACTTTTCTGTCAATCTCTGTCATTTTAGTTCATGCCCTCACGCTATATATAATAATTCAATTTGCCAAGTTTCAGTCAGATCCTTGTACAAATAACATAGTTATGATGTTTTAAAAAAGGTGTATAATTTATTCACTACGGCGGCCATATTGGATAGCTAATTTGCATAATTAATGAGGTCATTATGTGGACAATCATTTTAAGTCCATACTAACACTATACCCATGGTTGTTTGATTCTGAAAGGAAAATTTGAGTTTTTTACCCTATCAAGGTATACTACTACCTTAAATTATGTCCCTTTTCAGGTTTACATTGTGAATTTGGACTAAATGCCGCCCTATTGTAAGGTTTACTTTGCCACACGATATGCCTCCTACAATTCCAAAGATAGGGCGATAGACAGTTCAAACTAAATGATATTTGACCGAATGTTAACTGTATTTCAAACACAAGATCGATTCCTGCCTGATGCAGGTCACTAATGAAGTGATTTTCAGTAAGCTAGCTGATGCGTTTTTACTGCGAATGTTGCGAAAGTACTTTTAAACAAGGAAACACCGCACTTTTAAGTGCCGGAAGAAAAGGGATATTCCACAATTTACCTTGGTGACGAATTCCTTTTGTCCTGTCAGCCATCAAAAGATCTACCGAATGACCCACTTTAATCTTCCGGTAAATCAAGATCGATTGTCGCCGACTTTTGATAAAATGCAGTCAGAGAAATGATACATCTCGGAGGTAAAGAGTAGATTCGCCAAATCGAAAGCAGCGTTTCATGAAATGTGACAAGTATTTATGCCTCACAGTTTTGCTAGGGAAAGTAATAAGGAGAGTTCTTCAGTGTTTCAAAGAACCAACCATGTCCTTAGGAAGCAGGTCATGGACATTGAGTGAACAAGCTAGAAAATCATTGGAAGCCCATCGATGTTTTACAGAAGAATATTAAACATACCACGGACAGCTAACAAGAGTAATGAACTTGTCCTGAAAGAAGCAAGTCCTCAAAGGTATCTATCTATATCAACCATACTAGAAGAAAACAATCCACTCTCTTGGAGCACATTATGAGAAGAGTAAAGGTAAAACAAATTATAAAATAGGAACGAACGCAAGAAAAGGCGACAACGAGAAGACGATAATGCATAATTTAAGTTCGTAGCCTAGATAAAAGTCAATAACTAAATAGATAAACATGATTGGAAGCAGGAATTTCTTAAGGCGAATGATTATGTACGCCAGGTAGTGTGGTACTTGAAGTAGGTCACCTTGCCATTTTGAATACATATGTTCATTATCATCTCCTTATTCGCTCCATCTAGAGCATGATGTCATAACTGTATATTACACTTTTAAGAAGCCTACAACAATGCACAAACAATTGCAATAGTGGTTTATGCAGCACATTTTTTAACATGAAGTTGTCAGCTTTATGCCCAACCTAAAAGCAGTAACCTATTACGACATGCCTGAATTAACTATAGCCGTATTCTCTCTTTGTTCCCTTAGAGATCCCAGATTCACGATCAATAATTCTTATATTCAGGATGCCCAATTTGTTACGCAGCTGGAGTAGAGCGAGGAGAGGCGTTTATTTAAACCAATTCACCAGTAATAAAAACGTAGATATATTTGTTTTGTGTTGTATTCGACAACTTATGTAACACGTGACACAATTCAAATGGAGCGCAACCAGCAGTTTTAGGGTTCTACGTAATCTCGCTTTTGGCACCTCATGAAAACATATGGGGCACCAATCGACAGCTAATTAGTATATATATATATATATATATATATATATATATATACATATATATATATATATATATATATATATATATATATATATATATATATATATATATATACATTTTTTTTCTTGTCTTTATCCTTTATGTGGCATGTTACGACCACTTCAGCTGGTCATTACCAGGAAGCCTGTGCCAAATATTCATGTCGTTTGTAGTAGTCGTTTCTGTAGCTATTTATTTTATATGATTAGGTTGCCAGCGATATGCACGCCTTCATTTTATTGTTATTGTTGAACAGAATCGACATCATTGCACTCCTGGCAAACCCATAGCTGCTCAATCTCCCTCAGTATATTTCGAAGAGTGTGAATGCTAACTGTTCCTATAGCTATCTGGTTATAAACACGATGGATGCATTCTCTCATACGTCCATCTCTGCTGGCCTGACATTTTATGCCAAATTCCAACAGTCACTCTTTCCGTACGTAATTATTTTCAGCTCTGGACGTAATTATTTTTAAGCCCCAAAAATTTACACATACATAATTTACGTTTACTGACAATGTGTGTCTAATCATGAGTTAAGTATAACATATTATATATCAAATTAAAGTACACTGGATGAACAATATAAATCCATATGCCCTTCTAGCTAATTTTATGTTATGTTTTTGTTATAACAGATAACATGTACACGGAAAAAAGATAACTTGAAATTTTGAACAAAAATTTTCGCCTTACGTAAAGCTTGTAACATAAATTGTTATCACAATACAGTTTCACTGCTCTCTTTGTGCAGGTAATCCATTTAGAAACACAGAAAAAGTAAGAAAGTTATAGTTGATCACACAGTTTGTTCACTGTTCACATATTAGTAACATAACCTGTGTGTTTTTCGGCCATTATGGCGATACGACAAAACACGATTAAAGATGAAGATAAATGTGAAAAAATCCCTTCAAACGCAAATAAAAGACGTTGAAGCTTGTTGAAATTTGCCCAGTTTTGTGTTTACTTCCGTTCGAGATAAATTCCGGGCAGTATAAAATATCAGAATAGAAAGAAACAACGAAATAAATCAGCGTCTTTTAAAAGATCTTGCGGTCACAACGGTCGGCCATTGCGTCTTTTAAAAGATCTTGCGTACGGAATCAGTTAACCTGAATTCTTCATCTATTGCAGGTGATCATTAATTGTTCTCAGTAACTCTCCCTTATCCATATCCAGTGTCTCCCACTGTCGGTGCTCTTGATGCTAGTGTGTCAGCTCTCTAATTACGCATACTTCTGCATGACCAGGACAGTAGATCCACACCAGCTCCTGCAGATTCGAAGTTTTCCATTCATGCCTTAACCAACCATTTTGAACCTTTCGAAGCATGGACTGAGAATCTGACACAATGACTACCTTTGTTAGTAAAGTTTCAGGTAGCCACCTTAAGGCTGCAGTAGCTGCCTCTACCTCCAATCTCATGCTGGAAGTTGTTATCTTGTACGCCGCGCTATCATTCTGCCCTTTACCCTAGCAGAGAAGCCCAAACTTTATTTTAGTCACCTTTTATATTTTACCAGCTCAGCAGAAATGAACAATAGGTAATCTTTATACTTCGCACAGGCCACACCACATTGGGAGTCCATCTGTTCAAAAAGCTAAAGATGGGAACTCCCGATGAGTGTAAGTAACTGCGGAGATGCCGACAACCGGAATCTGACCATTGCTTTCGTTGAACATTTTAAAGTTGACGTCTGAAAGTGACAGGAAAAAACCATCAAAAACAAACTGTGAGGTCTTTCATATTTGGACATGAGCCCTAATATAACCAGTGAACCCTAAAAGAGGCAACATTTTATTACAAAAAATAAGGAGAATATATTCGTCAGCTCTTAATAATATTGCCGAGTAAGCTCTAGTTCCATTTTTTCTTTGTCTCCTCACACACATTATATATATATATATATATATATATATATATATATATATATATATATATATATATATATATATATATATATATACAGGTAAGAAGCACCTAATACGTATATATGTACCTGTAAGCCGCACCTCTAACGTAGATATGGATCAGTGTCGTGAATTATTCTAATCCCCATATATAAATTAAAACGTAAATGCAAAGCCTAACAAATAAATTTAATAAAAGGAAAGAAGAATGGTAAAGAACAGTGCTGTCACAATGACTGTACTCGACATTCCCCTTGTTTTCTACTTCGTCTGCAAATTGTAACGCTTTCACGTTGATAGTAAAAGCCTACTGTATTATTACCCGCTTTCTTCAATGAAACGTGTACTGTATTTCTTGGGAAAACCTTGAGATACGCAAGCTGATCAATGACCTAAATTTAATATTTCATTCATTCCATTTTATACACGGCGTAACTAAAAGACAGATGGACTAAAGGATAGCGAGAAGGGAGAGGCAGAAAGCGGGGACACGTGCAACACTAAACACGCGTCGCGCGATACACAATTGCTGCCATCACGCGTGTAAGGCCACATGCACTAACTTTATTTCAAATCGACAGTGATAAAATTCACTACCCTTCCCGGAGTTAGGTTTTAAAATCCTGAAAAACGCTTATTGGGAATTATGACATTATACCGGTTTACGTTTGAAAACATGACAGTACCCAGACACCACATGGGGATTGAAGTGAACAGGAGGTGGTAGAAAATGCACATTTTGAACGCAGCCACCTAGCTCCCTTACATTGAGATATTTGGATTCCTTAGGGTTTGCTGACAAAGAATACTATATTCATTGCCAGTCAACGAAACTGTTTATTATTATTTCCATGAATTGTGGTAAGCTTGAAATATTCAATATCTTTTAATGAAAATTGAATGTAAATTGATAATTTATGTCTGTATATATGTGTGGTTCAGTAGCGAACATGATGTAAAGCCTATAGTGCTCCAGCCTGAACAGAAGGTGTCGGAGGAAAGTAAAACTGCATGGAATGGCCAAACAGTACACTGACACCTAGATTATTAACTAGAAAGAAATAATGCTGGAATTGCAGAGGCGTAGTAACCATTAGGGAGGGAAATACTGGTATAAAGTATTTCAGATGAAGCTGACAGTTGGCCTAACGCTCTGAACTCAATGTTTGTGATGTATTGTGCTCAGTGTAGAAATGGAGTATAAATTAGTTCTGACGTAGAAGGTACAACCTCCTTGTTTCAGGGACCGTGGTCTTAAAGTTATTGAGCAGCACCTGGTCAGAGCTTTGCTGAAGCCAGAGGTGGACAGCATACTCCTTGGTCCATATAGCAACCAGTGGGGTGGCTCCAGAACTCATTTAAATAATCGAGCAGAGGAGTCTTTTACTGCAGTCATCACGCAAGATAAGAGAGTGTGGCCATGGAGCTCAACATTATGTACCCCATCTTAAAATGACATTATAAACTAAAATTAAGAGGGGAATTTAATTGTTTTAATACCAGGAACTGAGAACATCTCCAATACTAGTTCCAATAGAAACAAACTATTGAAGTCATGATGACAAATACCAACAGAGCTTGAACAAAACAAAACCAGTATTACCTCATATTACCACTACACAACTGACACACATAGGATACCATTAATAATATATGTCACTACAAGAATCATATTAATAAATTCTGTACATATAACTTGTAATTAAAATTGATTGTGATTCCTGGTTCCCTTTGTATTTGAATCAGGACACATATACATTCATGACAGCACTGAATACATATTGTTATTTGAAAAGTTATCAGTGACTCCGTTAAGACATCCTCTTAGAGTGTTATATGTATGTGAGTGTCACAGTGTTGTCAAGAGTGGTGGAATAAATTAAATTGTTTATCTGTCTGTTGTTGTTATGACTTACACTTCATCATACACATACCCTAGACATATAACGTAGTCATCACACTATTCCAGAATAATTCTGACTGAGGTATACATATGTGGCAGTAAGTAAGGTTATCTATAATACACTACTCTTATTAGATATAGATACCTTCACAGCTGATCTCAGTCAGTACACTAAGTCCCCTATAAATATTTATAACATCCCACTTTACCACATATATTGGGGGCTCGTCCGGGATTTTGAATCTTTCCCTATTACAAATATTGGGGGTAACTCACTTCAGGGAATAATAAGAATTAAAAGGTATCCTTGGGTGAAAATAAATAAGGTTGAGCTCACAGTGCCTGTGTTGTCTTGAGTTAATTAGTCATAGATAAAATTGTTTGGACATTTATCTGTTAGACAATGGCCGACCTGGCAAAATTTCAATCTGCTGCTGTACAGACTGCGAAAGAGTTAGGAATGGACGGGCAAATTATGATTTCTTATGTCACTGCTGAATGTGACAAATATATTGAACGGGAAGAAAGAAGATTAGAAAAAGAGGCCGAAAGAAAATTAGAGGCTGAGACTAAGAGGTTGCAGATTGAGGCTGAGGCTAAGAGGTTGCAGATTGAGGCTGAGAAATTGGAAGCAGAAGAAAGAAGATTGACTGCAGAAAGAGAAGAAAAGAGATTAGCTGCAGAAAGGGAAGAGAAGAAATTAGCTGCAGAAAGAGAAGAAAAGAGATTAGCTGCAGAGAGGGAAGCAGAAAAGGAGGAGAAGAGATTACAAAGGGAACATGAGTTACGACTAAGGGAGTTTGAGTTTCAGGGCCATGCTCCTGAAAATGGTGCCAGTCCCTTTGCCTCTGATGCCACCGCTAGCCAGGGAGCCTCAACCTCAGCTATGAATTTTCATTTAGATCATTTTGTTGAGAAAGACGATGATATAGAGAGCTATCTAAATAGGTATGAACTATTAGCTACCACATATGGGTTAGAGAGAGAAAGGTGGAGCTTAAAGTTATCTCAAGGACTTCGTGGGGCAGCTTATGAAGTTTTTGCAAAAATGAGCAGAGGTGATCAGGAAAATTATGACATGCTAAAGCAGGCTCTTTTGTTAAGATATGAAAAGAATGCAGAATTTTATAGGAAAAAATTTAGGAATGCTAAACTACTGTCAGGTGAAACCTATCACCAGTTCTCTGCACGAATAGAGACATACTTGGAGAAATGGACTTCTCTGGGGAAAACCCAAGATCTTAAGGAAATGGTCCTTATAGAGCAATTAAGAGAGTCCATGGCTCCAGACCTGAGAAAGTTTCTCATGGAACAAGGTGCAGAGAGGCTGGGTGAGTTGCTAAATGTTGCTGAAAGGTATCAAGCAGCTCAAGCAGAGGTAACAGGTAATAAAAAGAAACAAGTGGATAACTTTAGGGCACCACAGAACTTTAATAAATTTGATCCTAGGGATCAAAACAAAGGTAAGCACTAGTTTGATAGGCCACGGTATGAAAATAAAAATAAAACCCCACAATTCGATGAAAGGAAATATGATGAAAGAAAATCTTTCAACCAAGGAAAAAGGTGGTGTAAAAATTGTCAGATGGACAATCATGACACTGACCGTTGCAGAAGGAAACCTGTGTATATGGCCACCCTTCAGGTCAGGTCGACCTCAAGACAGGAGGAGGATATTATGTTAGATACCACTCCAGAAGAGATGAGGAAGGCACAGGCTGGGGATAAAACACTCAAGCCTTGTTTCAGAAAATTGTCAACTTGTCATACAACTCCAGGCAAGGGAGATTTTTACATGAAAAACAAGTTGATGTATAGGAAGACTGGAGCTAGATCCAAAGGTCAGGGACAGCTGGTACTTCCTAAAAGATATAGGGCAGACTTAATAAGGAGCCTACATGTGAAACCAGATGGGGACCATGAGAAAATAGGTACCATCATTCAAAAGGTTGCTCACAATTATTATTGGCCCAAAGCAAGATGGGACATTGAGAATTTTGTAGAAAGGTGTAGCATAGCACATGAGGGAACCCCCACAAGTGGGAACATTGATCAGGACCTGGACACGCCACGGGGCAAAATTAGGCCTGATAATAAAAAGAAAAATAGATTTGATAAAGTGGACCAAAGGGAATGGGAAGCCCCTTTTCACGGACAAGCTTCACTTAACTGTTTTACAATGGCCACTATGCGGAGAGTGCAAAAAGATGTCTTACCCCAGGATAAGCCGAAAATCCCTCAATCGGACTTAAACAAACTGGAGGAAGAGGATGTAGAGAGGAAATCTCTCATCAAGAATTTTAAGTGGGGAGAAAGCCCCAAAAGAAAAATTGGTAGCGGTCGTTTTGTGCATGATAATTCTGGGAAGAAAAATCATCACTTCAGCGCTTCGAGTGGAAGAGACCATACCGGTGCATGGACAAATAGGTCCACAAAATTAAAGGTCCATATGTAGCTTTGTTAAGAACGTGGACTGATGAAAAGGCAGAGGAAATCATTACATCTTCATACCAATATGTGAATGAGCTGACCACTCGTTTAAAAACTGGCTGGAAACTTGCCAATGAAAATTTGAAACAAGCCAGGAAGAAACATGCTGCCTATTATAACAGGAAGGCGAAAGACAGAGATTTGGCTGTGGGAGAGAAGGTACTGCTTCTTCTCCCCGGGAGTCAGAATAAGTTACAGATTGGATGGCAAGGTCCATATACAGTTTTAGAGAAGGTGTCTAGAACAAATTATAAGATAGATAAGAAGGGGAAAGAAAAAATCTATCATGTGAATCTCCTGAAGAAATATTTGGAAAGAGAACATCAGGAAGAGACACACTTGTTGACCTTGTCCATCGCCATGGAGATGAAAAAGGAACCACTTTCATCATTTGAATATCCATTACACCCCTGTGAGACAGCAGCACAGGTGAAAATCAGTACACATTTAACAAAAACTCAGAAAGAGAGAGTGCAACAGGTTCTAAATAATCATGCAGAGGTGTTAACAGACCGACCAGGGCATACAAACCTATTGGAATATGATATGAAACTGATAGACCCCACACCTGTCTGTATGAAACCATATTCGATTCCGTTTGCTAAGGAGAAAGCTTTGAATGAAGAGATAGACTATCTATTGAAGGAAGGAATTATTTCACACAGTGAATCCTCATATAGTTCCGGTGTTGTACTCTTAAGGAAGCCCTCTGGAGAACATAGACTCTGTATAGATTACAGGAGACTGAATGCTATTACAGAAGGACAGGTGGATCCATTGCCGGATACAAATCAGCTGTTTGCCAGACTAAATAAAGCTAAATATTTCTCAAAAGTGGATCTGAGTAAAGGATACTATCAGATTCCAGTAAAGCCTGAGGTTAGACCATACCTAGCTTTTAGTACCTCAGAAGGACACTATGAGTTTAATAGATTGCCATTTGGATTGAAGAATGCGCCTAGTGTCTTCTCTAGAATGATGAGAAAATTATTGGACCCTCTGAATAATCCATGTATAACAAATTTCATGGATGATATCCTTATAGCAACAGAAACATTTGAGGAATACATTGACTCTCTGAAGATGCTGTTTGAGCGACTTAGGGAAACAAATTTAACAGCCCGACCAACCAAATGTTGCGTTGGATGTAAAGAATTAGAATTTTTGGGACACACAGTTTATCAGGGAAACATGACCCCTGACCCAAAGAATTTTGAGAAACTAAAGAAAGCCCCGAGACCACAAACCAAGAAGGACGTGAGATCCTTTGTCTCATTATGTGGTTTCTACCAGAAGTATATCAAAAACTTTAATTCCATATGTGCACCGTTAACTGATTTGACACGTAAAGGACATCCAGATCGCATTACATGGACACCACAATGTGAAATGGCTTACCAAGAATTGAAGGAAAAGCCCACAAGTAAACCTATTTTGAAATTACCTGACTTAAGTCAAGAATTCATAGTAAGGACGGATGCCAGTAATATTGGGTTAGGTGCAACTCTACTACAGAAATCAGATGCATTGGATGGGGAATTAAGCCCAGTGGCATATGCTAGCAGGAAGTTGAATAAAGCTGAAATCAACTACTCAACTAGCGAAAAAGAATGTCTTGCAGTAATATGGGCAATAAAGAAATTCAATATTTATCTGTATGGGAAGGCATTTAAGTTGCAAACGGATCACAAACCTTTATCGTTTCTAACCCAGGCTAGGCATGAGAACTCTAGGTTACTCCGATGGTCCTTGCTTTTGGCTCCCTATAATTTTAGCATTGAGTATATATCTGGAAAAACAAATTTGGGAGCGGATTTTTTAAGCCGCCATCCGTGTGATGAGAATCACCGTAAACCCCAGAAATAATAATAATAAATTTCTCTATGTGTATATAGAATAAAGGACTGACATATAATGTCTGTTTTAAGAGGGGAGATGTCGTGAATTATTCTAATCCCCATATATATAAATTAAAACGTAAATGCAAAGCCTAACAAATAAATTTAATAAAAGGAAAGAAGAATGGTAAAGAACAGTGCTGTCACAATGACTGTACTCGAAATTCCCCTTGTTTTCTACTTCGTCTGCAAATTGTAACGCTTTCACGTTGATAGTAAAAGCCTACTGTATTATTACCCGCTTTCTTCAATGAAACGTGTACTGTATTTCTTGGGAAAACCTTGAGATACGCAAGCTGATCAATGACCTAAATTTAATATTTCATTCATTCCATTTTATACACGGCGTAACTAAAAGACAGATGGACTAAAGGATAGCGAGAAGGGAGAGGCAGAAAGCGGGGACACGTGCAACACTAAACACGCGTCGCGCGATACACAATTGCTGCCATCACGCGTGTAAGGCCACATGCACTAACTTTATTTCAAATCGACAGTGATAAAATTCACTACCCTTCCCAGAGTTAGGTTTTAAAATCCTGAAAAACGCTTATTGGGAATTATGACATTATACCGGTTTACGTTTGAAAACATGACAGTACCCAGACACCACATGGGGATTGAAGTGAACAGGAGATATTTGGATTCCTTAGGGTTTGCTGACAAAGAATATGTAAAACGTTACGCAAATAGTCTAGGAATTACCAAGTTATGGCCAAAATAAAATAGTGGGGGTGCCTGACAGCATGAAATCATTTCTGCTCATAAAATTTTTTTATAACGTGTTTGAAGAAACATTACGTTACGGAAATAGCCTACCATGTTAACTCCTATTTGATTGGAGCGCAACAAATGAAAGACTAAACACGATTGGTCGGAGTATAAATACTATCTTGTGTTGTCAGGGGAAACGTGAGAAAGGGGTACTTTTTTGAAAAGATGTGTAGACGTGGTGTGATTGGGTAGAGCTGCGAATATACTCAATTCAGAGCGTCTGTTCATTGCCACATCTTGTAATAAACCTACTAAGAAGCAGTGCGTTGAGCACCAGTGTATATTTTTTTATAAAATAAAGCCTGGGACATCGGCAGATCGGAGTTGTGCTATATTCATTGCCAGTCAACGAAACTGTTTATTATTATTTCCATGAATTGTGGTAAGCTTGAAATATTCAATATCTTTTAATGAAAATTGAATGTAAATTGATAATTTATGTCTGTATATATGTGTGGTTCAGTAGCGAACATGATGTAAAGCCTATAGTGCTCCAGCCTGAACAGAAGGTGTCGGAGGAAAGTAAAACTGCATGGAATGGCCAAACAGTACACTGACACCTAGATTATTAACTAGAAAGAAATAATGCTGGAATTGCAGAGGCGTGGTAACCATTAGGGAGGGAAATACTGGTATAAAGTATTTCAGATGAAGCTGACAGTTGGCCTAACGCTCTGAACTCAATGTTTGTGATGTATTGTGCTCAGTGTTTGCTGAAGCCAGAGGTGGACAGCATACTCCTTGGTCCATATAGCAACCAGTGGGGTGGCTCCAGAACTCATTTAAATAATCGAGCAGAGGAGTCTTTTACTGCAGTCATCACGCAAGATAAGAGAGTGTGGCCATGGAGCTCAACATTATGTACCCCATCTTAAAATGACATTATAAACTAAAATTAAGAGGGGAATTTAATTGTTTTAATACCAGGAACTGAGAACATCTCCAATACTAGTTCCAATAGAAACAAACTATTGAAGTCATGATGACAAATACCAACAGAGCTTGAACAAAACAAAACCAGTATTACCTCATATTACCACTACACAACTGACACACATAGGATACCATTAATAATATATGTCACTACAAGAATCATATTAATAAATTCTGTACATATAACTTGTAATTAAAATTGATTGTGATTCCTGGTTCCCTTTGTATTTGAATCAGGACACATATACATTCATGACAGCACTGAATACATATTGTTATTTGAAAAGTTATCAGTGACTCCGTTAAGACATCCTCTTAGAGTGTTATATGTATGTGAGTGTCACAGTGTTGTCAAGAGTGGTGGAATAAATTAAATTGTTTATCTGTCTGTTGTTGTTATGACTTACACTTCATCATACACATACCCTAGACATATAACGTAGTCATCACACTATTCCAGAATAATTCTGACTGAGGTATACATATGTGGCAGTAAGTAAGGTTATCTATAATACACTACTCTTATTAGATATAGATACCTTCACAGCTGATCTCAGTCAGTACACTAAGTCCCCTATAAATATTTATAACATCCCACTTTACCACAATCAGCAAAGTTTTTACAATAAAGCAGAACTAAATAATTCAGGTTCGGGGGCGGATGGGGGGGGGGGGGAGTGCTGTTTATATATCAGTAATTATTCCACTATCAGGTGCTGAAGCAGGAGGCGGGACTGCTTCATTTAAATAATTTGTGATCTAGAGGTTACAGCTGTTCATTTTAATAGATAATGAATGTATAGATAATAGAAGGTATAACACGGTCAGCGATGTGGAATTGATGACAAGAATCGACAAGTGCCAGTGGAACAATAGATGATGAATGAAAAGTTGCAGGCGGTGGATGGGACCCACATTAAAGGAACCTGGTGATAACATTACAAGGAAGTCCTTATTTTAAATCATAAGGGTTAGTGAGGTAGAAGAAGACGAAAAACACACGAAGAAAGGAACAACAGAGAAAAAATATATATATATATATAGACACAGTCATTATAAATATGGTGAGCGATTTCAATACCTGCATACAGAATGCTGAGGAGCCGGAAGACTGGCTACACAATTACCTTCGGCCACTTCCTAAACCTGGCAAAGACACTACACTGCTCAACAGCTATCGAATTATCACACTAAATAATGTCTTTGGTAAATTACGTGATAAGATAGTTGCTAGACAAGTAATGAGCAGCCTCGAAAATGCGCACATCCTTCCTAATTACCCTTGTAGCTATAGGCCTATGAAAACAACATGGAGTAACGCTGGAACGTGTGCGTACGACGTGTATGAGGAATTCCAGGGTAAAAGAGAAACGGTGGCTGTTGCAATTGACTTAGAGGATGCTTATAACAGTGTGGACTTTGCAACCCTAATAGACTGTATAATGGCATGTGGTGTAAACCCTCGGATAACAGGGTGGATAGCAGCTGCCTTAATGGAGAGATCAGTTGCATTTCGCTTGGGAACATGGACATCAGAAGCAATGCGCATTTGCCCGGGACTACCCCAGGGTTCTCCACTATCACCAGTGCTGTTTAACATCTACACAGCAAAAGTAGCAACCTTTCAACCAACAGGACTGGGACGAACATTAACTTTCACAGATGACATACTCATGTACAGAACTGGCTCAGACATACAGGAAATGGTCCAAGACATACAAGAGACACTACAGGCGGTTTCTAAATGGTGTGAGGAAAGCGGATCAAAGGTCAATCCCAACAATGCCTGTGTGATGTGGTGCTCTTTGAACATCTCTAAAGTGAAAGCAGACCTTCCAGACATCACTTTCAATGGGCAGAACATTGAAAGGCAAGACAGGCTGAAGTATCTGGGAGTAACGTTTGATCGTGGGCTATCATTCAAGTATCATGTCGAACTGATCATACAGAAGTGCAAGCTACGACTGGCAGCCTTAAAAACAATGGCTGTTGCGCTCTTGGAACAGAGACTATTGTTTCTCCTGTATCATCAGCTCGTGATTTCAGTACTCGAGTACGGGCTAAGAGTATTCACGCTGGCAGTGTCACAATGTGAACGACTGGAACGCATTCAATATGAAGGGATACGACTAGTTTTGGTCTATGCGCATGATACTCCCATTGTGACATTGAGATACATGCTTGGATTACTGTCGATTAAATCCAGATATGCGATAGCCCAGGCAAAAGCATATATCCGGGTAACCCCCGATAAAAGACATGAGAATGTAGCTGACATCAAAGGAGCAATAATCAAGAGGGGAACGTCATAGATGCCATACGCAGAGGCTACGATTGGTCAGGTGATCAGGGTTGAAAATGTATCCAAAAGGGAAGAGTGGAGTTAGTCAGGGGAGAACTGGATAAACTACCAGCAGGTCATCATTAACCTTGGCAGAGAGTGCAGATCTTGCGGCAATGGAAAAGCAGAGTTGGAGATTAATCAGCTGATAAGTGATAATGCTGGGGATGATGACGCCATTGTGTACACTGATTGGTCTGTAGTGCGTGGTGAGAAAGCAGGATGGGGCTTCTCTGTGAAAATAAAGGGCAGGGTCGTCGTTGAACAGAGTGGAGCCTACATGACAACAACCTCCAGCATGAGAATGGAGGTAGAGGCAGTTACTGCAGCACTGAAGTGGCGGTCTGAAACTCCATCAACCAGGGCAGTTATATTGTCAGACTCTCAAGCCATGCTTCGGAAAGTTCAGAACGGATGGCTGCGGCAGGAATAGAAAGCATCAATAGAATCCATAAGTCTTCAAGAACTGGTGTGGATCTACTGTCCTGGTCATAAATAGGTACGTGGCAATGAGAGAGCTGACAGATTGGCCTCGAGAGCACCCATAGTGGGGACACTGGACATGGATAATGGAGAGATAGTAAGGGCTATTAATGATCGCCTGCTGGATAATGACACTGCAATGGATGAATCAACAAGGCTGCGGCTGTTGGAGTTTGGCATCAAAGGTGGGACTAACAGAAATGGACGTGAGAGAGGATGAATCAGTCGTATGTACAACCAGCGTGCTACAGCTACAATTAGCATTCATACTCTTCGACAGATGGCACAGGAAGAACAGCTAAACATGAACTTGTTGAAGGTGTATGCTCCGAAGAAGCAGGAGGTAATAATGACGATGATTATGAAGATGCTTTTGAAGATATTTTAGAGTTGGCAGACTAGGAGCTAGATATTTTAGAGTTGGCAAACTAGGAGCTAGATATTTTAGAGTTCGCAAACTAGGAGCTAGATATTTTAGAGTTGGCTTTTAGAGTTGGCAAACTAGGAGCTAGATATTTTAGAGTTCGCAAACTAGGAGCTAGATATTTTAGAGTTGGCAAACTAGGAGCTAGATATTTTAGAGTTGGCAAACTAGGAGCTAGATATTTGAGAGTTGGCAGACTAGGAGCTAGATATTTTAGAGTTGGCAGACTAGGAGCTAGATATTTTAGAGTTGGCAGACTAGGAGCTAGATATTTTAGAGTTGGCAAACTAGGAGCTAGATATTTTAGAGTTGGCAGACTAGGAGCTAGATATTTTAGAGTTGGCAAACTAGGAGCTAGATATTTTAGAGTTGTCAGACTAGGAGCTTGATATTTTAGAGTTGTCAGACTAGGAGCTTGATATTTTAGAGTTGGCAAACTAGGAGCTAGATATTTTAGAGTTGGCAGACTAGGAGCTAGATATCACACCTTAGAATGTAAACTGACAATATGTGTCATCATCATCTTCAACACCTTATGTTCAATAATTCAAATGAGTAGGGTTTAATCTTCGTCCATCTCTTATTTCTCCACAGACTCTACCTGTACACCAGGCCTGTACGGACGCGAGTGTGAGTACAGGTGTAACTGTGCAGACCACAATGACACGTGTTTTGTTAGTACTGGGGGTTGTCCTTTTGGTTGTCGTCCTGGATTCCAAGGCGAAAGCTGTAATAAAGGTAAGCCGTTGAAAAAGCTGCCGCGTGAAGTTCGCAGGTGTAAGGGATGACGTAACGAAAGATTAGGATTATTGGAGCAGATTGTAACAAGTGGCTGAGATATGAGATTATACGTGGGACAGGCAACCTCTTCATTTAAAAACAATTGACATTTATACCACCGCTGCACGTGTTTTGTTTTCAAGGATTAAATCTGCAGTTGTGAGTCCATGCTTCATATGGAGCGAGAAATGAGATTAAGATGTTGCTGTTGATAACGATGATGCTAGATAATGGTTTCATTATTTGTGCTCGTGTCTTGTGCTATCGACTAAAATAAGCTGGACGCATGTTGTTTGATCTGTGTTTAAAAATGGGAAGGAAAGAGTTACAGTGAATGTAACAGGCTTACGAATATTCGTTTTTTTTTCCATGCCCGAAAATTAGAAACATCACCATAATTGCATTCTCTACTATCTCAAGTACCATGCTAGCTTGGGCTGGTGATCATGTCACTTCGCAGCTTCATATTGCCAGTGCTGATTATCAATTCTGTTGTAGAATTCTTAAAATGCTCACTTGCGACAGATTGTCTTGTATCTTCTCTCTTTGTCGACAACTTCGTATTTTAAATTTTTTCTTCGTTTTGACGAGGCGCCATCTTCACTAATTATTAATAGAAAAGACCTTGCGGTCGGTTTTCATATTCCAACAATCCTCTCTGTTATAACACAATATTTCGACGTTCTTCTTGTCACAGCACATCCAACGAAAGTCGATTGCTTCCTTCCATTATGGCTAACAAGCTTCCTTTACATACTGGCTTCGTACCGGATGTCTTCGTTACGCTTTTTAATTCACCATGGCATTCTTAACAACATTCTTCTATTAAAGACAATGTCCATGGTTACGATTAATATTTCTGCCTATCTACTAACTGTACATGATTCACTTCCATATATCAGTATAGGCTTAAATAGCATGGAAGAAAAACTTTTTTATTATGAAAGATTGAAGGTAAACTAATAAACAGAGGACGCTTCGTGAGAACAAAAAGGATTGAAGAAAAAGATATACAGATGACGAAAAAAAGACAAGATACCTAACCCTCTCACTTCTTGGCATAGAGTGAAGTCAACAACATAATTTATAATCAGTTCTGGAGACAGGAGGTTTTGGAGAGACATGAAATATACTTGACATTAACATGTAACACATGATAGTTCGGATCTGTTTGTCACCACACAAGGTTTACAATAGCTTGGGAGAAAGGACGGCTAAGATCTCATAGTCAGTAATTATATTGTTTTATATTAGCATGTGACAAAAGTTGGTTCGGATCTGGTTGTAAACATAAATATTGTTTTTATATTAGCATGTGACAAAGGTTGGTTCGGATCTGGTTGTAAACATAAATATTGTTTTATATTAGCATGTGACAAAAGTTGGTTCGGATCTGGTTGTAAACATTTTAAAGATTTTTTATTTATTTTGTGTTTATTTAATTTATTTTTTTGGTTGTAAAACAAAATATTGTTTTATTTTAGCATGTGACAAAGGATGGTTCGGGTCTGGTTGTCAGTATAAATGTCGCTGCCTTAACAACGCATGTGACGTAGTTGCAGGTTCGTGTACTAATGGCTCTGCCTGCCAGAGTGGATGGTTTGGCCCAGCATGCCAGTATGGTAAGTTTAGAATCTACGAGTTTAATGGGTATAACATTGTGTTCTACTGTGTATTTAATCAGACAAAAAGACAGAGGGATAGACTGACATACAGATTTGCGCTCATAGCATCATCATTACTCTACTTTTCCCTAAAGAACACAAACCTACAATAAATTAATATCAAGCCTTCCGTGTCACGTGTTCACGATTTTTTAATGTCTTTTTTATCACTTTCAGTCCTAATGACATTTCTCTTCCCCGTATGTGTTCTGACTTCCTCTACCTTTTTCACCTTGGGGTGTCAAGAATAAAGATTGCATTGTAATGCTAGCAGTAGGTTTCCTCATTGTGTTTACTATCCATTGCCAGTGTATTCTTGTCACCTGTTGTTTCACTGGCAACGGTCTAATGGTGATTTTTCCCACATTGATGATCTAGTTATAAAATTTCAGTTCGACTATCTTTTCTATCCTTCGTTCTTGTAAGTTTGCAACACTGCGTATATGAATGTGACAGTGCGAAGACGATGTGTGAAGAAGAATAAGAATTTGTGTGTAATGTTGTCGTCACTCTCTCTGGCCTACTTTCACACACGTTCCGCAGTCACAGAAAAACTCTCTTGATGACAGGGGTCCCACTTTTATTAATGAAACCCAATCAGGTAGCATTTGAATCATACGGAAACAATGTTGTCCACAAGTTTACTTTGAAGGCAATTCCTAAGCAACACCATATAACCAAGCTATTTAGTATTCTCTACGTAACACCATATAATAACCCAGCACAGACTGCTGGACTCTCTGAAATAAAATGAAACAAAATAAACTAGCATCGTACTAATGGACAAACATCATCTGCGTTTTAATAAATCGTACATATGTGTGAAAAATATGCAAGTACATGCACTTAAATGTCCATGTGTGTGTGTATGTGTGTTGTGTGTAGTGTTACACATGTGTGAAAATATGCCAATAGATGCGCTTAAATGACCATGTGTGTGTGTGTGTGTGTTCATGCAGGTCTGCGTATATGTGTAATCATACAATAAACATACCTCAGTCAACAATAATGTCTTCATACTCATACTAAATAATAATTACATCATCACGCGAGAGAAAACTTAAATGAAGCACTTCTATCTATGATGAAATATTATACACAACTCACAGGTCTAAATTACATCAAATTATCAGTATCTTAGAGGCCTAGCTGCTCTAAAGAACAAGCAGACATACAAGGGCAGTCCAAAAAGAAACCGAACTTTAAAACAAACAAATTTATTAATATGCTTACAACTTAATCAGACTTGTCTTCTTCAAAATATACCCCTCCTCTACTTATACACCGCTCTCAACGTGTTTTCTATTCTGGAACGCATCCTGCAATTCGTTATGTGGAATGGTGCGTAGGTCTTGTCGCGAATTTTCTCCTATCTCTTCTATCGTTTGAAATCGGCGACCTTTAAGGATGGATTTCAACTTCGGGAATAAAAAAAAGTCCGCAGGAGCCAAATCTGGAGAGTAGTGTGGCTGCGGGACTAGAGTCATCCCGTGCTTTGCCAAAAATTCAGTGATAAGGAGCGACGAGTGAGCGGGTGCATTGTCATGATGCAGCATCCAGGTCTTGTTTCTCCACTCTTCAGGCCTCTTTCGTCGCACAGCCTCCCTCAAACGATTCAGGACATTCAAGTAAAACTGTCCGTTGACTGTCTGACCACGTGGAACAAACTCATGATGAACGATGCCCTTCCAATCAAAAAAGACGATCAACATCACTTTCTGAACGTGATCGTCGTCCGTTGACGTGGAAGGCCGTCCAGTTTTGGGGTCGTCTTTGATGATCAAGCAAGTGGGAGGCTAAAGCTCAAGTCACCGCTACACACCACCACTATCGCGAGTCTGCTGTGTTGGCATGTTGGCGCCCTATTTAAGAAGTTCTGTTTCTTTTTGGACAGACCTCGTATACTCTATTCTTACAGCTCTATACTAAATGTACTAGGCATATGCTACTTACGGAGCTAGAGTGTACGCTAATCTTTCTCTCACAATAATCACTGATGTAAAATTAACCACACTCACGACTCACAAGAATACAATATAACTATTACTTAACACTACACAAATAATAATAATAATGGTAATAAATACACACTTGTATACAGCGCAATGTGACACTAGAATTCCTCTTATACATTCACTTTAGTACTTTACACATTTAACACAGTCTCACAGTTGAAAATAACGATGAGATATACGTGAAATTACACTTACAAACACATAAGTCGCCAGTCAGCTTCTATAAAACTGTTATACATAGACAAACTCTAAAAAGAAATAACTCTTAAACCTGAAACGTCTAATATTACTAAATCGAGGAAGTGGAGGAGAACTGCGGTAAGACGTGGAATACAATGGATGGGTTTGAAAAAAAATCGAAAAAAGGTGATTCGTCTTACGAGGACAAAAGACAAAGAAAATAGTCTACGTTACGGCCACAAGGCCTTCGTCAGGAAAGGAAAGAAAGTGAAGGCTAGATAGGACACATAAAAACTTAATAAAATAATAAAATAAAATAAAATAAAATAAAACCTAGGTACTTCCCTGAAGGCAAGAACCGAAATCCTATCAAAATCGCTGTCTGCTGATGAGCGCGTGGCTGAACAGGAAGTGACTTCCGCCGCCGGATGTACACAATATATACTAAGAAACAGTTTCTTTGTATGTATTGTGTACATCCGGCGGCGGAAGTCACTTCCTGTTCAGCCACGCGCTCATCAGCAGACAGCGATTTTGATAGGATTTCGGTTCTTGCCTTCAGGGAAGTACCTAGGTTTTATTTTAATACCGCACATGAAGACGATCTGGCTATTTCTCAGCTCTGGCCCAAGCCTCTCACTGTTTCAGTTTAAATCTTCATCGCCACCCCTGTACCACATGGTAGCCACGTCAAAATGGCAGAGAAAGCTCCACCCATCCCTCTAGGGGGCAAATCAGGAGTCCTATGCTCAGTATGGATGACATGAAATCACATATTAGCAAAGATTATCTTTCTAAATGTCCACAATTCAAGTTCCGCCCACTGGTCGTTACATTCCCACGATATCTCTTGCCTGGAGTCACACATCACGGTTTCTTGCTCAACAAGGTGTGTTCTCAGACAGCGCCAGGATGTCTAACAACCGAGGTCATTCTCCAATTATATCTTCTGCGTCTCACACGTCTGTCTTCTTCACGGATGGCAAAGGTGTGTTTCGTTTAGATCGCCCATTCCCGTGTGAGAATGCCAGCATGAGCACAAATATACACCGTAGACAAGATAAACAACAATTACGCCGTCTAAAATTGCACCTTTCTGGCCACACCGTCACATGAAGGTACAACATGTTCACAATGTTTCACACAGTTGTGCTAAAAAAAAGTGGAGTTGCCATGGGCACCAAGATGGGTCCCAGTTATGCCTGCCTCTTCATGGGCTACCTGGAGTATCAGGTGTGGAAGCAGAATCCTGGACCTTTTCCATTGATGTATCATAGATACATCGATGATGGCATAGGTCTCACCGATATGCCAGAGGTTGACCTATCTAGGTTCATTAATTTCATTAACAACTTCCAACCTGCGATCCAATTCACCTCTCACATCTCCACTGTCTCTGTTAATTTCCTTGACATTGTGGTCACTATCACTCCGCTCCACCTCACCACTTCGGTGTACTACAAACCCACCGATGCACACAGTTCCTCCTTTATACTTCCTCTCATCCTCCGGCTTGTCGGGACTCCTTGCCTTTCTCACAACTTCTCCGCCTCCGTCGGTTATGCCAAGATGATGACAACTTTCTATGCCGAGCACAAGAAATGTTGGACTTCTTCCGTAACAGACAGTATTCAGAAGATGTTCTTACCTCTGCCTTAGAACGTGTTCTCCCTATCTCACGTGTAGAGGCCCTCAAACCCCGCCAAAAAACCTCCTCTGATAGAGTCAAGTTAATAATGACCTATCACCCTCACAGCATTGCTGTCAAAAGGATCCTGTTTCGCCACCTACCTCTCCTCCAAGCTGACCCAGTGGCGCGGGAAGCATTTAGTGAGCCACCCTTGCTGGCATATAGACGGGACAAAAATTTGAGGGACCTCCTAGTCCACAGCCGTCTGAAAACCGTCAACGATGGCCACTTTGGAACCAAGCCATGTAACCGTACACGATGTAAGACATGTCAGTATGTAATCGAAACACGTTCAGTCTCGTTCCCTAACGCCAAGTTCACCATCACCCATGGCTTCACATGTGAGTCACGCAACGTCATTTATGCTATTATATGCAAACGTTGCACCATTACGTACATCGGCCAAACGGGCACACGACTGGGCGACCGATTCTGCAGACACCTCTATGACATCTCTCAGTTTAATTCCACACCTGTGGCCATCCACTTCAATGGCCCTGACCACCACGGTGCCACTGACATCCAGGTGACAGCCATCAGATACTGTTCCTTGGACGCCAACAGTCGGTTTCGCCAGGAACAACGCCTCATCCATCTTATGGGTTGCCTCAAACCACACGGTTTGAATACCCAACATTCTTTTGTCTGAGACGCCTTTCTCTATCGAGTCCCTGTTGTATTATGACTTTCTACTTTGATGCGATCACCCTTTTTTTTTTTTTTTTTTTTTTTAAATTACCATTTTTTTAATTTAATAATTTTATTTATTTATTTATTTATTTTTTTTAATTTGTTTATTTATTTTATTTTATTTTATTTTTTTTATTTATTTTTTTTTTCTTTATTATTTTTTATTTTATTTATTTCTTTATTTAGTTTTTATTTTTATTTATTTATTTGTTTTAAATTTATTTATTATTATTATTTATTTATTTATATTTTATTTATTTATTTTATTTTATTTATTATTTATTGATTACTTTTTTCTCACTCTTTTCCAGTCCTTGTTTTTATTATTTCTTATCTTTATGTACTGTCAACTTCCTCTTTCCGGTTTAGTGGCAGCCATCCTGCTTTGCTTCACATGTGACTGGACTTAATATTAAGGGAGTTTTTTTCTCTTATTTTTATAGTTTCATGTTCTCTACTTAATTCTCATTTTCTTTCCCTCCTGTCTCTTGTTTGTCTGTCCCTGACGAAGGCCTTGTGGCCGCAACGTAGGTTTTTCTTGTCCTTCTCCTTGTAAGACGTATTACTATTTGTGTGGGTGTGTGTGTTTTTTTTATTTTTTATTTTTTTCAACTCTTGTGCTCAAACAGCAAAGCAGGCACATTCGCACACACCCCACCACACCATGCACACAGCACACCACACCATACACACACGCATGCATAAAACAATTGAAGAAGTAAGGTGTACTGTTGGAAGTAGAGTAACGTAATAGTCCAGTAAATGTTAATGTTGTGTAGGAATGTCCACTAAAGTGACACCAACCAGCAATGAGAACCGCCTACTGTAAAGTTTTCGTGTCTACCTTAGCACAAGATTGCTCTTGGCAGAGATGTAGATATAGTCCGTTCGGAAATTCGTGCCCACAGAAAGCGTCAACTTTCTAGAAAACTGTTTGTTGTATGGAAATGAATTTTTGCATGCAGTCTTAGATTTTCCATGCAGTTATTAATATATATTTTGCCCTTACAAAAATCATGTCAGGTTCGAATTTTCTTCTTTACGTTATATAAAAAACTCTTACCGTTGTCTGGGTTAATTTGTAGTAGTTTTACAGGAAATTTACAAGATCCGTTCAAAAATATTTTTTTTGTTTAAATTAGTTACTAGCGACTGTGTACAATAGGTGCGCACTCGTGCGGACATGTAGTCACTACACTAATTCAAACCAAAAAAAAAAAATATTTTTGAACGGATCTTGTAACTTTTCTGTAAAACTAAGAAAAATTAACCCAGACAACGGTAAGAGTTTTTTTAATAACGTAAAGAAGAAAATTCGAACATGACATGAGTTTTGTAAGGGCAAAAAATATATTATTAACTGCAAGGAAAATCTAAGACTGCATGCAAAAATGCATGTCTGTAGCGAAATGGTTTGTTTTGAGGGAGAAGGTGTAAGTATAACAGACTTGATGGAAGAATAAAAGATAATCTCCAGAGGAAACTCTTCCAGACTGCAAGTTGAATGCACAATCTCTCCTCGGGAATTAGTCCACTTAAAAAAAACCTTCTAAGAGAATTCTGGTTCCTGACCCAATAGTGTTATTTAATTATGGCTCTGCCCCCAGGGTGTAGATTTATGTTACTAAAACTATACAACCCATTTAAATATTACAAAGAAAATAACAACAGACGCTGTTATGTAAAGTTTTCAAAAAATGAAGATATAATCTCACATATATTCAAATGTACAACTATATGTTCCCTAATCTACGAATGGTTCTGAACCATGTCAGAATTAATTTGTCATCATAGGACAATAGGAATGAATATTCGGTAGTGTTTCTGCTGGCATGTTCAGATACTCATCTCAGATGCTGAATTTATGTAGTCTTGTTGCCAGGGGTTCAATATGGCCCAGCACTCCAGGTCCAGCAAGTTCTTTTTCGGGTTTCAGAGGATGGCAAGTTGCTTCTTCTCCGCCTTGACAGAGGGCTGATCACCACCTGGGATGGAGTATGTCTGCCCTTGAGAACACTGCATATGCTTAGGTCTTCTGGTATGACAACCCGGTAGGACTGCATTAACAAACAATTGAAGCTCCATTAGTAATCATGCCAGAGAAGTCATTTCCCATATCTGCTGGGCGCTAATCGTCCATCAGAAATCTACCGAACATTCATAGTTAACATCACTAACAAAGTGCTATCTATTATCTATTATAGCATAACTGACATTATAAGCATACAGGTGGGTCTCAACCTATATCTGGCTTCCAGCTTGTTTACCGCAGTGATTTTCAACATATGGGCTGTTAGCTTCACCAACTGTGAAGTTTGGGGCAGTGGTCATCAAAAGTTTGAGAACCACTGGTCTACCTTGTGCCCATAGAGCAATAAATTCAAGGTGGGGTCACTGTCAACCATGGTTTGAGAACCACTGGGTAATAGTTGTCTATTATGCTGTAACATGTTGGAGTGTCATTGCTGCCAAGGTTTGAGAACCACTGAATTACATTCTTGCTTACTCGAGCAGTAAATCATTTGGAGGGTAGTCATGGTATCAAGGCTTGAGAACTGCTGACTTACATTTTGTCAGTCAAGTGTTAAATTCATTAAATAGCCATATACCCTGATAATACCATCATAACACATACACATAAACACATTAAAATATAATAAGGATATTTGCAGAAATCAGTTCAGGATTAAAATATGACAAGGATAATCATGGCTGAAATCATACAGTAGAAATCATTCAGTATAAAACAGGACAAGGGTAGTTCATAGATGAAACTTTCAGTATACATAATGTTGTTGTCTCCTGCACAAAATCAAGGATATTAATTTCTGTCACAGTGAAAAACAAAAGATACTGACATGATATGTTGTAGATAAACATATGATTAATTCATATAACAATATACATCACTTACTCGCTCAGCTAAGATCCATTGCTGTTTAAAATGATCGGGCCCCTCTGTATTTCTTGGGAGCAACCATTTTGTCCCGGTCAGTCTGCCGGCTAGCGAGAGAATGCCAGAATCCCGCTTTGAGAATCGCGCCTAATTTTTCCTCCAGGGTTCTGTTTGGTGGCTTTAATTTGCATACGTGAGGGGTGGGGCGCCTGACCTATTTTTGACATTACGTTCCCCCCCCCCCAAACACACACACAAACTGGCCGGTACGTGGCTTTTTGATACTAGGCGATACCCCACGGTGGTTGCTGAGGTCAAAAGTCAAAAGACAATATACCGCGCTGCCTTTCCATTGGCTAAACTGTAATTATTCAGGGCGCGGTTTAAAAGTTCACAGCTTTAAAAGGACACAGCGGTTTGCTGGTAACCTAGATTTAAGAAAAAGGAATTTCAGAAGAAAATGGGAGATCTCCGGATGTGTTTTGACGAGTGGTAGATATTCTAGAGAATTTAGAGACAAGGAATGCTTTGGTATGAGAAAATATTAACAGAGAGAAAAGAAGGCGAATACACTTCGTGACATAGGCCCCCTTTTAAAAGTTATGCCTACGGCTAACTTAAGTTGAGCCGACTATTCTCTTCGTCTGCTAATACCTTCCTGTTTCATATCTCTCGTTATTCAATCCCATTGTTTCCTCTTTTCCCTCTGTCGAACGGTATGCCTGTAATCAACACATCGCTATCCGTTTCCTCATTGTCAAGGAGTTGAGGTACGTTAAGCAATCCTGCTCGTATGATCTTCCCTCTCTTATGTTCCTCCTTGTGGACCCTACATTGCAGCTTGCCTCCTGGCAAAGAGCTTGCATTAACGCCTACACTCTGCTTGCAATGCGGTCTATAGCAAATAGTTTTGCATGATGAGATTGCCAACCTCATACACAACCTTAGTTTAGTCATAGTACTTGACCTGCCTAAGGACACATACCTATCTCCCCAGGTATGAGAGCGTGTATGCTCCTCTATCGTTGTTTCTCCAGTGACAGAGAAAGATAAGTCTATCATTTTTTTCCTGCCCACCGGGTACTAAAGAAATTTGTGCCAGCTTCACTTTCTGATCCCAGAGAGTGGGTGAGGTTATCGGAACTGAGTGAAGACTAAGTGCTTGAGGGTCATGTTCCTCTTTAGCCGTTTCTCCCGTGTTAACGGAAGATATTACTGAAACATGTTTCATCCCACCAGGTACCAAGAAACTCTGGCCCGGCTTCACTTTCTGCACGCAGAGAGTGGGTGAGACTATCAAAACTTGTTCAGAATTAAGTGCACTGGGGCGGTCATCCCCTTTGCACTCTTCCAACTTTTCAGTGAAAATACTGGAAGATGAGTTAGGCATTGGAGTTTCTATAGCCTGTTCAGTCACATCGTGTCTAGATCGTGCTGAGTCTCCTAAGATGATATATTTCCCTCCTTAAGGTATGGGGTAAATTCGTTCATCTAATATTGCGGCCTTTACTTTGCCGTTTACAAAGTTCGACCTAACTTCTACACAAGCTAAAGGCAAAATCATCCTTCTGTTGTTTATCATGGGTGCTTTTACCTCAACATCCTCTACAGTGACTTGATCAGGGTCAACGACAGAGGCTGTTCCCCGAAGACCCTGAGACAACTTTAAACCCCATCTTTCTCTTTCTAACCCATAAGTAGTGGCTAATACTTCATATCTGCTTAAATATGACTCAATGTCATCATCCTTTTCTACAAAATAGTCTAAATGGAACCCAATGGCTGAGTTGGAGGCCCCCTGACTAGCAGTAGCATCAGAGGTAGAGGGGCTGTGACCATTTTCCGGAGCAGTGCCTTGCAACTCTAACTGCCTTAGTCGCAACTCATGCTCCCTCTGTAATCTTTTATCTTCTTTTTCTGCCTCCCTCTCGGCAGTCAATCTTTTTTCTTCTGCCTCCCTTTGCAGTAGTTTTTCTTCTGCCTCCAATTTTCTCTCATCAAATTGGAGCCTCTTTATCTCAGCCTCTCTCTCAGCCTCTCAGGTCCTGGCCTCCTTCTCAGCCTCAATCTGTAACCTTTTAATTTCTCTAGCCTCTTCTAACTGCATTTTCCTTTCCTCGGCTAACCTATGTTCTTCCCTAGTAATAAAATTATCACATTCTGAGGTGACATAGTCAATTAAGACTTGACCCTCCATATTCATTTCCCTGGCAGTCTGCACAGCCGCAGAGCAAAACTTGGCCAGATCTGCCATCCTGATAAATACAAAATGTACTAAGTTTCTAACTAAGTACAAATTTATTTAATTAATTCTGGGTTCTGACACTTTCTTCACTTCCCAAATCTTGGGTAATAATATATGGGGATTCCCTGGGAAAAATAGAATGTTGTTAATGCTAACCCAGACCCCAATGTATGTAGTACTAGGAGAAATTCAAATCCCGGGACAAGCCTACCAATTTATGTAGCAAAGTTTGATTTGCTGGGGAGGTTATGATGGTATCCTAAAAGAATGAAATCCGTGTCTGTATTAACCGTGTGAGGTCAAGCACATGTAGGCCATTGACTCTAAAAGATGATGATGAAATATTTGCAGGGAACCTAACGCTACCTCCCTAGATCTCACACGGTCGCTATTTTGGCTCTAGTGTCTGGTGTATGATGCACCTAGTGTCTAGGGGAGAAATGAAATGATGGTACACAACACAAAAACACTTTAATTTTCTATGAGGAAGTGAATAAAACCAGTGGTTAAGTTTTTCTTTAAAATGAATGTTTTTTCTGTACAATTTAATCTGCCTGTCCAGCCATATCTTTTGGACAGGTCTTTGAAAATGAGGACAAGATAGTTTACAGAAAAGATCAACTAAAAATGTGTGGACAATTTGCCCAATAACTATAAAGTCACTATAAATCTTTCCTATAGGAATGTTCACAGCTTACACTTTATTCATCTAAGAGGGAGAGTCACTGTGTATGAGTGGCTGTAGTTTCATCACACCCCATAAACTTCCTGAGTATGATTTTGAAATACCAGAGTTTATTCAAACGAAAGTGTCAGATATACCCAGATGCTTAACACATCACCTGGGATTCCTTGTAGAATGATAATACAGTATGAAGTTGCAGAAAATCTTGATCTCTCAAAATTCCGAAGCTCCTCCCGTTATCTTTTGACAGCATAAACGAATCGTAGGAGACTTGATGGCTTTATTCTCACTCAGCAGGTTTCCTGTTACCGGCTGGCAACAGGAAATAAAACCTCACAAATTTCAAGAAATATAAACAAATGACGCTGACTTGCAAAGAAGTGTCCTCAGTTTCTTCTGCACTGTCCAGACTGTGAATACTTCTTTATTTAATTTTAAAATTAACACAGCTGATCTCAGCGTATTTGAATGAAAAGTTTTGTTCAACTGGCAATGAATAGTGAAAGCCTTTTGCTAATATTTATTAGCACTGGCCAATCGAAAGCTTGCGACTACCAGAATTCAAATGTAGTTTTTGAAAAACAAAAATAATTCCAAACAAAATCTGCGTCTGGTAGTCGATTGGCCAGCCTGCTTTAGTTATGCCAATACAAAAAGATGTTTAGTTTTGGATTACATTTTCATATCGCTCCCCTCTTCTCCTATACTCTTTTTACCCAAGCGAATTTGAATTTACCTCAATGCCTCTTTTCTAAGCTGGTGTCCCCACTAACGTTATGAAAAAACAAGCAGGAACAACAGTCTGTCTGGTCGCGCGTCCGTAGACATTTAGTATTTTCTCAATAACTTGGCTAATACTTGGACTACAATATTATTTAAAACACATTCTTGCTCAGTGGACTCTAAGCTATACTACCATATGATTTTTATGGTCAGTTTCATTATGGTTTAGATTTTCAATTTTGTCACTGGCAATCGTCAAATAAAAATTTTACACAAGACGGCCATCTTTTCCCCCCTTCATCTCTCGCTAGCATGTATTTTCAAATAACTGTCTCGTGTTACACTACCAAAAAATGTAAGGATTACTACTGATTACCAGCGTTAAAGTTAAATATTACGTTAATTCAGACAGTACTTTGGCGGCACACTTCCGCAAAATCGTTAATTGTAAGTCTTGCCGCAGTCTCTATCAGATCGGGCAAAATGTTAAAAATGTACGTCACAAGGAAAGCGAGTAGGTTTAAACGGTGAGATCGGTTCTAAGCCTATCCACGGCATAACATTCAGCGCTATGCTGGCGTGTGAGAGTATCACCGTCAGACACAATAGGGCGGGTTTATTTATTATCATTTTATGACTAAAATCTTACTAAAATGAGCGATTATTCTCGCAGATTTTACTACAAACCTCCCATCCTAAAACATGCATTCCTTTGCAGGTTATAATCTGCGAGATAACTTAGCTCAATGAAGTCTTACGCATTTTTCTAATCTTCATCATAAGGATGTCTACTCAAAAAGTCTGCACCTACGTTCTGAGGGCCGGGAATATATTCAATCAGAAACGAGTATGGCTGCAATAATAATGACCATCTCAATAATCTGGAATTTTCATGCTTGGCCTGTGACAGGAATACGAGTGGTGAATGATCCGTTTGGACCACAAATGTCCTGCCATATAAATAAATCTGGAATTTTTTTATAGCCTTTATCAAAGCGAGACATTCCTTTTCACTTGTTGAATAAATTTTTTCCGCTTGCTCAACTTGCGGCTTGCATAAGCGACTGGGTTCAATTCCCCATCTTGGGAGGAGGACCTTTGCAACAATGTAGTGCCTAGGCCCACATTGCTTGCGTCACTTCTCACGATAAATTCTTGATTCAAGTCAGGCAATTGCAACACTGGCCTGCTTGTGAGTTTTTCTTTTAACTCCTGGTAAGCCAATTTTATTGTATCAGGTTGACCTTGCGAGTTAAATCCGTCAGAGGAGCACATATAGAGTTAAAATGTTTAATGTACTTTTGGTAGAAACCACACAACGACACGAAAGATCGCACATCTTTCTTTGTTTGTGGTCTATGTGCTCTTTTCAATGTTTCCAGATTCTTGGGATCAGGGGTCATGCTACCCTGATGTACAGTATGTCCCAAGAATTCCAAATCTTTACAACCAATACAACATTTTGTTGGCCTAGCGGTTAAGTTAGCCTCTCTGAGTCTATCAAACAGCATATTCAAAGAGGTAACGTGTTCCTCAAATGTTTCCGTAGCAATGAGGATATCATCCATAAAATTCGAAATACATGGATTTTTCAGGGGATACAGCAATTTTCGCATCATCCTAGAAAACACACTCGGGGCATTTTTCAACCCAAACAGTAACATGTTGAACTCGTAATGACCTTCCGAGGTGCTAAAGGCTAAATAATGTCGAACCTCAGGCTTTACTGGAATTTGGTAATAGCCTTTGCTAAGATCCACCTTAGAACAATATTTTGCCTTGTTCAGCCTGGCAAATAGTTGAGTAGTATCAGGTAATGGATCCACCTGACCTTCTGTGACAGCATTCAGTTTCCAGTAATCTATGCACAGTCTATGTTCTCCCGATGGTTTCCGCAACAAAACCACACAGGAACTATAAGGAGACTCACTGTGAGAAATAATTCCTTCTTGTAACAAATAATCTATCTCCTCTTTCAAAGCTTTTTCCTTAGCGAAAGGAATGGAATAGGGCCTCATACAGGTAGGTGCTGGGTCTAATAGTTTCATATCATATTCCAACAATTTTGTGTGCCCCGGTTTATCCGTTAACACATCTGTATGTTTCTCAAGGACCTGTTGAACCTTCTCTTTCTGTCCTTTTGTCAGGTGATTACTGATCTTCTCCTGTGCAAACGTTTCACTGATTTTCAGTGGATATTCAAATGAGGAGAGAGGGTCATTTTTCTTTTCGGTTGCTATAGACAAAGCCAATAGGTGTGTTCCTTCCTGGATTTGTCTGTCCAGATATTTCTTCAAAAGGTTTCATGATAGACTTTTTCCTTTCCCTTTTTGTCTATCTTATAATTTGTTCTGGATACCTTTTCCAAAACTGTGTATGGCTCTTGCCATCCGATCTGAAGTTTATTGTTGCTGCCGGGCAATAGAAGAAGTACCTTCTCCCCTATAGCAAGCTCCCTATCCTTAGCTTTCTTATTATAATAAGCAGCATACTTTTTCCTGGCTTGTCTCAAATTATCATTTGCCTGTTTCCAACTAGTTTTTAAACGAGTGGTCAGTTCGTTCACATATTGATAGGATGAGGTAACAGTCTCCTCTGCCTTCTCATCTGTCCAGGTCCTTAACAAATTACATATGGACTTTTAATATTTCATACTTATTTTTCATGGCACCCGTCAAGTCCTTTACTCTAGAAGCTTTATAGTGAGGACTTTTCTTCCTTGTGTCATCACACAAGAATCTACCACTACCGATTCTTTTCTTGGGTTACGCCCCACTTTAGGTTCATTGTGAGAGGAGATCTCTCTCTTTTCGTTTCCTCCAGTTTATATAATTCTGACCGATGGATTGTCAGCTTAGTCTGGGGTAAAACTACTCGTCGCATAGTGGCCATTCTAATACATTCAAGTGAATACTGTGTGTGAAAAGGGGGCTCCCATTCCACGTTGTCTACTGTATTACAATTATTTTTATTTCCAGACCTAAGTTTGCCCCGTGGCATGTCTAGGTCCTGCACATTTTTCCCACTTGTGGGTGTTCCCTCATGAAATATTCCGCAGGCTTCTACGAAATTCTCAATAATTACCTTTACCTCTGGCTAGTAGTATTTTAGCGAAACCTTTTGGCAGATGGTACCTACTTTCTCGTGGTCCCCATCTTTTCCAACATGTAAACTCCTTATTACGTCTGCCTTTAACATCTTGGGAAGTACCAGTTGTCCGTGACCCTTTGAACCAGTTCCGGCCTTCCTATATAACACTTTATTCTTCAGATAAAATTCTCCTTTATTAGGAGGTGTATGGCAGGTACGCAATTTTTGAAAGCACTGCTTCAGTGACCTATCTTGAGCCTGTGCCTTCCTCATCTCCTCTGGATGAGTATTTATAGGTTCATCTTCTTCCTTTCTGGATAGTGATCGGGTCTGGACTGCTGCCAAGACCACAGGTCTCTTGGGATTCCCAAAGTAGACATAACGACACCCCAATATCAGAGGGTAGATGGGTGCGTCTATCACTGCTGCTCTGATTACCCCTTCCACATAGCGAGTTTTCACTGTTATCCTTGCAATGGGAAGTTTCATGAGTGGTAGGTCCTTGGTCGCCCCTTGTATCTCCACTGTTTCTGTGGTATACTGATCTGGGTTTACCAAGTGCGTGCTCACGACAGCATCAAAATCTAAACCTGTATCATAGAGGCACCTAATGGTGACATCATTGCGTACAACATCCTCACAAACTGGGGGGTGATAAGGTTCCTGCTGTCCAGCAGGTTTGTCCTTTACTTCCTGGTTCCCATTTTTCATAGCAGCAAATCCAGCAGGTTTACTTTTACAAAATGTAATGTCATGTCCCTCCTTCCTACAATATCTACAATATAATGAGGGAGCCGCGCTAGCGTAGTGGTTACAACACCGCTCTGGTGACCGGGTGATTCAGGATCAAACCCGGGCGACGGCATTTGAGGATTTTTCGTCGACCAGGAATTGGAGTGGATTAACTCGAGACCTGGCGAGTACATTTTAAGGAGTGTCGTCGACCAGGGATTGGCGGCTCCTGAGTCGACCCATCTCTAATGGGTACCTCCGAAATCGGCGAGTATCTGCCTGAATGGCGAGGGACACCTGTCTCTGTACAAAAAAGGGATACTCACGTAAAATCAATGTCAGGTTAGACATTAATAATAACCTGAGATTTCGCCATGAGTATTAGCGGGCGTACGAAAAAAAAAAAAATATAATCTACCTTAATGAAAAGGTTTTCTTTCATCATTCTTTCGGTCATTGAAATGTGAGGTTTTATTTTTAAAATCATTTCGAGGCCTATCAAAGTTCTGCTTACCTCTGTTATCAAATTTATTATAGTTTTGAGGAGCCTTATACTGATCTACTGGTTTCTTCTTGATGCAAGCTACCTCTGCCTGGGCTGCCGGATACCTCTCAGCGACATTAATTATCTCACCCAGCCTCTCCGCGCCCTGTTCCATGAGAAACTTTCTCATGTCTGGTGCCATGGACTCTCTCATCTGTTCTATGAGTATCATCTCTTTGAGATCTTGGGTTTTCCCCAAAGAAGCCCATTTCTCCATATACGTTTCTAACCGGGCGGAGAACTGGTGATAGGTCTCACCCGACAGTAGCCTGGCATTCCTAAATTTCTTTCTATAAAACTCTCCGTTCTTTTCGTATCTTAACGGAAGAGCCTGCTTCAACATGTCATAGTTGTCTTGGTCATCCCTGCTCATTTTGGAAAACACTTCATAAGCTGTTCCCTGAAGACCCTGAGACAACTTCACACCCCATCTTTCTTTTTCTAACCCATAAGTAGTGGCTAATACTTCATATCTGCTTAAATATGACTCAATGTCATCATCCTTTTCTACAAAATAGTCTAAATGGAACCCCATGGCTGAGTTGGAGGCCCACTGACTAGCAGTAGCATCAGAGGTAGAGGGGCTGTGACCATTTTCCGGAGCAGGGCCTTGCAACTCTAACTCCCTTAGTCATAACTCGTGCTCCCTCTGTAATCTGTTATCTTCTTTTTCTGCCTCCCTCTCGGCAGTCAATCTCTTTTCTTCTGCCTCCCTTTGCAGTAGTTTTTCTTCTGCCTCCAATTTTCTCTCCTCAAATTGGAGCCTCTTTATCTCAGCCTTTCTATCAGCCTCTAAGGCCCTGGCCTCCTTCTCAGCCTCAATCTGTAACCTTTTAATTTCTCTAGCTACTTCTAACTGCATTTTCCTTTCCTCAGCTAACCTATGTTCTTCCCTAGTAATAAATTTATCACATTCTGAGGTGACATAGTCAATTAAGACTTGACCCTCTATATTCTAAGTACAAAGAGCGAAATTTAATTAATCCTGGTACTAACTAAGTTTCTGAAGTACACTTTCTTTTCTTTACTTCCCAAATCTTGGGTAATAATATATGGGGATTCCCTGGGAAAAATAGAATGTTGTTAATGCTAACCCAGACCCCAATGTATGTAGTACTAGGAGAAATTCAAATCCCGGGACAAGCCTACCAATTTATGTAGCAAAGTTTGATTTTCTGGGGAGGTTATGATGGTATCCTAAAAGAATGAAATCCGTGTCTGTATTAACCGTGTGAGGTCAAGCACATGTAGGCCCCTGACTCTAAAAGATGATGATGAAATATTTGCAGGGAACCTAACGCTACTTCCCAAGATCTCACACGGTCGCTATTTTGGCTCTAGTGTCTGGTGTATGATGTACCTAGTGTCTAGGGGAGAAATGAAATGATGGTACACAACACAAAAACACTTTAATTTTCTATGAGGAAGTGAATAAAACCAGGGGTTAAGTTTTTCTTTAAAATGAATGTTTTTTCTGTACAATTTAATCTGCCTGTCCAGCCACATCTTTTGGACAGGTCTTTGTAAATGAGGACAAGATAGTTTACAGAAAAGATCAACTAAAAATGTGTATACAATTTGCCCAATAACTATAAAGTCACTATATATCTTTCCTATAGGAATGTTCACAGCTTACACTTTATTCATCTAAGAGGGAGAGTCACTGTGTATGAGTGGCTGTAGTTTCATCTTCTCTTCTTCTTCTTCCGTCCTTAGCCACCGACCGTCAAAGCAGTCAGTGGCCATTACGCCTAATGGCGTCTTAGGGCAACAGCAGATAGGTTTTCTTTGCCATTGTTTCCCATCACGCCTATTGGCGTCTTTAGGGCAACGGCAAATCAATCCATTTGCTGTTGTTTCCGTAATCGAAGTGACTGGCAAACGGGTGATCAGCCCGTTGGTTGTAATTTCATCACACCCCATAAACTTCCTGAGTATGATTTTGAAATACCAGAGTTTATTCAAACGAAAGTGTCAGATATACCCAGATGCTTAACACATCACCTGGGATTTCTTGTAGAATGATAATACAGTATGAAGTTGCAGAAAATCTCGATCTCTCAAAATTCCCAAGCTCCTCCCGTTATCTTTTGACAGCATAAACGAATGGTAGGAGACTTGATGGCTTTATTCTCACTCAGCAGGTTTCCTGTTACCGGCTGGCAACAGGAAATAAAACCTCACAAATTTCAAGAAATATAAACAAATGACGCTGACTTGCAAAGAAGTGGCCTCAGTTTCTTCTGCACTGTCCAGACTGTGAATACTTCTTTATTTAATTTTAAAATTAACACAGCTGATCTCAGCGTATTTGAATGAAAAGTTTTGTTCAACTGGCAATGAATAGTGAAAGCCTTTTGCTAATATTTATTAGCACTGGCCAATCGAAAGCTTGCGACTACCAGAATTCAAATGTAGTTTTTGAAAAACAAAAATAATTCCAAACAAAATCTGCGTCTGGTAGTCGATTGGCCAGCCTGCTTTAGTTATGCCAATACAAAAAGATGTTTAGTTTTGGATTACATTTTCCTACCGCTCCCCTCTCCTCCTATACTCTTTTTACCGAAGCGAATTTGAATTTACCTCAATGCCTCTTTTCTAAGCTGGTGTCCCCACTAACGTTATGAAAAAAACAAGCAGGAACAACAGTCTGTCTGGTCGCGCGTCCGTAGACATTTAGTATTTTCTCAATAACTTGGCTAATACTTGGACTACCATATTATTTAAAACACATTCTTGCTCAGTGGACTCTAAGCTATACTACCATATGATTTTTATGGTCAGTTTCCTTATGGTTTAGATTTTCAATTTTGTCACTGGCAATCGTCAAATAAAAATTTTACACAAGACGGCCATCTTTTCCCCCTTCATCTCTCGCTAGCATGTATTTTCAAATAACTACTTGTTTTAGTGACGTCAATAATACTACCGCGAGGAGAAAAAAAATTGTCTGCGTGTTTGCCTCTGTTGGCTTCTCCGCAACGTGTATATATGCATGGCACAACGTGTCAAGCGAAGCGGGGTTTTGAGCGGCGGGTATTTGAATAGGCGTTAAATATTTGTATTGTCTTAAAATTGTTCCTTACTAATATGGGATTTATGCTTTTTTCTTTATGATTGACACTATGCAGCTTGGAATTCCATAAGCCCTCAGTATTGTCCATACGTAAAGTTGGGATTTATGCTTTTTATGATTGACACTATGCAGCTTGGAATTCCATAAGCCCTCAGTATTGTCCATAAACTGTCCCTTTTTACACTGTCAAAAGCCTTTTCAAAATCAACTTAATTAATGTACAGCTGTCTTTGCCATTCTGAGCACTGCTCTATAATGTTCCTGAGGGTAAATATATGATCTACACATCTTCTGTTCTTTTTAAATCCTGCTTGTTCTTTACTCAGTTTGTGGTTCTAATAGTTCTGCTGCTAGCTCAGGGTCTGTCTTTAATAGCTCTGCATTTAAGTTATCATGGCCAGGAGCTTTTCTATTCTTTAGCCCTTTGATTGCTGTGATGATTTCTTCTTTTCGTGGAATGTCTGTATTAACATCTAGATCGTTTTCAGCTTCAGGAACATTAAATTGTGTCTCTGGACGTTCCTTGATCAGAGTTTCTCTGAAATGCTCTGCCCATCTTATTTCCTGTCCCTCTGATGTCGTGATGATATTTCCTTGCTTAAGAGATTTCCTGGGCTATATTGCAAGTACTGATAAACACTCCAATAAAAGGTGTCAGGTAGTAAGTCCGTTTTTAAGAAGGAATTATGAATTCTAATTCTTCACTGTAGTAGTCTGGTGTCTTGGCGAGCGATTTCTGAAGTGAAATAGCTTGAGAAAATGATCAGATTATATTCCCTGCCTTCCTACGCCTTTGATTATTATGAGCTATCAAAAAACTCGAATCATATTCAAATTGGCGGGTATTGAGGTAATTTCAAAATATTCCGACATCGGATAATTTTGAACGTAAGGCAGAGGTCAACTCTCCCATATTTAGTAATAAGATGTCCGATGCTCTTGTATACAAACTTACAGACAGATCGGTAAACTCATACATTAGCGTGTTCAAAATGTAACCATCATTACTTTATCAGAAAGTACTATTGTCATAACAGGACAGGAAACGCTTCTGTCATAAGTTTCCGCTGCGTACACGAGACCTTGTGCTAATCTTAGCAACTGCGACTAATTATCTCAGCAAATCTGGATAGCGAAAAGCAAATGTGATTTTTATCACCTACGGGAGTGTCAAGTAATTTGACAAAACTCAAATATCTGCTGCTTAGCAGGAAAATAACGATGAAAGAAAGAAAGAAAGAAAAGTGCGATAATTGAGAGCACATAATAAAAATCAGTACCACAAATGAATTAAAACTGCCGGAGAGAAAAAAGATCTATAGGGGCCGCCCCTTTTTGTCACAGCTGCCATACAGAAGTTAGCTGGTGACGCAGGCATCATATACTGGAGCTTTGGTCTTCGTTAAAAGTTTGGAATTCCCCCAACACGCTTTGTGAGGCGAGCAAAGGTAGCTGCAGCTTTGCCAATGCGGATGTCAAGTTCTGTGTCCAGAGAGAGTTTGTCGTTGAAGGTAGACCATAGGCGTGTAAATTGGAGCACCACTGTCAATAAATAGTTATCGATAGTGATAACTGGTGCAACATATCACCATTGACGACTCATCGCTTAATATGTAAGTTATTTGTTTGGAGGGAAGCATCTGCCACAGATACTCTTTCAGGAAGTCAGAAGGAACTCTTTGAGTCAGACGAAATGGAACCAAATGATGTTGTAGTATTCTCATATTCGCAGGCTGCCCTCTTGGCAATAGGAACATGGAAAACCAACTCAATCAATACTATCCAGAAGGTCCAAGAAACATGCCACAAAATTATGAACTTGTACGGAACATAAATATACTTGCAATGGATACCTGGCCACATAAACATCATATTGAATGAAGTTGCTGATAGACTGGCAAAGAAGGGAGCAAATATGCCACAGATTGATCAACCATTGAGTATGCTAACAGTTAAACAAATGGTCAAAAACAACTGTAAAGAAGTTTGGCTAAACACGTGGGTACAGTCTAAAACAGGAAGATGACTCTTCATTCACCAAACAGCCCCAAATAAGAAAGATGCCATGAACGATATCGAACGACGATACCAAACCAAAATCTTCAGATTGAGAACAGGTCACTCTACACTAAATGGCCACAGAAACAGACTATGTTCACAAAATATAGCAAAATGTAGACAATGCCCTAACCCGTTGGAGACAGTAGAACACCACCTACTACAGTGCCCTACACTTCAGGGACTGAGACAACAACTGCTACCACACAACCCATCCATAGACAGTAACACTGTATGGCAGCTCAGAACAGCTTATACGAACTGCGCAGTACCATATAATGGCATCAAGGTCACCAAGAGCTGACGCTCAGTGACAGTGGATCAAAGAAGAACAACAACAACAACAAAATATTTAGGACATTTGCTTTTATAGTTCTGCTCGTTGTCAGAATAACGTCTCTACATATCTCGCTCGCACATACCATAAACACACCATGATTATATATGTGTCCATATTGCACATGATCGTATAGTGTCTTTGTAGACCAGTGCTTTTAAAACGTTTACTGATCCCGCATCCCTTTACAGCATCTTAAGAAGCCCTCATTAACTTGTCGCGTGTTCCGTATTCGCGCGAGATAAAGTGTAACCATATTTTTCTACTCGATGGCTACTCGCGGGAATTTGCTGCCATGCGTAGTAGGCAAAAACTTCGAGACGTCTTCCGCGCAGCAAGGAGAAGCTGGCTCCTTGTTCTCCTGGCTTTCGTTGTGTTTACACGTGTCTTTTCCGAGCATCTTTGTCATCCACGTTTTTGCAGTTTTACGCTGTTTTCATTTTTTTTTGTGTGGAATTAACAGTGGTATCCAAGCATAGTGCAAGTGCATAGGCGAGTGTCCCTAAAGCGCAAGAAGGCTCTTATATGCCTCGGTGATAAAGTACTTGCGTTAGATAAACGCTTTTCTGGAGGTTCTGTATGAAATTTTCTTTATTTCTTAATTTTAAATGTTCTGTGTAAATGTTTCGGTGTGGATGTGTGAATGAGTAGAGACAGCGTGAGTGAATAGGTGAGCGAGTGAGTATTGGTACACCAAAAGATTGTACATACGTTAATATTACAAAGAAAACAGTGTATAAAATACATTTATAAAATTAACAGTATCATAAATGAGCTGCGTTTTTTGTTTTACTCATAGAGCAGAAGGAACTAATTCCTTCCGACACAAAAACACGTTGTCAGTGTTCCATTATGGGCACATACATTTGAAATCATCGTATTTAATTGTATTTATAATGATTTGCCTTCTAAAATATCTAGCGTGTGCCAGATGTCGGGTTGTGCATCCACAGGGGTATCACTCGTTATGACGTACTGGAATAGATAAAACTTTGTCGTAATTTAAATTCACTAGTCGTGAGAGTAACCTTTAGTTATCTTGTTGAATGTTTCCTGACAGAGGACCTGTTACAGAGTATCACCATGGATCAGAGCAGTCTACCACCAGTCGTCATTAGAGATGGAGACGATTATACCTGCGTTAACCGGGATACTAGTGAAGTATCCGTCAAATGGACTATAGCTTACCAGTTCACATGGCTGAGGATTTGTCTCACAGACTCCAGTAAGTAGACTCATACAATTATGTACTCGAGATACGAATTAAGACTTTATTGTACAAGAACAAATATTAATATATGATTATTAGTGGGGGTATGGTTGAAAAGTGAAGGTCTTGTCAGGTTCCAGAAATACACATTACTAATGAAAAAAGAGTAAATTTAATTTGAAATCAAGCATCTCAAGCTTTCATAAATCCTCTCTCCCCCCCCCCCCCCACCACCCCCCCACCACCCCCCCGCCCCCCCATTTCCTTCCTTTGGGGTTTTGTTTTTGGTTTGTAGCTGATGTTTTATTTACACGTACACTGCGACTATCATTTAAAATAAAAAAAATTAAACGGAGGGCCCCTTCTCCCCCCCCCCCCCCCCCCCCCCCCCCCCCCCCAAAAAAAAAATGCGCGGATAACACACACAATTTTGAAGGTTGACTTATGATACAGTCGTTTATCTTATAACGCAGTACATACCCTCCTAAAAATTACCGCGTTTTTGAAGTTCGCGCAAAAAAAATAACAGGGCTTTTGTGAAAAATATGGTTAGAGACGGACCGCTCAAGACCTGTACAATCTCGTAAAATGTTGTGTATAAATTAAAGTTTAAAAAAAAACTGTAGCAAACCCAAAAAATAGAGTAATTGAAGCCACTAAACCAGCCACTGCTAGCACAAAAGAGATACATTTCCAGGAATTTGAGATTTTTCTTTAAAGTCTTCAAATATAGCTAATGGATTTTTCGTTAAATGTGGGACAGTTTGCTCCGATCGTTTGTTTTCTTTTTATGACCTTAAATTCACACCTTCAACAGTCTTTCAATGTTTTTCTATGTCTATAGGCTTTGTTCTAATAGACTTTGTAGCACTCGTAGTTGTTCCAGCTAAACACGCAGTTTTGTATCTGATGGTGCGCAATGGGGGTTCCTTTAGGCACATAGTAATCACAATATTATATGTTATCTCATTTAATTCAAGGCATTTTATTATTTCAATCTTCTCCTCAATACTTACGACCTTCCTTTTTCGTGCACTACTAGATTCTTATAAATAGGGCGCTTACTCACGTTTGGTGTGCTGTATTGAATACTTTTATCGAGCAAAATACACGAAATCCGGTGTCTATTACTACGCAGTGTTTTATTTAATTGTTTGAGCATTCAACTTGGCGTTACCAGGTAGCACAAAGCTTAGTCATCTCGAGAAAAATCACGTTATGAGCTAACCCGATTTCGCATTTTGGTAATTTTATTCCTCTATTTATCTACAGTGTAAGAACAAATTCGTGCATTACTGACATGTGTTGTAAGAGAAGAGACTGCAGATAGACAGAAGGCATAATTTAACAGTTAGGTATCGGCACTGGAAATTATTATTTAAAATTACGGATACTATATGTCCTAATTATAACCCATGGGAAGTTTAACGGGATTGTATATATATATATATATATATATATATATATATATATATATATATATATATATATAATATATATATATATATATATATATATATATATATATATATATATATATATATATATATATATATATATATATAAAAGACTTCAAATTCAGAGGTCTATATTTCCTATGAAGCAACTGTGTTATAACGTGCCTTTCATTACTTTTGATTATATATAGCTTGTTTCTATTTGTCCGGAATAATTGTTTTTAAATTTTATTATTTACTAATGAAAAATATCCCATTCAACCTTTGATGGGTTATAATTAGAATATATTTATTCATTTCTAAATAAGATGAACAACTGCCGATGCGGGAAAGTGCCCTCACACCTGTCAAATCATTGTAAAAATAGCATATCAAAATTACCACTTATGCTTGCATGTTAGAAAAATGAACCTCAGACAAACAAAAACAAGATAAAAGCTAACAAAACCAAATAAAAACATCAATCAAAAATAAAAATAAGGGGAGGGATGTAAATGCCTGGTGTTTCCAGTAAAATGACTGACTAATAGATATTTAATTGAGATACGAAAATATTACTGTACCTGACAAACCATTTCCTTTCTAATGTGAACACAAATCCAATACCATATTTCTTCACACAAAGCTCAAAGTAGCTCCAAGATCACAGAACGACACTTCCATACGTTGCTCACACTCCCTTCCCCCAAGACTTCTATGGCTAATCACCAGTCACCCTTCACAACCCCAATCTCTTTTCCCCCGTTCAATAGGAGCGCATTATGGTACAGAACCACTACTGCAAATGCCCGTATAATGTTCTTATAATGAACATACAATTTACTGCTGAATACCGTACTACATTTTTAGGGTAATGATGTTGCTTACGTTTTATTTTCATTTTCTGTTTTTGTTTTCCTCATTAAACAAAACATCGTGACTATGAGAAATGAAAAGCATAATATCTTTCACTACCGAACTATTGGCCAGTAATCAAAGAATGACCCAAATTTATCAATAATCTTTTACATTTAGCCTTTTTTATATTAATGATGAGAATATCCCGTTCAACCTCCGGTGGGTTATAATTAGGATATATACTGTTTTCAATTCCAAATAATATAAACAACTGCCGCTATGGGGAAGTCGCATCACACTTATCAAATCACTGTTACCAATTATGCTTACATGTTTAAAAAAAACCAAAAAAAGAAACACAACAAACAAAAACGAAATAAAACCGAACAAAATCAAACAGAAACTCCAAACAAGAATAATATTTTAAAAAGTGGGGGAGGGGGGGGGGCGGTGTAAAGGACAGGTGATTCCAGTTATATAACTGACTTTAACAGATATTTAATTGTCTTTCACCTGTCAACAGTCATACGCATTGTAAGAACCAGCATCAGACCTTCACATTCCCGATTACTATATATTATCCTTTGTTCGTGTTAAAAACTGTTTGACTATAGAATGCATTCTCTAGGTTTGTCTATTCTTAACACTTCTTCTATTTTTATAGGTAAATGTGATGCCTGCAAATAAACTAAAATTGATATTCTCAATTGTTCATACCTCTTACTAGTGGCGGCTTTCTTTAATGAGCTGTAGAGCTGCAGCACTCCCAAAGAAAAGGACTGCATACTGCTGTCTCTACTACATTATAATACATAATACGGACAGACCAAAAAATTGAGGTTACACCGGAGGGGTTAAATAAAATAAAAAAAGTATCTAACACCGTATGTGCTGCACACGATTTCAGCTCAAGTGACCTTGACCTCTTATAAGCGAATGCTTGTCATACACACAGCTAGAGACGAATTACGATTGGTTTGAATTTTTTATCATGAGCTGCAACGGATCGTAGCTCGTGTAAATTATCTCTAATTAAAGGAAAGTTACAATGAAAATTTTAAACACGAGAAATAGTGCATACAAGTCTGTGTAACCGATTTGAGACTCGGGAAGCTGCTACGACTGCCAATGATTACTCCTAGTTGCTGTAAACTTTTGAAATAACTTTTCAGAACTTCTTGACAGATTTTAGATGAGATAAGATACTAATCATTTGTGTCTGGGTTGATATTTCACATGGTGGTCACAATTTGTGACTATTATGTATAGTATTTGAAATGAATGAACAGTGCAGCACCCCCAATGACAACCCCCTGGAACCGCCACTGCCTCTTACATTTCAACAAGAAATGTTATATATTATTTCTTGAAAACAACCTGTACAGTAGGGCTCTTCTATTCTGAAATAGCCTTTTCCCAGCTGGAGTCTGAGAAGTTTCTTATTACTGGGAATTATCAATTCCCTAGATATCTTTTTCTTTTTGGAGCCTTGAACATCTTATATGCATGTCTTCCTTTCAGATTTTTATCCCACTCTGCTTTCCATTCATCTGTTATTAAATCTTTAATTAAGCTCTTAAATTCCGATTTACTCATCCCTACATTTATTAGATTTTTATCAGATCTACCTTTATTGGCTTCTTTATCTGTCTTTTCATGTCCTTCTATGCCAACATGTGAAGGTATCCAAGCGATTAAGACTGAACATCCTCTGGAATATAAGTATGTAGTAGCCATAAATATCTCCTCTGCTATATCAGGTTTACTACATTCTCGTAAGTTTCTAAGTGTTTGAATTGTTGAAAGAGAGTCTGTTATATTTATTAGTTTCTTGGGAGGGTTATTAGAGAATATTTATAGTGCTTTTAGTATTGCCACCATCTCGGCAGTGAAAATGGGTGTATTTTCCATGATAATTCTTCTTCTTCTGCATTCATCCTGAAGAGGACGTTTGTTACTTTGTGCTGCCTTTCGGCCCGACACATCCGTTTTCAGCATGGCATTTTTGGGACCGGGTTTGCCTTCCCACTTTGATCCCTTCCCAGGACCACCACTTGGAGATGGAGTAGGGTTTAAATAAGAACTGGTTCGCTGACCTTGACGCAAGCAGTTAAGCTATGAATCGCTGACTGCATTTTTCTCTTTTGTTGCGTCTTCGGTTCCTTTTCCATGATACTATACTCTTTTGCCATTTTCCATATTGGAATATATATTCCTATCCCAGTTTCCCATCCAAAAGATTGTATCAAGGGATGGATTTTTGTCTCGGAGCTTATTATGGTTGTACAACTAAAAGAAGGAGAAACCATCGTCAACATGGTCATAGTTAATGTGCCAAATGAGGATGAGAGAGCAGAGGTCAAGGAGGAATTCTTCGAGCTGCTTCAAAAGACAGTGGATGACTGCCTAGATGAAATTATCAAGCTCGGAGATTTCAATGCCAGAGTTGGAAATGACCACGCTAGATGGGGTGGAGTAATCGGAAGATATGGAGAAGATACTCTCAATGACAATGGAAAGCGACTCCTCAGATTCTGCAGTGAGCAGAATTTGATCATTACAAACACAAAGTTCCCCCATAAGCGCATACATGCATACACTAGATGTGAACCAACAAAGAATGAGAAGTCAGTGATCGTCTATGCCATAGTAAGGAGGAGCTCATTCAAATATGTCCGGGATGCTAGAGTCTGGAGGGGGGTAGAGATTGGAAGTGATCACTACCTGCTTACAATCAAGAGAACAACTGATAGAGTTGCACAGCCTAGGAACTGCCCAACATCATGCAAGAAACAAAGTAAACGAAAGGGAAAAATGACCATTAAGACCTACAAGCTGAGAGAGCCAGAAATTAAGACCAGATATCAGGGGCTTATAGCTGCAGCGGTGAGAAACACAGAAGAACAACCTGATGACTTGGAAACCCTCTGGCTCAAATTCAATGACATCATAAAGACAGCTGCTGCAGAAGCATGTGGTGAAGTCCGACTTGGCAACAAGAGAAAAAGGACATCTTGGTGGACAGAGGAAGTCAAAGAGAAAATAAGAGACAAGAAAATGGCATAGAAACAATACTTAGGAACTAAAAACACAGCAGGACAAATAGAGAAATATAGAGAATATGTGACACTCAGAACAGAAGCAAAGAACAAGGTGCTAGGAGCAAAATAAAAGTCCTGGGAAGAATTTTGAGAAAAGCTAGGAAAAGATGCGCAAGAAAACCAGAAATTGTTCTATAAGACCCTAAAGAAAATGAGGAAGGAAAAACAATGCCCTCTCAAATTTATAAAGGACAAGAAAGGCAAATTTCTTACTGCCCCAAAGGAGGTAATGGAAAGATGGACAGAATATTTCTCAGAACTCCTTGATGGAGAGCAAGGTCAAGCATCAGAAATGATAACCACTAGCACAGAAGAGAAAACCAATGGTGGTGAAGATGACATAAAGATGGAAGAACTGAAGGCAGCACTGGAGAAAATCAAGATGGGCAAAGCAGCAGGGCATGATGGTATAACACTAGAAATAGTTAAGTACTTGGGAGCATCAGGCGACCTATTACTCCTAAGAGTCATACAGGCAGCATGGTTCAACAAGGCCATACCAAAGGATTGGTAGATTGCCATCATAACACCGATTTTTAAAAAGGGTGACAATCGACAATGTGGAAACCACAGAGGCATATCCTTTCTCAGTGTCCCTGGTAAAATCTACTCTAGAATCCTAGAGTAGAGACTCCGATGCCTAGCTGAGCCACAATTGGATGGTCCAGTGTGGATTCCGAGCAAACCGAAGTACTCAAGACCTAATCTTCACACTCAGGCAGCTGAGTGAAAAGGCCCTTGAGTACAAGAGTGAGATCCATCTTTGTTTCATAGATCTGGAAGGGAGCCGCGCTAGCGTAGTGGTAACAACACCGCTCTGGCGACCGGGTGATACAGGATCAAACCCGGGCGACGGCATTTGAGGATTTTTCGTCGACCGGGATTTGGACTGGATTAACTCGAGACCTGGCGAGGACATTTGAAGGAGTGTCGTCGATTAGGGACTGGCGGCTCCTGAGCCGACCCAGCTGCAATGGGTACCTCCGAAATCGGCGAGTATTTGCCTGAATGGCGAGGACATTTGAAGGAGTGTCGTCGATTAGGGACTGGCGGCTCCTGAGCCGACCCAGCTGCAATGGGTACCTCCGAAATCGGCGAGTATTTGCCTGAATGGCGAGGGACACCTGTCTCTGTACAAGAAATAAAGAGATACTCACGTAAAATCAATGTCAGGTTAGACATAAATAATAACCTGAGATTTCGCCTCGAGTATTAGCGGGCGTACGAAAAAAAAAAAAAATAGATCTGGAAAAGGCGTTTGACAGGGTCCTCTGGAGCAAACTTTGGGACTGTTTGGCAAGGAAGAACATTCCAGCACCTCTGATTCATGCTATACAGAGCGTCTACAAGTCTTGCAGAAATTATATGAGGACAGCAAACTATAAGTCAGAAGAGTTCAGGACCACCACTGGTGTAAGACAAGGTGATATCCTGTCACTTTATCTTTTCATACTCCTCATGGACGATGTCATCAAAGCATGTAAGGAGAGAGCAAGAAAGTTTTCAGTGGGGTACTGGAAGATGAGACAGGTCTGTATTTCAGAGCTAGCATTTGCTGATGATGTTTTCCTGATTGCTAGATCAGAGACACATCTCCAACCCAATCTGCAAGTCTGGAAGAAAGAGCTGGAGAAGAGAGGGATGTTCATAAGCAGCTCTAAAACAAAATCCATGGTGATATCACGAGAAGAAAGAAGACATCAGATTAAGTTGGGAGAACAGGTCCTGGAGCAGGTAAACCACTTTAAATATCTCGGAGCTATTATAGACCGAAAGGGCGGCATCAAAGAAGAGTTGGCCACTCGAAAAGCAGCGACTGGGAGACTTTTTCAGGCCATAAATCGAGGATTCCTCAGCAAGAAAGAGGTTGGTAAGAAAACGAAGATGGCTGTATACCGCTCCACCTATGTCCCAGTCTTGACATATGGATGCGAGTCATGGGCAATGACTACAACCCACAAAAGTCAGATCCAAACCTCAGAAATGAGGTATCTGAGGAAGGTGGTTGAAGTAACAAGAAGAGACATGGTCCGCAACCAGACGATACGTCAAGGCCTAAAATGCCACCCGCTGCAGACCCAAACAGAACAGTCTCAACTAAGATGGTTTGGCCATGTCTGCAGAATTGGAGACGATCGGCTACCACGACAAGAATGGGAAACAAAGAGCCAGGGATCCAGACCCCCAGGACGACCCAGAGACCGCTGGGAGGACAACATTAGACAATCTTTGAAGGACCGAGGACTGGAATGGAACCAGGCCAGGAAGAATACAGCTGATAGATTAGTCTGGAGCTCTCTCTTCCAAACCTCTACACCTCACGGTAGAAGGGAAACGACTAAGTAAGCAAGTAAGTTTCCCATCCTCTCCCTTGGATCCATCTGTGTACACAGTAATGCTGTCTTGTGATAGTTGTTGTATATATTTATTAGTTGTGTTTTTAATATTGTCTGTATTATTTGTTTTCTTAAGTATTTCTGCTAGGTGGTAGTCCGTGTCTGGTTTCTAGATCTCCCAGATTTGAACCACTGGCTTGTATTCACAGCAGTTATTAGTTGATGTAATTAAAGTACCCAGATGAACAATTTCCTCCTTACATCCATAGGAACCGAGGCAAACATTTATATATATTTGTTTTATATATATATATATATATATATATATATATATATATATATATATATATATATATATATATATATATATATATATATATATATATATATATATATATATATATATATATATATATATATATATATATATATATATATATATATATATATATATATATATATATATATAAAACAAAGTTTACCTACATCCCTTCAAGGAGCATTCATCGAGTTGATAAATTGCGCGGATATTTATAGGATCATAAAAGAGGCAAGCATCGAGATAAAGGTGACGACATTTCCAGTGTCAAGCCTAGCGTTGCCACTCCTAGGTGGATTCACCTAGATCTAATTTGTTTTTGGTCCCGTCTAGGTGTAATTTTCCTTCGTCTGTTGAAGAACACCACCTAGAACATCACCTTTCGGTTTTTCGCCCAAAGTAGCCAAAAAGCCGCTTAAAGCAGCCCAATTCACCCAAGAAGTACCCCAAAATAAAAAATCAAGGTGGAACTTATAGGTGGTATATTTAAATGTACCATCTAAGTTTTTATTCTTCAAAATTCATTGCGGCAACAAAGTACTCGCGCCTTCTAGCAAAAGTAGGGTGTAGATCAGACTTTTCCATCTAGTCAAGTAGAAAAAGCTTACTCATTTAGCGCCGACAGATGCAACTTTGGGTCGAAGAAGGCGTGACTGACCAAGAGCAAAATTGTAAACAAATTCCTTTATTCGTTAATTTATTTTATGTCGTGCCCATCCCTCCTCTGCAAAAGGTTTATAAGTATAATTCTGCCATTTATTAATTCACTTCTTGTGAGGCCCTCCCCATCCCAGTTATAGACCTATTCCTTCAGTTATGAATTTGATTCGTCACGTGCACCATTCGAGGGAAAAAAAAACAGCAACAAAAAAAAAAAAAAAACAGCTTAGTCAAATTCCTTCGTGTAGCCTATTCATTTTCTTGTCACTTATTACAATTGAGACCACAACTACAGGTGGGACGTTCCACGAAATCTGAGTCAAAATACTTGATAGTGTTCTTGTAAATGTAGTTTCTGTTGCTATTTAGTTTACATGATGAGATTGCCAGCACCTTGCAACAACCGCACATGACTTAAGTCATACACTAAGTCTAATAAAGTAGTAACCCTATTATTTCTGTATCTCCTCAGGTATGCACAGACTAGACTCTGAGTTGCCAGTTTTAAACTAGTTTTATGTACATAAAAAACAATTTTAGACAAGTTACTACAGCTGAATTGATCATTCTAAATTATCTTCAGGTTTTCTGGGCGGAATTTCTGTCCAGTTTAGGAATGACAACAGCTCTCCGGGTATTATTTGTGCAAACCATCGAGAGTCAAAGGTCAGCGATAGAGCTGTGGACATCCATTGTGACTTGAACACAACAGTAACGCAAGTGACTTTAACAGGTCAAGGTGTCCAGTATTTGTGTTCTCTCTATATAAGTGGAGGTGAGTTGTTATATATCTGCTTTCATTAGTGTGTTTCCTTTAAAGCTTTAATAAGTACGCGCAATTAAAAATATATTTGCCTGTCCTGGAATGGTGCTGTTAGCTGTTACGGTTAAAATTTGGGACAGTAGACATGGGTTAGCCATGTTGGCCAAGTATCTATCAATATGCACCAGTTTTTTGCATCGAGCTGGAATTTAATAATTTTTTAATACATCCTCAGTGTTTGTCGGACATCATTATGTTTGGCAAAACTCGAAAAAGAATGAGTAAGTGTCATAATTTGTATCTGAATACCCAAAACGATCATATTTTCCGCGCTCAAAATCTAGAGTAAAAAGTCCAAATTTAGGGACCAATCAGAAAGCTCCTTTTCGAGTGTCTATAAAGATACCTTTCATTATAGGAAAAAAAGGGCCTAATCTGTGTTTTTGACTGGAAGGAGTTATTTTATTTCTCTAAGACTAGTGATAAATAAAAATAAATACTTAGTTAGTATAACATCGGATATATTACTTTATAAATAGGTACCAAACCGGCCTCATAAAAGTAAGTCAATTACAAGAAAAAATTATTTTAGTAATATTCGTACGTCAGGGAAACACCCGATTTAATTACTTACAAATTAATTATATTGATATGCAAGGAAATAGCGCAAGAATACACATATAGAAAGATAGAGATAAATTGGCCGTTTCATTATCACTTTAAATAATTAAAATCGGTCCAATAATAAAAGACATATTAAATAAATAAGTTTAATCACATTGTACACGCAGGCTGAAAGGCGTTTAAAGTAAAATTCTTTAAAAAAAATTTGGACTATGCTCTGATTGGCTAGTCGTATCGCTATGAATAGCACTGGGAACCTAGGAAGCTTGCCACAAAATTTTTAAATTCAAACCAAGTGGTACGCAATATAGCAGACGGTACATGCCACATCTTTTGCCGTTCTGAACTGAAAGCAAATCTAGAGAGCCCTTTGACGGCCTGTCAGCTTGTATTTGTATACCTGATGGTAAGAAAGACCTATATATATATATATATATATATATATATATATATATATATATATATATATATATATATATATATATATATATATTATTAATCAATTGCCTGTGTATTTCAAACTGCGTGTTCGGCGATGTGTAGGAAGTGAAATCACAAATGTGTTGCTGCCATCTTGGCTTAGTTTTAAACGTGTGTGAAGGGGAGCCGCGCTAGCGTAGTGGTTAGAACACCGCTCTGGCGACCGGGTGATTCAGGATCAAACCCGGGCGACGGCATTTGAGGATTTTTCGTCGACCGGGATTTGGACTGGATTAACTCGAGACCTGGCGAAGACATTTGAAGGAGTGTCGTCGACCAGGGATTGGCGGCTCCTGAGCCGACCCAGCTCTAATGGGTACCTCCGAAATCGGCGAGTATCTGCCTGAATGGCGAGGGACACCTGTCTCTGTACAAGAAAAAGGGATACTCACGTAAAATCAATGTCAGGTTAGACATTAATAATAACCTGAGATTTCGCCTCGAGTATTAGCGGGCGTACGAAAAAAAAAAAAAAAAAAAAAAAAAAACGTGTGTAGTTTTAGTTTCAAATACGACAGGCCAGAAAAATTGAAACAGTATAAGATATTTGCAAATTATGGCACAATTGAGCATTGTAAGTCTGTTAGTGTGCTTGATTGCATATTTTCTCCTGCAGTTACTCCTTGATCATGTATATAGGATAGAAGGACAGGAATTGTTGACATGAAGTAATCAAGTTGTCACTTATTGTTGTGTACCTAACCCAATTATGGTATGGAAGCCAATCATGGGGCTAGGGATTCTATATAGAATTAGTACAGTAAAAGAATATTCACATGGAACTGGCTGTGGGAGGAGACGTTATCTGTCCAGTGCAACCTGTTAGCACAATTACGGAAAGGGTAAGTTGTGATGTTGATTGTAAGTGTGTGAACTGAAACAGATACCTACATGGAATGTGATCATTCCTTTATTCCAGGTTATGTCTCACTAGTGCTGAGAAAGCACCTGTCATTTTGTGAGAAAGCCTGTGGACTAAAGTTCTATAGAAACCCAGAACTACATCCAGCCTCCAAGCTTGAGCTGCCAATTTGTGTCGTCAGAGAAGGTGGAGAAGAGATCATCATTTACCAGGATCCCAGATAAGTGAACTGGGGGTTCACTGCACAGCTCTATCCAGATATCCAGCAACAAAATTTACACTCATAAAAACTATCCCTTAATGAAGAAAACAATGACTAAAATTACTTATGTGACTCTTACCAGCCAGAGAAAGTGAATAAACTAGTAGGAGAGACTTTATGTGAAAATTAGTAATACTTCACTTTTTATTCAGGAGGGAAGATTCTTTCCAGTTTATTTATTTTTATGTGAATATATCACTACAGTTCTTTTGAGTATTCCTGACCGGAAAAGATTTTACGGTTCAGGACAAATTAAATTGTAAATAACTTTCATTCAGACTTGCTTGATACCTTTTATTAAAGTTTAAGTTCTGCTTTGAAATTTATAACTATATTATATTAATTAAAATACCCCTAGATAAGTAGTCAACCAAAACCAAACATATACTCATTAATCTTTGTGGGATCACGAGAGGTAGCAGTTAGGGACTCAGAGTATATCATCATCATCTTCTCTGGGAACTTACATAGCTTGACCCCACTTTGATGTCTATACACCCTTGCTCTTTTCAGAGAAGGGGGTATTACTTATAAGACCAGTCTCTTATCTGGTTCTATCCTCATATTCTCTGATACACCTATTTGTCCAGGATATCTATAATTTTAATAGCATCTAAACCTCTCGCTACAGTAAGCTTAAGGTTAGCTGTAGCGTAAATACGGATAATCGCCCTGGCAACATGTAGCAACATGGCGGCCTCCTGTATACTATTCCAGACTTCTACCGAGGGATTATAATTTTTTTTTTCATGCAGAATTGAAATCAAACGAGAACAAGAAGACCAGCAGACTAATCCTTACAAAACAAAGATCAAGTGTGAATTTTGAAACTGAGAATTGGCCACTGCAGATTTAATTACTACCTGTTCAACAAATTTAAAAAAAACAGGCACACAGATACATGTTCATGTAGGGAAGACAAACAAAGTGTCAAAAGTGTCCATCAAGACTGTCAGCGTCTATTTATATCGTGGTCTTCACCAACCCCTTTGAGAGGAAACTGAATGGAAATGAGAGAAGCATGTAAAAGGAATTGCTACACACATCACCACTGTAAAAGCATGTGATTGCTTGGTGCAGGCTGTCGTGAATTCTGATTCACAAAAGGTCATTCATACCAAAACGGCACGCCATACTTTATAAAAGTATAGGCTAGACGGACCAACGAAATGGCCTCCTTATTCATGTTGTTTACAAACGAATTAGGCATTCAACATGGCCAGTCTCAAATCTGTGTAACCCAGTTGGGTATGGAATTTAACTATAGGACTATGAGCGAAGTACCGCATGGAGGAGGTCAGTAATTTTATAACAGGAATGTTCCTTAATAAGTAGAGGTAAAGACTTTCCCGAAAAGGATTATACTAATGGAAAAATCTCGAGTAGAATGCATCGAGACATCAGGCAAGTCAAACACTTTGCTGTTTAGGCTGCGCCTATGAAAAGATGGACGTATGAAAGGAAAAGACAATTATCTAGAACGATAATAACTAATCCAGGGCGTACTTTAAGCCTAAGATGAAGGAAATTGCTCCTGGAATAAGGAAGACATTTAGATTCCTAATTTTCCATAAATGCACACCTCAACTAAATTATGACTGCATTTGTGAACGAAACACACTTTACCTCCATTGCTCTCCTCTACATTCGGCCGTGACCTATATAAAGACTTGCCCACTTTCGAAAGCAGGCCAGAACAATTTTTAAAAAAATACAGCGAGAGCGCCAGTCTGTCAGTGAGACTTCAGTTGCCTTCAGCATCTGAGAGCAGACTGTATGACCATTAACAACTCGACTGTTTGTACTTGAGGGTAAGAAAGAATGTATAAATGTATATGTTTCTAGTTAATTAATCAAATTGTGCGTTAGGAAGTATGTAACTGTTTTATAAACCACTGTGTAATTATTGGAGGCAAACCAAGCTGGTGTATATTCAAATAAATTGAGAATGGAAACGGAAAGTGTGTTCATAGTTTTAGAAAAGAATTTAATGAATTGTTTCTTGAAGGAATGGAACACACACCAGGAACAAAGGAAAGTAAAAGGAATTGCATTACTGTATTAATTAAGATATTACATATTATTTTCCACAAGGCATAATAATTGTATAGAGGCAAATCATGAACAGATAGCTGTAATCAAGGAGTTGGAGAACGATTATATTCACAGTGAGCTAGATTGTGTTATTACTGATTTATTATGCCCTGTGCGTCTAACCGCACACTGTCTGAAACTGTCTCTCATCCCCTACAGCTGTGATAAAGAGATAGAGATAGAAAGTACAGTGGTTAACCAATTTTATTTCAGGTTACACCCTGTAACAAACGTAAACCTTTAAAGAGCCAGCCAAAACTGAAGGAGCTAGTAGTGCAAGCGTCCGTTAAGTCTAGAGGGACAGACACCCAATACCTACTGTCTGGAAGAAACACAGCTGATATTTTTTATTCAGAACATATTGTGCTAGACTCTAAAGCAAGAAGTGAAGATAAGTAGCCATACAAGGCTACTGTCCAGTGTACAACGGATTTACCACAACAAAGAAACTAAGACAGAATGATAGGCAAATTCATAAATCAGTGATTGACTGTATTTCATCAAATGTGAAGTACTCTTGTTGAACCTACTAAAGACAGTCTACAACGAGTTGTGAATATTTAACAAGTGATTTCATTAATTTTATTTCCTAATCAATTTTGAGTTCAGTGAAGAAAGGGTCACAAAGAAAAGAAAACTTGTACAAAATAAATTGTAAATTTTACCAACAGACTTACTTGGATTATTTAAGTTAAGTTACAGTTCTTGTTGGTTAATAGTTTAGTTAATACCCCTAGCAGAGCCTAACATTATAAACAGAGGAGGATCTTGAGAGGAGCATTTAGGAACATAGGATAATACACTACCATCATACCTATGAACTTATAGAGCTTGATCTTACCTTTAATGTTCATACACCCTTACTCTTTTTCAGAGAAGGGGCTATTGCTTATAAACCAGTCTCTTAACTGGCACTATCCTGGTATCACCTTTTCCAACTTTGCGTAGAGGATATCTTTCATTTAAAACAATGCCTCTCTCTCGTGACACAGGCTTCCCGACTATGCAGATTGTCTAGAGGAAAATGTGAAACAGCATTTCCTACTAAAATAAGGGAAATGTGAACAAGAGAGAAAATCAATATTAGATTATTTACGAGCACGTCATTCATTCATAACTGTGAAACAGGTGTTGAGAGTAGTCAGATCTAGAGAATTACACAATATAGTAAAACATTATATAACAAGAACAAAATTAATATGTAAGGTTTAGTAATGGTGTGTCGGGAAAGTAAGACCTGGAGATGGGGGTCTCGTAATGCTTCTTGAAGATGGCAGATAAGTGGTGGATTGGGTTTATCCTGGGCACTCCAGGCGTTCCCACCGTTCTCCCCCTTGTTAATAACATAGCAGTTATGGGAGACTTGTTTGTTCTTTTCTTGTTGTTTATTATTGTTGTAGTTTCTTGTTACAGAGTTTTAAATTTTTTTATTTACTCCATTTAGACTGAGTGGAGTGGGGGAGATGATGCCTTATTTTATGCATGGAGGCATATCTGGAGTCATCCTTATATGACCACCAGCTATGCACAATGCTATCATATACATAAGTGGCGGTGAACCTCTATGAGGCGAATTGCACCCTCATTAACTATTTAAATCATCTACATACTTCCAGGGATCCCCCTATAGTGAAATTGTTGAAAACCCAGCATTGCACACTAAGCTGGAGGAGTCAATTGCGCCCCAGATGTAACTCTATGACTTTGTCATGATTGACTGCATGCAGGAGGATCTATGGACCCAGTATTAATGAGCGGGAGCTGAGAAATGGCTCTCTGCAGGACGTGAAACTTTTTTGGGGAAGCCCAGCGCAAGAGCTCAGTACTTTAACTCTGTATAGTCGGAGAGCCCCCTTGGATAGCAGGAAAAGCAGAGTTTGCCACACGCTTCTTCCTCCTAGCTTGGGACCAGATGGGATGATCCTTTCAATGCAAGCTCAGCTGGAGGAACTGGAGTTCATGGCTTCAAGTCAACACGTTTCGAAACGGCAAAAAATCCACAGTTAAAGCCTAGATCTACAGTAAAGATATTCTTAAGGAGTCTTCAACTTGGTATTGGCTGCAAAAGAGCGAGAAGCTCAGCAGCCTTATTTAAACAACAACGACAATGCCTTATGTTGATAAAGGAAATCAGAACTTTTATCTTGAATAACTGCACTATAAATCCTAATTATAACCCATCATGGGTTGAACGGGATATTTGTTCTAAAAAAAATTTAAAATCCCTCGAAGGGACCTGCTGTGATGGGAATTCAGTACTGAATACGGAGAAACAAGGAATTGTGATGATGCGGATGACACATTAAAAATAAGCGGCAGTTATAACCACACAAAGACTGTGGGACGGTTCATTTAAGTCAGTATAACAGACATTACCACGTGCATTTATAACCACACAAAGACTGTGGGACGGTTCATTTAAGTCAGTGTAACAGACATTGCCACGTGCAGTTATAACCACACAAAGACTGTGGGACGGTTCATTTAAGTCAGTATAACAGACATTACCACGTGCAGTTATAACCACACAAAGGCTGTGGGACGGTTCATTTAAGTCAGTATAACAGACATTACCACGTGCAGTTATAACCACACAAAGACTGTGGGACGGTTCGTTTAAGTCAGTATAACAGACATTGCCACGTGCAGTTATAACCACACAAAGACTGTGGGACGGTTCATTTAAGTCAGTATAACATACATTACCACGTGTAGTTATAACCACACAAAGACTGTGGGACGGTTAATTTAAATCAGTATAACAGACATTACCACGTGCAGTTATAACCACACAAATACTGTGGGACGGTTCAATTAAGTCAGTATAATAGACATTACTCCGTGCAGTTATAACCACACAAAGACTGTGGGACGGTTCCTTTAAGTCAGTATAATAGACATTACTCCGTGCAGTTATAACCACACAAAGACTGTGGGACGGTTCATATAAGTAAGTATAATAGACATTACTCCGTGCAGTTATAACCACACAAAGACTGTGGGACGGTTCATTTAAGTCAGTATAATAAACATTACTCCGTGCAGTTATAACCACACAAAGACTGTGGGACGGTTCATATAAGTAAGTATAATAGACATTACTCCGTGCAGTTATAACCACACAAAGACTGTGGGACGGTTCATTTAAAAAAGTATAATAGACATTACTCCGTGTAGTTATAACCACACAAAGACTGATGTGAGACGGTTCATTTAAGTCAGTATAATAAACATTACCACGTGCAGTTATAACCACACAAAGACTGTGGGACGGTTAATTTAAGTCAGTATAATTGTAGCGAAATTTGGCACCTCTTGCTTTGTTGTGATAAAAATAATGTGTAGCGCGACATACTCACACACATAGCGCAAGGACAACTCGGCGGTCTAGCTTTGAAGTTTGAAGAAGGCGGAAAAATGTGAAATACGTTTAGCCAGACGGTACTGAAGAATGAGGAAATAGATAATATAGGGAATGGCCGACTTTAAAAGCTTGCATTTACTGGACATTAAATTTAAAACTACAAGAAAACGCCTGGTTGGAATAATATTAAATAAAAATAACTCTACAAAGGAGATAGACTCGGAATTATATCCAAAAGGATATTATTCAAATATAAATAGTTTTAAAGATAATTAATATTTTTCACCTTCATCACATCTGCCAAAAGTTAGCTAATAATCTTTAAAAATTTATTGTACGTATATGCCTCAACGGATTTGGATAAAACTTATATAGAATGAAAGCCTCATATGGGGAAAATGAAAGGTTACCTAGGAAGGAAGGAAGGATATAAGTACATAGTGAACAGAAGAGAAAACAAGTACAGGATAAGCACAGATTGCCTCAAATCGCCTCAAACCGAGAGATTGAACGAAAATCTTTTTGGACCTAAGGAGGTGCTTTCTCGTACGTGAGATATGCACATATATAAGGACAGAGCGGCGCGTTGAAAATCACACGCACCAAATCCAGAAGCCAGAGTGAGAAACTGGAAGACAGCATCTGCAAGAAAAGTTCTTTTTTTCACGCTGCATGCAGGGCAGATTAAATTCAGCCAATATAGTCTCACCGTGAGCTTATAAATCCTAAGAGGGTATGTAAGTTTATTAAAGATATATATATATGACTAACATCATTTTATTTCAAATGTTATTTACGATTTGATTGTATCAGATATAATATAAAAAAAGGGAATGACGCTAACCAGAGATAACCTTCACCGGCATTGTCAGGAAGCATAAACATTAATTGGTTAGCCAAATATAGCATGGCTAGTTCTTGCCTGGAAGCTTACGACATACCAGCAAGTACATAAGTGACTCTTCATCCATAAGTGGAAGGCAAAGGTTATATCGTACCCATGTATCATAACATGTGATTATTCATGTATTTTGTTAAGTCTGCACAGTATACATTATCTTATCATGCTATCTCTGTAACATACTACCATGATTCATTCATTTATATGCAAACACTGAAGACATGGTCGCATCATTAACAGCAGTTAGTGGTGAGATTGTTGGAACACCATGGCCACCTATTACCTTTTGTTCCAGGTTTTTATGATCAATTTTTATGATCATTCCTGATCGAGAAACTATAGACTTGAGGACCGCTGATCCTGCTAACTGAAGCCTAGAGGTCAACCAATCTTCAACACCTTAGTCCCCGTAGTTATAGGGCGGGCTGAAGGACAGTCTGTTTATTCAAGTGTGTCTCAGGAACCTCGAGCAGACGTGGCTAATAACAGATGAGTTTTATGTGTATCCATCCAACAAACACTGTGAGCAGTTTCTAAAATGACTGTCTATGATGAGAACTAGATAACCAGAGATATCAAAGAGATACTGTGACAAACTTTTGTGTAATTTCAGTGGAAGATAAATCCAAGACTTTTTCTATTATTTATTTTAATTTGTAACTATAAATAATCATACATTTTACCATATTCCAACACCCATTTCTCATTAAAATAATATATATAGATGTACATAATAAATGTTGAAATTGTACTCATTTGACTTGGTAAATTTTTAACTGTTAAAATTTGAGTTACTTTTTCTAATTTAATTATTTTATCACATAGGGTTACAATAGCGAAAGCAGCAACTTATACTTCTGAAGCCTACATATATTGTCCAGCTCAGAGTATTCACAGCTGTAACTCACTTGTGATACCAGTGTACTTCTCGGGCACTGGAACTTCATACTTTCTGGAGAGAGATTCTACTTCTTCTCTACCACTATTATCATACTAGAAAAACCATTCGCTACAATAATAAACATTACCACGTGCAGTTATAACCACACAAAGACTGATGTGGGACGGTTCATTTAAGTCAGTATAATAAACATTACCACGTGAAGTTATAACCACACAAAGACTGTGGGATGGTTAATTTAAGTCAGTATAATAAACATTACCACGTGCAGTTATAACCACACAAAGACTGTGGGATGGTTAATTTAAGTCAGTATAATAAACATTACCCCGTGCAGTTATAACCACACAAAGACTGCCATGAGACGGTTCATTTAAGTAAGTATAATAAACATTACCCCGTGCAGTTATAACTACACAAAGACTGTGGGATGGTTTATTTAAGTAAGTATAAAAAAAATTACTCCGTGCAGTTATAACCACACAAAGACTGACGTGGGACGGTTCATTTAAGTAAGTATAATAAACATTACCCCGTACAGTTATAACCACACAAATACTGTGGGACGGTTCATTTAAGTAAGTATAATAAACATTACTCCGTGCAGTTATTACCACACAAATACTGTGGGACGGTTCATTTAAGTAAGTATAATAAATATTACTCCGTGCAGTTATTACCACACAAAGATTGACGTGGGACGGTTCATTTAAGTAAGTATAATAAACATTACCCCGTGCAGTTATAACTACACAAAGATTGTGGGACGGTTAATTTAAGTCAGTATAATAAACATTACCACGTGCAGTTATAACCACACAAAGACTGATGTGGGACGGTTCATTTAAGTAAGTATAATAAACATTACTCCGTGCAGTTATAACCACAGAAAGACTGATGTGGGACGGTTCATTTAAGTCAGTATAATAAACATTACCACGTGCAGTTATAACCATACAAGGACTGTGGGACGGTTCATTTAAGTCAGTATAATAAACATTACCCCGTGCACTTCATAGAAATCCCTAAGAACTGTAGAAAGAATAGGTAGAAATCAAGAAACGTGGGTCGTGTTCTTCAATGTCATCCTATTAAGTTACCAACGTCGTTAGGGTTAGGATTAAGGTTAGGGTTTATGGTTAGGTTTAGGATATCTTACTTTTACCCCTTTTTACTGAATGTCTGAATATAATTATTAGGGCCGTATCCATCAGATGGCCCACTACTTTTCAATTCAAGTGAAAGAATAGAACTACTTTTCCCACAGATATGTCATCAGAGGCGACTAACATGAGGTTCTGAATGAGGTTGTGTAGGAAGTTGTGTAGGAGGTTGTGTATGAGGTATGCATGAGGTTGTGTATGAGGTTGTGTAGGAGGTTGTGTAGTAGGTTGTGTAGGAGGTATGCATGAGGTTGTGTATGAGGTTGTGAAGGAGGTTGTGTAGAAGGTTGTGTATGAGGTATGCATGAGGTTGTGTATGAGGTTGTGTAGGAGGTTGTGTAGGAGTGATAAGGGTGGTTTAGGCTGACTACTGGCCACTATGAACGGTAGGCCTCCAATGTTGCAGGTATAAGTCCACAGTCGTGGCTAGTGTGTAGCCATATAAAGTCCCACCCCTATATAGACACCAGGTAGGTTATAGGACGGAGTGTGAGGTGTCTTGTCTGGTTTATGGGTGCTGGCTGCGAGTGTAGGTGATGTGGTTTCACAGGTTCACAACACATGTGGTATGACATGAAAAGTCATAGAAGGGTGTAAACTGCTATTGACGTTTTCCATCGTTTATTTGCTGACGCCACAAAACAGGTACTGTACATCGATTTTACATAAGTCATAGTCACTGTAGTACATGGTAATGTGCATACATAAAGTTCATCAATGGATCCTGCGAATCCTGTGAGCTGATATATATATATATATATATATATATATATATATATATATATATATATATATATATATATATATATATATATATATATGTATGTATGTATGTATATTCCAGCTTACAACAGCGTCAGCTTCATATCATATTGTACATAAGTCTAACAAACTCCTCTCTGATGCTATCCGATCAGATATGTAAATGAGTTCACCACTGAACGCACGGGAATGGCGTTTCAAGAGTACAGGTCAGATTGACCTTTAGAGATTTTCTAAGTCTAACCTCGCTGTAGATACCGTCGCTAGCATTGCGAAGTTCAAAGAGCATAGAAACTTTTCTCTGGGCTTAGCATGACTCGTATACATCTAAATCTCAGGTATGAAGATACCTGGGGTGTAATCTCTAGTAGAAGAACCTCTCCTTCCTGTAACTGGTAACTGAGCAGAGAACGACCAATGTCAAACATTAAAATAGATTACAGATTTGAACATAAGGAGAGTATTACCCTGCTTCGAAATCACACCACAACACATACGCCTCCAGGCGTTTTCGAATCATATAGGGAAAGACCTCGTTAGCTAAACTAACTCACAGGAGGACTACCAATTCCCTATCAAAAGATCACAGACGCAGGATGCGTCCTCTCTGCTCAAAACATCTTGTCGAATCCCCTGGCGGAAGACTTTTCCAACTCACTTAAAGTTCAGACATGCGCAGAACGCATACACCCGAGTAAGACTCAAAACGAGACGGTGTAGGAGACAATCCAGGCAAAGATATAACGAAATCACGCCTTTTATGGACAGGAAATCAACCTCAACACTGGTTTCCATCATTCCAAGAAACAGTTGACCGATGCTACCATATAAGGAGAATGGCCTGACATCGATCGAAAAAATGGACCGGCGAGTCAGGACACAAGAGAAGGTAACCACCATTGAAAATGTAATCACAGTCAAACAAAGGTTATTTACCTTCGACCAAGAAAAAATTACAGTGTACAAGAGCCAGAACGAACAGGCTCCTAACGCGCGTATGATGTGCGGATATAATGCCTAATATGAGCCTAGCTCGACGCATGGAGCGACAGGTGAGATTATATCTCACATCCTTAGAGAAAATATTTCCCTAAGTGTACACGTATATTCCAGGGAGGTGCCACCAACATACACCACAGTGATGGCAACATCATGATGCAAGCAAAATTATAGTTATACAAATCTATGAAATTAAATATATTATCATGGTATTAAACAATGAAGTGTCATGAAAACAGCGGTGTCATATACTAATACACCGCATTAGAGAATTACACATCTTAAACCAAAAAGTACATTATACAAGCATGTAATAATATCATGATACAATGTATTATAGTAATTAAACAGATGTTCCTTGAAGATGTGGACATAACTCGTTCCAAAGTAGGTTCGAACTTACATACTTCATGGTTGACATAATGTCCATACTCTCGCAGACGTCAATGATGATCTGCGAAAATATCAATAACAGAAATCTTTATGATAAATGTTAAATTTCTTAATACATTAATCAAAATACAATATATAAATTGTGGCCATGTGAACTTTTGGCCCATATATTGCTAACTAAGCCTTCTTCCGTTATAACAAAATCAGGAACAGAAAAAGGAAATTATATGGTACAATGCTAAAAATTCCCAAACAGTGAGAACACATGTGCTGATATATTATTATAGTAGAGAACTGTTATAGATCTCGACGTTTATCAGGAAATATATATGACAGAAGAATTAAGTGGAATCATGTGGGCATCTGGACATAATGTCTGCCATCACATTATCCGAAACACGGATAGCTCGCACCGTGAAATGAAATGGTTGAAGAGCTATGGCATATCGAGTGGACCTCGAGCTCTTCAAGTTTTTGCTCTGAATAGCAGCAAGAGCTTTCTGGTCGGTTTCCACAATGAAATGCGTGCCTAGAAGGAATCTTTGTAACTTGAGAATTGACCAAACCATAGCCAATAATTCACGGTCTAAAACCGAATAATTCCTTTCTGCAGCATTTAATTTCCTAGAAATATACATCACCGGGTGCAGAGTATCCGAATACTCCTACATTAGTGCTGCCCCAATCCCAGTGGACGAGGCGTCACTTCGAAGAACAAAAGTCTTCTCAATAGTAGGTAACCTAAGGATAGGTGGAGATGAAAATAGAGTTTTAATCAGGTCCAATGAGGATTGGCATTCTTGAGACCAACGGATCAGATTAGACGATCCTTTCTTCAAATAAGTAGAAGGAGGTACCATAATGGAGGACAGATTCGGAATAAATCGTCCGTAAAATTGTATCAAACATAAGAGACTACGCACTTGTTTTTTCATCTTAGGGAAAGAAATGTTCAGTATTTTTGAAACATTGTGGTCCTCTGTCTTTAAAAGACCATGACCAACACGATGACCCAGGAAAAAAATCTCGCTAAATCCTATAAAGGCTTTAGAGGGTTTTGCAGTTAAGTTATACTCGCGAAGAGTAGACAGCAATTCGTATAAACCCAGATAGTGATCTTCCCAGGAATCACTGAACAGACAGCTTTCGTCTAAGTATGCTATGACATCTGTACGATATGAGAGAATTCGACGCATCATGCGTACGAATGTAGCAGGGGCGTTCATAAGGCCGAAAGGCATGAAATTCTACTGAAATAAACCCCTAGGTGTAGAAAAAGCAGTAAGAGGTTTGGCTCGTTCAGTTAAAGGAACTTGCCAATAACCTTTCGACAAGTCAAGTTTGGTAAAGAATCTAGAATTAGAAAGTTTGTTTAGTAGCTCTTCAAGCGAAGGCATAGGTTCAGCATCAAACTTCGTAACTTGGTTCAATTTGCGATAATCAACGCAAAGGCGAATGTTATTGTCTTTCTTTTGTACAATAACCATGGACGAAGAGTATGCTGAAGTGGATGGTTCGATTATCTCAAATCGTATCATCTCATCCAATTCTTTCTCGACTTGTGACTGAAAATGGATAGGTATAGGATAGGGTCTGACTCTGATAGGATTATGGTCAGTAAGTACTATGTCATGTTCAATGACATGTGTGTGTCCCGGGATGTCGGTAAGGACATCCTGAAATGTTTGTAACATCGAAAAGACTTGTCGATGTTCCTCAGCGGAAAGATTAGGAGAAACGGTAACGTTTTTCCAAGATTCCGTAGAATGAAGTGGGATCACATGAAGAGGTAGATTGACATCAGAAAAAGTAGTTTCCTCATCCTGTATAACTGACAGGGATGAGTAATGACCATGAGGTACTGGAGAATCATCCGTCGCCTAGAAAATAGGCTGCAAATAGTCAGGTCGTTCATGAAATTCCGAGAGCTTATTTATGTGGAAAGTTTTATGCTTTCCATTAATATCGAAAACATAGTCGATGTCGGAAATTTTAGAGACTATTGCATACGGACCTTTCCATGCAATAAGAAGTCTGTTCTCCCTTGAAGGAAGTAGGACGAGTGCTTTGTCATGTGGACAAAGTTGTCGTAGACATCTGTTCTTATTGGCAAATAGCCTTGCCTTTTCTTTAGCAAATTCGGATGAAGAAGTTGCTAGTTTGCATGCCTCGATGATCTTTTGCCTAAGAGCAATGACATACTCATAAGAAGATTGAGTGTCATCGCTAATATTATCGGCAGTGATAAGAATCGTGGAGTAAAGACATAGGGCCGCGCGGTCGCGCGCCAAAGACAAGTTCAAAAAATGAGAAAACCCTGTGTGTTCATTGGGGACCTCTCTATAAGCAAAGAGAGCCGCGGGTAAAACCCTGTCCCAGTCCTGAGGATGATCCTCAGTTATCTTCCCAAGTAAAGTCTCGAGTGTTCTATTCAAACGCTCAACTAACCCAATAGACATTGGGTGATAGATACTGCTGAGAGACCTTTTAATATGTAAGATAGACATTACCTGTGACATAGTGTCAGATATAAGTTGAGTGCCATGGTCTGACAATATTTCTCTGGGGAATCCCAAGCGAGAAAATATCAGCCAAAGAGCGTCTGCGATATCAGCAGTGGAGATGCTCTTAAGAGGTATAGCCTCTGGCCAACGTGTGCACATATCGACACATGTAAGGATAAATTGATGTCCTCTGGCCGACTTGATCCTAAAAGGACCGATAATATCTATTGCCATTTTCTGAAATGGCCAAATAGGAATGTCAGCAGCCTGGATAGGCGCAGTATGTCGTGGTCCTTTAGATTTGACCTCCAGACATACTTTGCAAGATCGACAGTAAATACGTATGTCCTTGCTCACAAATAGCCAAAAGAAAGCCGAAAGAACTCTCGACTTTGTACGTGAAAAACCCATATGTCCAGCACATTGTGAGTCATGAGCATGTTGCAATATTTGCAATCTCATACTCTTTGGCACAAGAATTTGAGAATGTGTAGACGTAGGCGAGTCTTGTACCATACGCACAAGTACGCCGTTCTTCATAGAAATCCAAGACTTTCTATTTGTATTTTGATTCGGATCACCTTTTTTTTTTGCTAGAATGAAGAATTTATGTAAAGAAGGATCTTCTTCTTGCAATTTTATGAAAGAGTCACGTGAAATAATCAAGTGACTATTTTGGCTATTCACTTCATTATTATCAGTTAATGAAGTTTGAAGTGTTTCCAGAGCTTGTGCTCTTGTTACAACTGCATTGGTAACTTCAATATTTTGCTCCTCCCAAACAGCAATCTGCTGTGGGGTACATTCCATAACTCCGTGAATACGACCGATAATAAGGTCCGCTACAGGGTTAGGTAGAAGACACGCGTGGACATCTCCCGTAAAGAAGGGAGTAGCAATATGTATTATGGCAGTAGGATACTTTTCCAAAGTGCCACCAAATGTGACACATTTGATAACCTTTCCTGTAGCACAGGATGGATCTACAAGAGGTTGCCTAACACCAATAGTAGTACATCCAGAATCAAAAAGGACTGAGACTGGATTACTATTTACAAGACCCTTATGTAGGATAAGAGAACCTCTCCCGTCATGCGCAACTGCAGCAGGAAGAGCGGGAAGAGGGTGACCACTGCTCAAAGTAGTTACGGTAGTCGGTTCAAACAAAGTACTGCATTGGGGACATTTAGTTGCCCTACCAAAGTCAAAGGCAGAACATGTGATAGCACTAGAGTTTTTATTATCATCAACCTGTTTACATGCTCCCTGAGACTCTTGCTGTACAGAGTTTGTCTGTTGATATCTCTTTCTTTTATGTTGAGATCTACCGCGACCATTATTGCCTCTGAAATTATTATTATACTCTCTACTGTAATTTTATCCTGGTTTGAATCCCAATTTCCATAACTGTCATTATCATTTCTATATTGATGAGGTCTCCGCGAAAAATAGTTTTGATTGCCTCTATATTGACTACCTCTGCGGAAATGTCTAAAATTATTGGGTGTAGTATACCGAGGACTATCAGCTTGTCTCGTTCTTCGAAGAAGAATCACTATGTGATTGATTGCCATGATTCTGAGCATAATTACGTTTACTCTTTCTATTAAAATTTTGTTGAGTACCTTGAAATTTACGCATGAAATTTGGGCCATATGGTGCTGCCGAAGCAACCGTCAAACCTTCTTTTACTTTAGAGTTGCTAATGGTTACGTGAGGGTGCGCAGTGACATACTGGCAACAGTATTCCTCCATTTCTTTTATGTTTTTAGGTTTACGCTCATGAAGAAAAGCAAGAAAAGTTTCATTGACAGAAGACATAACCTTATCTCTAAGTAGTAAGTCCATAAGTGCTTCAAATGTATGTTCTGTCTTAGACAGCTCAAACCAAAGTGTAAAAGTAAGACGTATCTATGAAATGAATTCAGAGAATTCTACTCCAGTTTCTGGCAACATATTTTTAAATTGAAGACAATAGCCGTCTTCGTTAATTGGTATTTCTTTAAGAAGACCGCCCTGACAACCTCATAATTGTTCTTGTCAAATACATCTACCATGCTTAACATACTCAAAGCATCACCTCTAAGTATATTGAACAACTGATAAACATAGAGTGATTTATCTATGTTATGTGTTTTACATGAACGTTCGAATCTGTCCAGATAAAACGTTATATCGTCACTGGAAGCATTGAATGCTGGTAGTTTAATCTTAAAAGTACTAGCTTTATCAGAAGATGATCCCTTATTTGGATCATTAGCATTACCCATGTTCATCAACTTTAACTTCTCTAACTCCAAAGCTAAGAGTTTTTCTTCATGCTCCATTTTTGCTTTTCTCTCATCAGCCTCTCTTTGTAACTTTTTGTCCTCAGCTTCTCTTTGTAACTTTCTTTCCTCAGCCTCGGCTTGTAATCTTTTATTCTCAGCCTCTATCTCTAGTCTTTTATTTTCAGCCTCTTTTTCAAGTCTTTTATTTTCAGCATCCAATTGTAGCTGAATTTTTCTCTCCTCAGCTTCAGCTTTTCTTTTCTGTTTTTCCATTTCCATTTGCAATTTTCTTTCATCTGCCTGCATCTGCAGTCTCAGATTCTCAGCATCTATCTTCTTTTGCTCAGCTTCTCTGTCTAATCTTTTATTTTCCTCTTTTTGTCTTTTCTCCTCAGACTTTAGTGCTTTAGTCCATTGAGTATCTGCATACTCTTCTAATTTATCACCAGTCTTACCAAGGGTTTTCCCTTGCTTAGTAAAGTACTCAAGTGTAGACATGATGTCTAATATTATGAGTCCAAAACCTAAAATAATTAATTATCTTATTTCAACCTTAACAGTAACAAGACTTAAATAAAGTACTTGTATAATCACAATGTTTACCCCAATCTCTGTGGGAAACAAGTCTTTGACAAGAACTTGTATTATCAAATGTATAATAATATCACCAGTCACTTTTTAATCATAAGGGCACTATACATCTAATAGTGCATAACCACATATCCATCCGTTATTTATCATAACTGCACTACACAGCTAATAGTGCATAAGCAAAAACCACCAGTTAGTTATGATAAGTGCACTACACAGCTAATAGTGCATAAGCAAATATTTAACAATAGTGAATGCTAACTAAGAACTATGTAAACAATAAAAAAGATCCAAGACAATGTAAACAATAACAAAGATCAAAGACAATACTAAAACATTCGCAAAAGGCAACTAAATAAACAGCGAAAATTAAAAAAAAATATCACAAAGAATGTGATGACAATTGCGAAAAGGTAAACAACAAATGACGTCACAGTGTATAAACGAAAATGGTGTATAAAACTGAATGACATGAAAGAGTAGACCTACAAATACGAACAAATAAAATCAAAACTACAGAACAGGAAAATGTTACAAAAACAACGAAGAGAAAACACACCTCGTCACAACTAACACAAATAGCAACAGATGTTGCATGCACATTTTCTATTAAGAAAATTGCTTCTACTGAACACTATTATAAGACCTCTATGACGTGGTATACCTTATAATAGTCACCTACCCAACCGACCCGCTGAAATATAAACAATAAATATACAAATAACATATAACATGTAAACATATAACAGTGAGAATGTGACAATACAGAAGGCTCAGTTAGAGTAAAAGGGCACAGTTCACAAACAAAACAGGCCACTTATCTTATTAATCTCCTATCGTCAACACGGTGTAGAACAGTTGGTGATAGGCATTTTAAGGATAGGTGATCCAACGTTGATTGCACATCTGAACTTGCATCCATAACACAGCAAAGACGACGGTTACTAACTTGAACCTCAAATGAAGTATTGCAGAAAGTATGGAACTTGTACTTCTCAGATGTAACAGAAACACGCTTCACTCGGCACTTGACCTTCTAAATGCAGCAAAATTGATTCAATCGACACTTGACCTTCTAACTACAGCAAAATTGATTCAATCGGCACTTGACCATCTGAATGCTGCAAAACCGGGTACTTTCAAAATCCATCTAAATGCAGCAACGCCGGGTACTTTCAAAATATTTCATTAAAGATGTAGATTTCTTGAAGTAAGTGTAGATCATGAACTTGATTGCTGAGTACTGCATGGGTTAATGACCCCGAGAGTGCTGGTACAAAACAAAACCAGTTATTGGCCACCAAAAATGATAAGCCACAAATCTGGCCACCAAAAATGATAAGGGTGGTTTAGGCTGACTACTGGCCACTATGAACGGTAAGCCTCCAATGTTGCAGGTATAAGTCCACAGTCGTTGCTAGTGTGTAGCCATATAAAGTCCCACCCCTATATAGACACCAGGTAGGTTATAGGATGGAGTGTGAGGTGTCTTGTCTGGTTTATGGGTGCTGGCTGCGAGTGTAGGTGATGTGGTTTCACAGGTTCACAACACATGTGGTATGACATGAAAAGTCATAGAAGGGTGTAAACTGCTATTGACGTTTTCCATCGTTTATTTTCTGACGCCACAAAACAGGTACTGTACATCGATTTTACATAAGTCATAGTCACTGTAGTACATGGTAATGTGCATACATAAAGTTCATCAATGGATCCTGCAAATCCTATGAGCTGATATATATATATATATATATATATATATATTCCAGCTTACAACAGCGTCAGCTTCATATCATAATGTACATAAGTCTAACAAACTCCTCTCTGATGCTATCCGATCAGATATGTAAATGAGTTCACCACTGAACGCACGGGAATGGCATTTCAAGAGTACAGGTCAGATTGACCTTTGCAGATTTTCTAAGTCTAACCTCGCTGTAGATATCGTCGCTAGCATTGCGAAGTTCAAAGTGCATAGAAACTGTTCTCTGGGCCTAGCATGACCCGTATACATCTAAATCTCAGGTATGAAGATACCTGGGGTGTAATCTCTAGTAGAAGAACCTCTCCTTCCTGTAACTGGTAACTGAGCAGAGAAGAGAACGACCAGTGTCAAACATCAAAATAGATTACAGATTTGAACATAAGGAGGGTATTACCTTGCTTCGAAATCACACCACAACACATACGCCTTCAGGCGTTTTCGAATCATGTAGGTAAAGACCTCGTTAGCTAAACTAACTCACAGGAGGACTACCAATTCCCTATCAAAAGATCACAGACGCAGGATGCGTCCTCTCTGCTCAAAACATCTTGTCGAATCCCCTGGCGGAAGACTTTTCCAACTCACTTAAAGTTCAGACATGCGCAGAACGCATACACCTGAGTAAGACTCAAAACGAGACGATGTAGGAGACATTCCAGGCAAAGATATAATGAAATCACGCCTTATATGGACAGGAAATCAACCTCAACACTGGTTTCAATCATTCCAAGAAACAGTTGACCGATGCTACCATATAAGGAGAATGGCCTGACATCGATCGAAAAATGGACCGGCGAGTCAGGACACAAGAGAAGGTAACCATCATTGAAAATGTAATTACAGTCAAACAAGGGTTATTGACCTTCGACCAAGAAAAAATTACAGTGTACAATTCAGGCAAGTTAATTATAAAAAGTCTTAGAAAAATTATGTGCGTAACAAGGAGGTTGTGTATGAGGTATGCATGAGGTTGTGTATGAGGTTGTGTAGGAGGTTGTGTAGGAGGTTGTGTATGAGGTAAGCATGAGGTTGTGTATGAGGTTGTGTAGGAGGTTTTGTAGGAGATTGTGTATGAGGTATGCATGAGGTTGTGTATGAAGTTGTGTAGGAGGTTGTGTAGGAGGTTGTGTATGAGGTATGCATGAGATTGTGTATGAGGTTGTGTAGGAGGTTGTGTAGGAGGTTGTGTATGAGGTATGCATGAGGTTATCTATGAGGTTGTGTAGGAGGTTGCAAACCTCATCAAGTGAAGGAAACTAGCAGCAGTGTTTGTTCCTTGCTGCATTAAAAAATGTAACTGTAAAGGTAATCCTAAAGCAGATACTTCTGTAGGGGAGTGAAGTGTTAGAGATTTCACTATACTAGGTCCAGCTTTTTGAGTCGGGGTGAACATTCCGTTTCTCTCTGCCTTTTCCCTCCCTAATTAAATAGTAAAGTCAGGGGGTACCCATTTACAGCTAAGTAGACTGGATGGCAACTTACTGCTTTTACAGTGGCCGACTAAGAATCAAAGAAGAAGAAGACTGGAGCGTGATACTATGAGGTTTTGAAGCTGGTTACCTTTGTCGCAAGAAACTATTGCTTTAACCACTCTCCCAATCGGATGTCCCGCAACTCTATAAGAAGTGAAAAGGGTAGTGACGATTATAAAAAAATGAGCAAGTAATCAGTCAATACCCTTTAGCTCAACAGGGAGCATAGACATTAAACAAACACATGCCAAGTGCTGCTGTCACGTGCCATCAGCTCAAGTACCTTCCACGTCTCCCGGTCACGTGCCACCAGCTCAAGTTCCTTCCACGTCTTCCTGTCACGTGCCATCAGCTCAAGTTCCTTCCACGTCTTTCTGTCACGTAACATCATCTAAAGTTCATTCCACGTCTTCCTGTCAAGTACCATTAGCTCAAGTTCATTCCACGTCTTCCTATCACGTGCCATCAGCTTAAGTTCCTTCCACGTCTTCCTGTCACGTGCTATCAGCTCAAGCTCCTTAAACGTCTTCATGTCACGTGCCATCAGCTCAAGTTCCTTCAACGTCTTCCTGTCACGTGGCATCGGCTCAAGTTCCTTCCACGTCTTCTTGTCACGTGCCATCAGCTCAAGTTCCTTCCACGTCTTCCTGTCACGTGACATCGGCTCAAGTTCCTTCCACGTCTTCCTCAACATTTTCACACCTGTCTCCAGTTGTCTTCCTCACTTACCCTGGGGGTACCAGAAGAATGACTGTCTTGTAATGCTATAAACAGGTTTTCTCAGTGTGTGTCCTATCTATCACTATCACGACATGAACTATTTATGCCGTGCTCTTTCTGCTGCAAGTCCTGATGATGACACTAATTCTCCTGTGATCACTTCATTCATTTCCATTTAATTTTAACTTTATTTTATCTTTGTAGTCAAATGTATCATAACGTATGGTCAATGTACCACCATATCATAACGTATGGTCAATGTACCACCATATCATAACGTATGGTCAATGTACCACCATATCATAACGTATGGTCAATGTACCATATCATGACGTATGGTCAATGTACCATCATATCATGACGTATAGTCAATGTACCATATGATGACGTATGGTCAATGTACCATATCATGACGTATGGTCAATGTACCATATCATGACGTATGGTCAATGTACCATATCATGACGTATGGTCAGTGTACCATATCATGACGTATGGTCAATGTACCATATCATGACGTATAGTCAATGTACCATGAAAAAACTGAAATTCCCTGACTGATTGTTTAATGGGTATTCAGTTTAGCTTTTACGATGCAATTCGTGACTTTTCTGTATTTTCCCAAAAAGGTGACGGGATTTTGTCATTGTTCAATACAGCATGTGTCACGTATACAATTAATAATGCGGGATTAGCACTAAAAAGTTCTTTTTTTTTTTTGCTTTAGTACGAATATAACTTTAATAGTAAGCCTATGTACTTGTGTGTTAGAGGGGCCCAAACCGGAGCAAAGAATAGCAACCATGTACCCTACCATGTATGTCGTGAAAAGCCACTAAGGATGGTTTAGCATGGGCTGGTTACCCCCTCCTGTACAAAAAAAAATTTTTACCACAAAAGCTTCAGCAAACAATATGGATAAGTCATATATAGAATATAAGTCAACTCAGCCGTCCAAGAAAGAAAAGGGCTCTGTGGAACGGAGGTTCATGAAGCGACAATGGGAAAGCCGAAAGGAGTCTGGGTTGTCTCCCAATCTGTTTTCGTCTAGGGAAATCTCCTGGCTTGATACCTGAATATTCGTGCTAAAGACAGGAAGAGGTAGGCCAAAATGTGCACAGGGAAGAGAACTAAAGAAAGAAGTGAAATTGATAAGGAAGATTCGGAAAGACCTTGAGGTGATGGCACATGATAGGAAGACTTGGCATTTGTTTGTTGAATGCCTATGCTCCACGAGGATCTAAAGGGTATTGACTGATTGATTGAATAAGCCTTTGCCATTTACGTTTTCTGATATGCTGGCTATTAACGCAATAACTATTTTTAATGCAAATTAATAAAAATGTGTTTCCTAGGTCGGAACGTGGCGCTAAGACAGAGAACCAAACAGACAAGCACGTTTTTGCAGTCTGACATTTCAAAGTCAGAAAATGCTGTTGATGGTAACACAGATAAGACATTCTCACATGGAAGTTGTACCCACACAGATTATAATGATCTTCACCCGACCTGCTCTATCCTTGGGGACTGGTTTTGCGTGGGTGGGGTGCGCTGACATCATGTATGGAGGGATGACTTGGATAAAGTTCCACCCAGAGCAACTGTATACTCGTACATGGATGTGTCACACTGACCTCACGACGAGGAAGCGAAAAAATAACAGCTGATGAACGTTTCCCAAACATTTATTAGGACGCCACAAATAGGTACGCTTGACACTGACAATCAATCACAAGCAATGTAGGGCATATCTAATCACCATAATGTAAAGTACCTCAAAAAATTGTGCATTCAAGGGGGGGTAAGCTGATCTTCATAGATATGTTATGTTTCAGCAGGTTCAGCTCAAACATTAGGGAATTATGCGAGTAAAGGCAACTCATTCCTGATTACAAATGGATCATATATATATAGGCAAGTCCTATCAATATCTAAGCCGCACGGAAATGGCGGGTTATGAATTCCTAGTTCACGTTGACCTTCCCACTGTGGACATATTTTCTAGAGTCCTAAC